>PVLD010001653.1:0-192408 GCA_004027595.1 Dinomys branickii
TTCTGTTGTTGAGAGGATCAACTGTCTGACTAAATTTGCATGTCTGTATATGGGTTCATACATCTACAATTCGAAGATATCAATGGCTAAAGCAACAACTACTGTTGAGACCATATCACCTTGTCTATAGATTAGTTGTGATTGTACTATTTTCTATGATAATGGGTGTCTGTTTGTCAATATGTTTTTGTACTTTTATGTTTCTAAAATAAAAAAAAAAAAAAAAAAAAAAAAAGAGCAACACAGACAGACCTGGGTGACATTAAGTTCAGTGAAATAAGGAGGTAGAGGGCAGACCAGTAGTTGTTAGAGGCTAGTAAAGGGCAGGGGAAGGGGAGAGACTGGTCAACTGTTACAAAATTAGTTATATAGGAGGAGCACATTCTACAGCAGAGAAGGCTGCCTACAGCTAGTAACGTTATAGCCTGTTTATGTCACATAACTAGAAAAGAAGATGCTGAATGTTCTCACCAGAAAGTAATAATAAATTTTTGAGGTGATGGATATATAATTACCCTGATTTGACCATTACAAGATTATACATTCTATATATTTTTTCTACCATACCCCATAAATATGTACAATTACTAGGTGTCAATTAAAAGTTACAAAAACCAAAGCTGGCCCACAAGGAGCTGCCTTATTAAAGGAAGACAAGCATGGAAGAGACCACAATATATAATGAGGTGACATATCATTCTCTTATTTTCTCCCCGCATAAGACTAAGTTGCAGATCATTTGTGTTCACCTGTACGTTGGTTTTTAAATAATCTGACCCGCAGTTTCTGATGGAAAACCTTTTCTTATTCCTTCTTCAAGCTTTGCCGAACAGACGAGTATTTTTCAATTTTTGAAAAAATTGATGTCCTGAAAACTTCAGCCTCCCTACCCCTCACCTGTAGAATGTAAACAAAGCCCTTAGTGTGGTGGGCAGGTCACTATGTGTCACAGCAGCCATGGGCAAAGAGAAGGCTTTGAACGGGAGGGTGAGGGCGATTATGAAATGAAAGAGCACCACGATATTTATTCTCTAAACAACAGTAAATGGTCACAAAGAAGCCGTTGTTTTTGTTTTTGTTTTCTTCTCCTTCTCCTTCTCCTTCTTCTCTTTTCTTCTCTAATACTGTTTGAATACGTGGATCTCTCCTTATCCTCTCCAGATTTGTTGATCTGGAAAAAAATAGTGCCCTAAGAGGAAAAGGCACAGATGGGTCATTACAAATTTGACATTTCTAAACTGGGCTTGACAGTGGAACTTTGAAAATATTTATCTATCAGAAAATAGTTTCAGCCGTGGGCAATTTGGTGAAAAGGTTTAGCTGATGGAAAAACCATAACTCAATGTGACTGGATTCAATGTAGGATGTTCTTGAAGGCCACAGAATCACCAGAGTTTCCAACAACCTAGAAAATTTAGACCAGTTTGGAAAAGTAACAGGGGGCAGGATGAGGTAGCCAAAGCACTGTGCAGGATCAGATAGATTTATGAGACTCAGATTTTAATATTAAATTATAAATGAAAGCAACACTCAGTCTAAGCATTTAAGCAGGTCTCCCTGTCTATGTTCCATTCTCCTTCTCCCCCAAAAGTTCAGGGTAATTTTCCAAAATGAGATGATCTCCTGCATCTCTATCTAGTTCTCTCTCACTTACATTTCTGGACAAAAGTGTGTGTTCATCCAGCTTTTTACACAGTTGAGAAGAACCCTGTCTGGGAGACACTGGCCAGTGTCTTGGTGTTTGGTGTGGCTTCCAAGCGCAAGGCAAAGACCTGTCATCTCCACTATACTCGGCGTATCTACGGTCCATGTTGCTAGTGCTTGGACACGTTGTTCCATGGCTGCCTGCCCTGCAATGCATCTCCAACAAGTTTCCTGAGGTCTTCTTTCCTGCCTCTCCTGGTTCCAGCCTCAGTACCTGTGGTGGGCTGGGCTTCTAAGAACAGCTTCTCAAACTCTGTTATGGACATCATCTGTATTTCTTCACCTTTTTTTTTTCCATTTTCATATCAAAATTGAAGACAGTGACACTTTGCTGTTAGCTTTCCATCACTGTGACCAAATCCCTAAGAAACGCAACGTAAAGGAAGGCACATTTATTTTGGTCGCCTGATTCAGAAGTCTCAGTCCGTGATCACCTGGCTCCAAGGCAGAAGCATCACAGTGGAAGGGCACTGCAGAGGACAGTTGCCCACCTCGTGGCATCCAGGAAGCACAGTGAAAGGGAAAGAGCCAGAGAGGAAGGGACCCGGGAAAAGATCCCCCAATCAAAGTAAACGCCAGTGACCTACTTCCTCCAACTGAGCACTACTCCTATGACACAGTCAATGGATTAATCCTTCCTGATCCAGTCACCTCTCTAGCCCCTACCTCTGAACATTGCTGTGGGAGACACTTTGTGTTTAAACCATTAATAGCCCCAAAGAACAAGCCATTAGCAAAAAAAAAGGTAGCTCCAGGCCTTCTTTCATCACAGGGGACCCCCCGGTACAAGTCTTGACCCACCTTTTCTCCTTCATGCTATCCACAGAGAGAGCTGATCTCTTCTCAGTTTAAAGCTCCCCTCTTTGCTTCTCAAGGGATAATTTCTGAAGACACAGCGTGATTTACAAGCTCCTATTCATCTTGCTGGCCTCACGGTTCCCATTGCCCCAGATCGTGCTATTTCTACCATAGCCAAGCATGTTCTGTCCCCTGGCGCTCCACGCTTTGGAAAATTCAAGACTGGAGTGTTATTCTTCCAACTCCTGTTTCCCCTTTGGTTAACCAACTCCCTCTCACTCAGCCAGGGTCTCTGTTTTTCCTAGCCATCCCCCCGACCTTGGCCTAAGTGCCCCCCATGGGCAGCCATGCCACACTGCAGCGCTGTTTTCACACTCCAGTGTCATTGTCTGTTTGTACAGCTGCTCCCTGTTAGACCCTGGAGGGCAAAGGCTGCATCTTATTCCCTATTGTAGCCTCACAGCTCAGCCCTGTGTGGGACATAAGTGTTGAGCAAATATTTGGTGAATAGATGAATATAATTTCAAGAACCAATATTTAGGTTGAGCCATATGAAAAGGCTGATATTTGACCATTTTGATCTACCCAACAGTGGCAATTTCATGTTTATATCTAGTAAACAGACTGTCATAGAAATACTGCTTCCCAGAACTAAGGAACTAAAAGTTGCTTCAAAAAGATTTGGGGACCCGAACCCTATGAAGATAAGTACCCTATTAGGTATAACAGGGCAAGGTAGAAGGAAAAGAGTATCTTTTTTTTTTTTTTTTAAGACCAAATAGGCATTTCCAACTGATTATATGCTGACAGCTTTTCCTGGTATCCCAAATATTGCCACTCAGCCTTCCAAACCATTTGGAAAATTCTTTCTTCTGGATGAGGTATGACCATGCCAAATGTGAACTCTGCAGCCCCTGACAGTCAGAAGAGAAACCTGTGAAATCATAGTACTCTGGGGAAAGAAAACTTTCTAAATGAGAAAATTATTCAGCAAACTCAATAATAATGGGATCAAAATGCTAACCGTGTATAGGCTTATAAATACTAACATGCAGAAAAGCTGGGTTCTAAGAGGTGAAGCTCAAAATAAACAAGAAAAGTGAGATGGTCTAATTTGGGCTAAGGGTGAGAACATGCCCCTCTTGTCATGAGCAATTGAGAGCTTGATGGTGAAAAGTGGAAAAAAACCTGACACTTTCCTCCTCTTTATATGAAAGGCCATCAAGGGCAGAAATCTTCGCTCAGCTCCAACCCCTTGGGGAGGAGAAATAGCCATGAATGAGGCAACAGTTCTCTGTGTGAGGTCTTAGGTTAATCAAATGAGATAATTTTTAAAAATACAAATACACTCCCCAAACTGTGACAGCTCTGTTTTTGAGTGTATAGAGCTCACGAAAATATATATATTCAGGCTGCACAGACTGTTGAAAGATGCTTCTCTGAGGTAGGAAATGTTTGACAGAGCATCATCTACACACAGAAATGCAGGGAATGTCACTCAGAAGTCAACCTGGGAAATCTATGGCTGCCACTTACCAGTCATCCAAGGACTTAGTTCCAGGGTCCACAGATATAAAGATGAAGGAGGAAAATCTCTGACTCTCCAGTTTTCCTTTTTCTGAAAGAACTGAACTAAAGCCAAATAGAATGGCACAGGGTAAGGATAGGAGGGAGCAGGCTCAGTCAGCTGCAGGTGTGAGGGAGTCAGGAATAGTATGGCCACAGGCAAGGATCATGATGGTCTGAGAAGACATCACGAGGACACAGAAGCTGACCCACATCCAAAGTGCTCCTCTCAGAGAAACATCTTCAAGAAGGAAAAAGAGACGCAGATGCTTAAGATGCTTTGGTTCTAAGTCAAAAAAAGAGAGTTTAATTAGAGCTGTGAAATCTCATATGCTTTAGGTTCATAGGAAGCTACTAAGAAAGCTTTGTCTGAGATAGATACAGTGATTTACTGTTGTTGTTTTGTTGTTGTTGTGGTTGTGGTTGTTTTATGCAGTCCTGGGGAAGAAATTCAGAGCCTTCCACATGCTAAACATGCATTTCACCACTTAAGAATGCTTTTCTTTTATAGATAAATTTGCCTCCTTTACTTTTATTGTTATGGCTAGACTTTGTCCTGATGTTTTGTTTCCGTTTATGCTTTCTAGGTTGATTTTTTTCCTGATTTTGTAACTGACATATAATATGTACAAAAATGAACAAATCAAAAATGTGTGATATAAACAATCTTCATAGAGTTAGTATCCTTGAGGAAACAGCACCCAGGTCAAGAACTGACATGACTGTCCTCTAAGAAGCCTCCGTGAGATCCTCTCAGTCAGCATCTCTCCCAGGGGTGACCACTAGCCTGACCTCTAAAGTCTTACAATCATTCCTGCCTCTTTGAGAACTTTACAGTAGACCCTTGACTTAGGAACTCAATTCATTCCCACGGGCTGGTTGTAACTCAAGTTGTCACTTGAAGGCTTGGGATCCTCTCCTACACAGCCTTCAAAGTCTCTCTCCTGCATACAGGCAGATCACAGTGTCAGAGAGACATCAGCTCAAGGTTTCTCAATTAAGTCCATACAGAAAAGGGTGTTGTAATGTTCCTTGCAGACCTCTTTAAGGGTAAAATCTGAATCTAAGGGTATCTGGGGAAGCGCAAGTGGCCAACATTCAGTTTGTAACTCAAGCCTATGGTACTAAGTTAAAACTAAAATTCTGGTCATAACCCAAATTGTTTGTATGTCAGACCAGTCTAACATGAGGGTCGTGTACATAAATAGAGTTATATACACATATGTAATTTCCTATGTCTGGCAGCTTTTGCCCATATCAGGCATTAGAGATCCATTCAGTCATATTGCTACATATGGTTGTAGTTTATGCATTCTTACCCTGGATAGTGTTCCATTGTGTGGATGTACCACAACCCACATCTCCCTTCTACTGTGGATGGCCATTTGAGTAGTTTTCCATATGGGGCTATCAGAATTAGTACCGCCATGAACAAATCTGTACTTGTCTTTTGGTGAACAAACATGTATCTTCCCTCTTGGCACACACCAAGGAATGGAATTGTGAGGATTCAGGGTTTGTGGATTGTAAGATTTGGTAGGTTCTGCCAAGTCACTTTCCAGAGCATTTTCACAAATTTACATTTCTGTCAGCAATTAGAAAGTCAAGAT
The DNA here is from genome assembly GCA_004027595.1 of Dinomys branickii. Classification (NCBI taxonomy): domain Eukaryota; kingdom Metazoa; phylum Chordata; class Mammalia; order Rodentia; family Dinomyidae; genus Dinomys; species Dinomys branickii. Next base: position 5,679 of record PVLD010001653.1, read on the forward strand.
TATTTAAATTAACAAAAAACTCTAGCCATGCATGGTCCAACATGCCTGTTATTCCAGCACTTGAGAGGCTAAGATGGGAGGATTTCCACAAGTTCAAGGCTAGCCTGGACTACATAGTGAGACCCTGTCTCAAAAAACAAACAAATAACAATAACAACAACAAAAAAAATGAAAATCAAAGAAAAAACTTCTACACTTCCACAGACAGTAAATATATATTCAAGAAACTCCTTCTATACCAGGAGATCATAGCCTGAAAGCTTAAATATTAAACATGCTTGTTGCTTTCTTAGAACAAAAATAAGAGTTAGCTGTACTGTTGTTAAAAGGAAAGCGAGTAGAAAAGAAATGAGTTCTGATAAGTATTAAGGATTCCTTTCCAAGATGAATGAATAATGTAACATAAATAAAGGTTGATAAAATGGCACAAAAATAACAGTTGAGAGTTACCAACATCATGCCAGATGGCAGTTAAGGAACCAGATGTTTCCAGGAAATTATAGCTCTTGTTTTGAATTCAGCTGGCCAAAATCTGGGCAAAATTGTACATGTCCAGCCCACAGGGCTATCTGACAGCAACACTTATCTCATTTTGCAGAGAATTTCCCAGGCTACATCTGGAAGAAAACGCTGATAAGAATTTAAAAATCCATGACATAAATGTTTAATGATGTTCTAATTTTTCTTAATAAATGTATTACATTCTAGAACCATTTCTTTCAAAAATATTGAACATAATTGAAAGTGAAATCCAAATTGGCTGGACACTTTTAAAATGTGAAATCTTTTCTAAGCCACAGGAAAAGACAATGGACCCACAGTTACAGGCACCACACCCTTGGGATGACTTCCATAGATTTAAAAAAGGGGTGCAGAGCGGGCCCACAAGCCAACACATACAGGAGCATAAACCATTTCCAGACACAGCTACAAATCTTACCGCATTTATGCTTTCTGCAAAACTCTTCAGTTGTCTCTTCCTGTGCCTAAAACCCCAGCTTTCAGATATGGTGTCCAAAGCCATTTATGACCTGGCCTCTGCCCCCATTCCACAGTCACAGCCCTGCATCCCCTCTCTCCAGGGTTCATTCCAGGGATATCACACTCTCTCCAATGTGTGCTCCAGGATGCTCCAGAATGCCTTCTGCACAGACCACTTGAGCCTGGCCATGGTCCCACTGATCCACTCAAGCTGTCCTTGGAATCCCCAATGGCCTCCCTTTTGTCAATCAAATGTCCCCTTCCCAGGCCTCACAGTACTTGACCCATGCCTTTCCTAGAAGTACATTCTCCTATCTGTCCTGGACACCTGCCTGTCCGCAGACCTCTCCCCATCATCTCCTGCCACTGTTCTTTTTTCTCCTTCTAAGTCTTGAGTATGGAGATGTCCTCGGCCTCAGTTCTTAAGAATCCATCTCTTCTGTGTCTTTGTCAACTTCTGGTTTGATGACAGACAGTTTGGGTGTAAAGATCACAATATACACTATCAGGTGTAAAAGTGTTTCCTATTCCAAGCTTACAGCACATCCTATGTAGCCCCGCCTACTGTAAATGAGCCTGCAGTCAGGCGGACTCATCCAACACCAGGGCTGTTTTGTAAGCCTAGGGGTTTTTCAAATGCATGGTGAATATTTACAATTTTTTAAAATTTATAGCATTAACGATACATTGCTTTTAATCTCCCTCCACATGTTCCCCCTGGCTCTGATCATATTTATCCTATTGTTCTTGCCACTTTGTGAAGCAGCTCCGGGATTCCAGATAGAAGCACATCAAAGTGCACTTGGGAAAGGTTCTCTGTCACAAGTCCCCTCTCAAAAAAATATGGCTCAGATTTTGGCACCACAAACCACCTCGTGCCTTTGTCCCACACCATGGGATCTCTGCACCTCCTTCAAGCCCCAGCCCAAGTCATCTCTTCCCTGAAGCCTTCTCAGCTTTCACAAGAATCCTTCCTATTGCTTCGTGGCTTCCATGTGATTTTGCTCTGGTTGTCATCTTTCATTCAGCCAAACCCAGGCACTGTGCACAGACAGCATTAGATAAATATCAGGTAAATGAATCAGTGAAAGTACTAGTGACCTGGACAGGGAGTGTTATGGTTTGTGTCTAGATGTCTGCCCAAAGCTTCATGCAGTAATGGGGTGGGGGGCTGAATCTAGAGTTTCTAATTGATTCATGGTCCAGTGCTGGGATTATGGGTGTGAGTGCTGCACCCGCCCTGGAGAAGGCAGCCTGCACACAGTGTAAAGGAGGGAGAGAGGCCTGCTCCCCAAGCCTCCCATCTTGCTCCTTTTGGTTTTGCTGTCTTCCCCTGCTGTGCATTGTCACCCCTGTGCCACACCACTCTGCCTTGGAATCAGCTGAGTATGGACTGAAACCTCCACAAACTGAGCTATATAAACCTTTCCCTCTTTAATTTGGGGTGTTGTGTATTTTGTCTCAGCAACAAGAGAAAAGTAACCAAAACAAGAGGCCATCCAAGGGCTGCCCAACCTCATGCTTTCTGGCTTCCCTTTGAGGAATCTCTCAAATCACACGGGGTTCTGAGATTCTTCAAGAAAGTCCCTCATCAGAGACATGGAAAGATGCTCCTGTCTGCACATGGCTTGGTTTTAACACACACATGAGTGCATGCATGCACACATGCACACAGTAAATGACATTCACTGGTTCAAAAATAAAAAACAAAGGCCAAAGTGTAATTGTTGAATTTTAACAATGACATTAACATCTGGATACATCACAGAAACATTTGGTTTTTATATTTTATGTTTCTTGTTTTAAAAATGAACAAGCCACTAGTCCAAGTCTTCAAATAAAATATGTTGAATGCTAGTGACAAACCTTTTTTATCACTGCTTGTGGCTGGAAACACCCTATTCTGTGGCCAACTGTCCTGTGGGACATAGAGGAAGAGGACGAATAATTAGATTAAATGGCAGGGAAGTTGGCAACATTGTGTCAGTGGACACCGCACACAGACAGACTTTCATTCATCAAATTTCTCAGTGCTACTTCTCAGGCAGGTTCTCAATCCCATATCTTAGTTAACTCATTCACCACATTGTGTTAGTCTAGTATGAGCCAGGAACTGTTGCAAAGAGGACAAGAATCTCAGTCCCCCCAGGCTTACATTCCAGGGTCACCAGGCAGGGGGAGCAAGACGGAAGAGCACAAAAATTATGTATGTCAAGTGTGTTGGTTTGGGGTATATTTTTGCATGGGAACACAGTATAATACAGGACACATACTTCATATGATTATTTATAATAGTCACCCAAAGAACAATACACAAAAGAGTACAGAAAATCTGCACTAAGATCAAGAAATCCAGCTGAGGACCTGGATCCCATGACAGTGTGCTACATGAGTCCAGCTGAATACCTAGTGCTCATAACAATGCCACGAATCCAACTGGAGGCCCAGAGCCCACGACAACATCTAATGTAGGCCTGTTTCACGGATCTGTGCTGGAAAGACCCAAAGGTCAGTAGTGGAATCTAGAAAGTCTGTGCCAACAGGCCAAAGGATCTGTGCTAGCAGGCTGAGGGATCTGCACTGGAGCCAGGAAGTGACACTCAGAAGAACCAGAGCTCCCCTGAAAGGTACCACAGCCATCCTCAGCCACAGTGAGGTCCCGAGCTCCTCCAATGATCAAGATGGCCAAGTTGCCATCATGGAAGCCAATGCAGCAAGCTTCTCCTGGAGACCTGCAATGCACCATCTTTCCCTCCGGAGCCAGGAAGTGATGCTCAGAGTGAGGACCAGAGCTCCCCCACAGTAAACCAAAGCCATTCTCAGTGCCATCAATGTCCCGAGCTCCTTGGAGGATGAAAACAGCCAAATTCATCAGGAAAGCCAGCATGACGAGCTCTTCCAAAACACCAACAGCTTCTACCAGTTCCAACAGTAATTGGGTAATCTGCTCCCAATAGCCTTAACTTTTCCTTCTCCAGTTCTGCCTCATGTTGCTGGCAACAATCCCCAGGTTTAAATCCCCATCCCACACCCAGCACCATGCTTACTCAGTTCAGCTGAGGGTTATAAGTTGACCATCAGTTATCAATCCACTGCATCGGGTATTTTATCACAGCAACAGAAAAGCTGACTGATGCATAATTCCAGCCTTGGGAATCTTCTGGACACAGTGCTGACCAGTTTCCTCACCAAAGTCCAAGATGGTAGCTCCTGTGTGGTGGAGAGGGTGGTCCAAAGACTCCAGTCTTAAGCACTTGTTAAAGTCCACTTCTCTACTGTATTCTCACTTCCCTGGCCTTCTAAAAATGTTCCTGAACACTCTATTCTTCAGGCTCCAAGCCTCAGGGAACATCCAACTCTGGTCTTTATGGAAGTATTGGTAAGTCTCCATACAAACTCTTGGTAGTCCAAGTACTCATCAAATCTGACAGAGTACCAGGTATACCAGTGAGTCATTTACAATTTGCTCATAGAGAGAGGGAAAGTTCTGTGGACAGCAGCTGTCTGGGACAAAGAAGGAAATTTCCCCTGAGAAATGGCAGGAAAAGGGAGTAGCAAGGTTGTGAAGCTGGGTGCTGGTTGGCTGGAAGCAGAGGAGGAAAGAAGGGGGTATTGCTGGGAATGTGGCCCCTACTAAGGTGCCAAGGGGTTGTTGGCTCTTCTGTGTGGCTGATCAGTCTATGAGCTTGGATCACACTGGTAAATTAATTTACAAGGAATATCAGCAACAGTTGGCTCATTGACCCTGCCTGCACCCTGATGGTAAATACAAAGGAAGACCAATTATCACCAAGAGGCAGGTTGGCCAGCTTGAAATCAGGGTCATTAGAATGAGACATGGGAATCCCATGGCTATGGCCATCAGCCTAGCACCCGTAGGCCCCTTCTTCCCTTTGCAGGTTTCTTGTGGCCCAGATGCTATACTCAGAACCAAGGAAGGGCAGCACCATCTCTCCACCATGCATGGCTAAAACTTTAGCTTCTTATGGAACAAGACACCACATGCAAAGCTTCTATGACAGATGCCAAGTACAGAAAGCCATTCTAGAACTCATCACAGTCCAGAAAAACCCACATTTTATTTATTTATTTATTTATTTTTTTGCGGTACTGGGGATCGAACTCAGGACCCTGAGCTTGCTAGGCAAGCGCTTATTCCACTGAGCTATATCCCCAGCCCAAAACCCACATTTTAAATCCAAAGAAAAAGTTATTGGAATTCTAGTGAGTTAATTCCAATTGACCACTTCCAGTGCAATCCATGACACAAATATATATATATATGATGGGGAGGAACCAAGAAGATCCTAGGTCCAGCCAGAACAATGGCAAACCAGAACAAAGGCCTTGACCTAGGACTGAACCCAGGTTTTATTAATTCATGGAGAGGGGAGTGGCTTGGGGATGAATGACTATGAGAGCGGCAGGAAGTATGTGAGTGCTATGAGCTGGCCTAGGTGGGAGGCCTGAAATCACCTCTGAAATATGCAAAGAGACAGAGAGATGCAGAAAGGGTAATCTACATAACACAATTCAAGGCAGTATCTAATGCTTTGGGGTTGGTACTTCAGCCTTAATGTGTAACTTTTTCTGTCCGGAAAGGTCATAGCTTCTTATCTCAAGCCTCAGTCTAAGCCTCTCAGACGACAGTGCAACCATGCGCAGCCTAGCTCGCACATATTATTTGGGGGTTGTAGGCAGGGCAACACTGACCTGTCACCTTGTGTCTCGGTTGCTTTTCTCTTGTTGTTGAGACAAAATACCCAATGTTCAAAATTAAACAAGGAAAGGTTTATTTAGCTCACAGTTTGTGGAGGTTTCAGTCCATACTCAGCTGGCTCCAAGGCAGAGTAGGACATGGCAGAGGACAACATTTCATGGCTACAGAAAACAGTAAAAGCAGCAAGTGCACAAGGGGGCGGGGAAGCAAACCTCTTCTTGTACAGGCTCAGGATGTAGAAATGCTGAGTCATTTGGCCCAGCCTCTAGACTCCTCAAGTTGACACAGTTTATCAACCATAACAATTTACCTCTTGTCAACTTGGCAACCAGACACATTTCTTTAAACCAGTTTCCAGATACAAAGACATTATTCTTAACATTTTACTACTTGAACATTGTAACAGGTTTAACAATCCTTAAGAACCAGTATTAAGTCTATCAACATTATATCACATTAGAACCATAACATTTAGCCCCCCCAAAGACTCATGCACATCCCTTTATGCAAAAAGCATTTAGTCTATCCGCAAGAGTTGCCAAAGTCCTAACAGTTCAGCATTGCTGAAAAGTCCAAGTCCCAAGTCTCCGCAGAGAGGTAAGGCAAACTCTTTAGTTGTAAGTCCCTGTACAAATAAAGAGTAAACACTTCCAACATTCAATGGCACAAAATAAGTATTTTCATTCCAAAAATTATAAACAGGGGAATACAAAGGATTGGGACCAAAGCATGTCCAAAATCTAGCAGGGCAAACACTAAGTCCTGTAGTTTCATGTCCAGCATCTGAAGCAATCTGGCACATTGTGAGCTCCAAAGGACTTGCATGACTCTAACCCTATGGTACTTCTGGTGGTTACAGCTCCGATGGCTTCTCTCTTGGTCCCACTTTGTTCCTTTGCAGCTTTCCTTAGACAATCCATGTTCCTTGCCTTTCCAAACTTCTGAGGTCTCCAGTGCACCTTCTCTTCACACTCAGCTTCACACACTGCCCTCTCAGGTGCACACTGCCTGGTCACCCAGGCCTTCTGAAATCTAGGTGGAAGCCTTCTTAACCTCAGAACTCTTACGTTCTGTATGTGTCTAAAACCAGAGCCACATGGATGATGCCAAGGTCTGCTGCCACCTGGAGCAGTAGCCAAACTTGGCCATAGGGGTTTAGTGCCTGGAGCACTCTCATCATGATATTGGCCCCCCCAAAGACTCATGCACAACCCTTTATGCAAAAGGCATTTAGTCTATATGCAAGTGTCATTTAATCTATCTGCTGAGCACTCTGAACCTGATTCTGAGGGACTAATTCTCTATGGTGCCACCATTCTGGAACATGGTACACTGCAGCTTTCTTCTCAAAGCAAAGTCTTTCACTTTTGCAGGTTTGAGGCTGCAAAGGGTGGAGACTAAGTGCTCCTCATCATGCTCTCAGGCCAACTTTTCTATTCTCTCATCCCTTCTCATCATTGGAAATTTCCTCAGCTCTAGCTCTGCAGTCCACAGCTTCACTGGAGCTTCATTTCTGGCCAAACTGACAACATTTTAAATTTTGCTGGGCTCTTTGCTCTTGATTCTCAACATAAATCTGGCTAAAAGCTCCCAAGAACAGCCATCCTACTGCCCCAACATTTGATTGCCTTGAAATTTCTTCTGCTAGATCAATTAGTCCACCACACTTAATCTCAGTTTTAGACAAAGTCTCTGGAGACAAGCAAACTGCAGACAAACTTTCTCCCAAGCCATAACATACATCATCTGGAGTCCAGCATCAAATGCAGTCGTTCCCAGCAGAAACTTCCCAAGCCTGGTCTTTACTGGCAGGATTTCTACCAGCCTTCTGGTCTTCTGTGCTCTGACTAGAATCTCCCATACAGAACAGCTGAAGGTGTTCTAGCACTCTTCTTTCAGGCAAAATTTCTGAACTTTTCCAAACTCTTCCCACAAGCCTTTCCCAAAGGCTCTTGAACCACATGGTCATGTATAGTCACAGCAATAACCCCACTCCTGGTACCAAATTCTGTCTCAGTTGCTTTTCTCTCATTGCTGAGACAAAATACCCAATGCCCAAAAGGAGGGAAGGAAATGTTTATTTCACTCACAGTTTGTGGAGATTTCAGTCCATACTTGCCTGGCTCCAAGGCAGAGTGGCACAGGGCACAGGGCAACCATTCATGGTGGCAGAAAACAGCAAAAGCAGTGAGTGCACAGGGAGAGGAGAGCAAGTCTCATTTTGCACAGCTCAGGATGTAAACTGCTGAGTCACTTAGCCCAGCCTCTAGACTCCTCAAGTTGACACAATGTATCAAACATAACACCTTGTTTCAAAGGCTACACAACAGCACTGGAGTCAAGTTTTCTACTGCATGCTGAAGTAATTCCATCTGTTATGGTTAGATCTAAAAATGTCCTCCCCAAATTTCCAAGTTAGGAGATGCGGCCTGGTTGGGGAGTGTGACCTGAAAGTGTGAATTCCTGTCCCCAGCTCCTTCCTCCCTTCTTCCCCTCTTTCCAGGGTAGCATGATGTGAGCAGCTTTCCTCCACATGCTGTTCTTCCATGCAGTGTTGGAGACAAACGTCCATGGACTAAACCCACAGAAACTGTGAATCAGCTTATCCTCTCCTCCTCTAAGTTGTGGGTGTTGAAAATTTTGTCCTAACATTGAGAAAGTGGATCATACACAATCTACCTTGCACGGAGTGAGGACTTTCTACTTCACCAAGAGATAATTAGGACTAGAATAAATCATAAGGGTGAAGCCAAGAGATGGCTTCTGTGGCTTTATTAAAAGAGGATGAGTGACCTGAACAAGAGTGATTGTTTTTTCTCCATGTTATGAGGCAGCAAGAAGATCCTCAGCACATACCCGGAGGATTCTGGGGACATACTGTTAGATTTCCCAGCCTCCAAAGCCAGAAACCAAATAAACTTCTACTCTGTAAATTACGTGGACTTAGAAAATTGACTAGTTAGATAATTCCACAACATCAAGGATAAACAGAAACCAAGCTTGTAACATGGAAAGTTTATTTAAAAACAAAAAAATATTTATTTCTGGAGAAAGTCATGGATACATTCATGGAAGGAGGCAAAGGAGGTGGTGGGATGGGCAGTGGCATTTATCTCCAGCCAAAAGACACACTTCTGCATGCACCCTAGATTTGGGATACCTGGAGTACTGACATGTGGCATTTGTATGAAGAACCCACATTAAGAAATCGTGGGCTGTGGGCACAGAGAAAGAGCCTGGGGATGATGAGTATTATGGCTACCTCCACTCATGGAGTTGGGGATAACCATGGGCCAGAAGTGGGATCCACAAGAGAGCAATTAAATCTAGTAGACTTCCCAAGGAACCCCTGGAAGGCCACTGGGACCACCACCAATACAGTCTAGGGAAGGGCACCTCCACCAGGGCCCAGGCCTAAGCAGTGGTGGGAACACATGTTACAGGTCAGCATTGGCCTCTGGATCTGCAGCAACCTTGCAAGGGGGCCAGCTGCAAACATGAAGCCACCAGGTATCACTTGGTCAAATGCTTGGTTATACCCTGGCATCAGAACTGTGAGTCAAGGCCAGTGCCTGAGAGAGACAGTGGCCACTGCTCGATTGTCGTTTAATACCTACAAAGACAGGAATGTAGGAGAAGAATCCAGAGTTGAATCAGGAGAAAAAGCACTGAGAGGACTGGCTGCACTTTGGTGGTGCAGGTCTCTTCATCTACACAAGCCATACAGAACAGTTAGGGGACAACATAAGCCATTAAACCCAAGGCCAGTGGGAGGGTCCAGAGTCCCCCCACCCTGTTTTATAAAGGTTCAGCCAGAGCCAGTCTATGCTGCAAATGCAACCTTACCTATATCAATCAGAGTTTGATCAGAGAAACAGAAGCACCAGGAAGGGGTGGAGCGTGTAAATGAGTCACAATAGGGACATCATGCCATGGTGGGAGCCGCTCTCTTTGTGTTTGGAGCTGGAGTTTAGAGTCTGCAGAGTAGTGGTCAGACTGGGAGAGCCAAACACCGTGTCCTGAAGCAGAGTGCTACCACCCAGAACAGGAGAAGGCGAGGCAGGTAGCTAACTCATCTGCAGGAATAGGCAGGGAGTGTTCTATTTGGGAGGATGCCTGATTTGGTTTCCATAAGGCTTGGAGTGCCAAAATTCTTTGTAGGATAGAGTTTTATGGCAAAAGCGGATGGATGGTTGGATGGATGGATGAGTCAATGAATAAAGAGATGAGCGGATAGATGGAGGAATGATGGGCGAATAGATGGATGGATGGGTTGATGAAGAATGAACGGGTGGGTCACCAATGGGTAAACAGATGGGCTGATGGCTGGATGATGACTGGATGATGGCTGGAAGGTTGGGTAAGTGGGTACAGGGACGCATGGATGATGGGTAATGGCTGGATATCGGGAAGGGTGAGTGCACATGGATATGTGAATTCTTTTCCGGACCACATCTAAGCATGTTGCTGTAGGTCACCTGGGATGGAGATGGGTAGGAGAATATGCCCAAAGGGAGTGCTGAGTGTTGCTGGCCCCTTGCATGATTGTTTTGTAGGCAGATGCCTGCATGTTTCTGTGTCAACCTTGAAATTTTCACTCTTCTCTCAGATTCTGGAGGGAATAGACAAATGATGACAGTCCAGAACTGGCTTTCATCTCTTTCAGGGCTGTCTTTCCTCACTGCATGGATCCCAACAGGCTCCCAGGACATAGCAGCTGCAAAAAGGCAGGGCACTTCACCACTGAAAGACACGACTCAATGTGGCTTAACTGATTCCATCTTTGCATTATCAATCAAGCCAAAAGCCAAACATACTTCTGAGCTTTCTACTCTCCTCCCCCCAGAATGCAAATTGGCCTTATTTTAATGTGAGGAGCACACTGCTGCCTACACATTTTCCTTATGTGACAGTAGGAGCTGATAGTTTCCTTATGTGTCCCTTCAAACGAAGCCAACTCAACAGATGAAGGCAGGAGCTCCTCCTGAACCCAACTCCGAGAACTCTGGTGTCTGTGAGGGTGCAGGGCTTCTGTGCGAGATGGCACCTGGGGCAGAACACATTTATCAGCCAACCAGGGCCTCCGAGACTAGGAGCCTGCCAAACCCAGCAATTACACTTTGCAGCTCCCCCGATTAAAAAGTGTTTAAACATTGGCTACTTAACCGATACTTAAAAAGTAATAAATTAAAGGCAGAGGGAAGGGAACAGAGTTAGAGAAAGTGAGCAGAGAACTGAAAGGTCTGTGTGCATTGAGAAGCCACGTTTTTCCATTTCTGAAATGATCCTTTGACAACTTAAAAAGTAAGCACTGACTCAGGTGTCCAGGACATAAAATAAATCTGAATTAGCTTAATGAGATTCGGGCAGCAGTCCATAAAGTCATTTAATATCCTGGCCCTCTTGCCTCTCATCAGTCTGTGTCTGCTGTATGTGGACTTGCGGACCAGAGAGGCATGGGCCAGGTAGGGTGGGAAGCCAAAGCCCCCAGCCAGGCCTGGGCCAAGCTGGGCTGGGCTACATCAGAAGTGGGTGAGGCATTGAAAACTGCATGTACAAAAGATCATTTTATTGGACTTGGTTACTTTTAAAAAGGATTTGTCAGTTTCCTATCATTTAAAAGAATTTTAGCAATGATTGCCCATTACTAGTAGTGACTACCTTTGCCGCCAAGTTCCATCTCCCTTAGAAATCAGATAACATGATGTCGGCTCTGTGGTCTCACCATCTCTTTCATATGTATGCTGTTACGTGGGAAGAATCTCATCCACAGTGCCCTCCCCAAGTCTTCGGCCCCCTAAAGTTAACCTTGGCCCAAAAATAACAAGTAGGAAATCGCAGAAATAAACAACACATAAGTTTTAAGTCGTGTTCCACCCAGAGGAGCATGATACAATCTCATACCACCCATTCTGTCTTGCCTGCATGATGAACCATCTTTATCTGGCATGACCAGGCAGCACCACTACCCACCCCTCCGTTGGTCAGGACTGCCTCAGGTATCAGAGAGAGCAGCAATTAAAACAAATCATGTGCTGAGGCCACTAAAATGTTTCACAAATCTCTCTGTGAAACCACAAAGAGAATAGAAGACGTTTGTGCTAGTTTTGCTGTTGGGCCTCAAACAGTGAAAGCCACAGTCACTGTGGTGACAAGAGCTTAGTTAAGGTGGAGGGACACTCGCTGAGGGAGTCGTGTACCAGCACCAGCTCCAGCAGCCACTGGGGGTCTGGGACACAGGATAACGAGGGGCCAATGTATTCTGTCACAAAAGGAAATAGTAATTCAAACTAAGAGTTGGGCTGCATCCGTGCAGGTGCATCTGCCTCCCGCAGCAGCACCTTCCGTCTCATCCCCAGCACACTCTCCCTCACCGGCGCCCAAACAACGTTGCCCATAGAGATGATTCTTCAGAGCAGTGACTGCTTCAGCACTCAGCTCCGAAGCAGGAAAGCCTGCTTTTGCACACTGAAGAATGTGCAGCCATGGGCAGAAGGCAGGGTTGAGGATTTCTATAAATGACACTCACATGTCTCCAACAAGGGCCACATGCACTTTCTAGTCTCACCCTTTCCTGGTCTGGGCAGAAAGCTAGCTTCTCTCCTTGGTCTCTTCTGCAGCCCCAGGGAGCTTCCTCCCAGGCTTTGGGTGGGTGTGTGTCCCCCAGGCGGGGCAGAAACCGGGTTCCAGACCGGGGCTGGTGGCTCGGCATCAGGCAGCCAGGCTCAGGCTCTGGCCCCACTCCTCACAGGTGGAATGACCTTGAGGAGAGTCTCCTCCCTTTCTTTCTCTTTTTGGAAAGTAAAAGCTGGTGCTGGAGTATCCTGATGCAGCTCCCAGGAGACCTGTCAAGTTCCCCGAGGGACCTACCCTTGTGCCCAGAGACACTGCTGCTGTTCAGGACATTTTGTCTCACAGTTACAAACTTAATAATAAATAAGCACAACCTGTGAGCAAAAACTCGAAAAGATTCTTCGTTATTATTTTCACAAGCACAATAACTGATGCTTAAACGTGGTAGTTTTATTCCTTTAAATAACTTCTGTGGTACTTACAAATAAGCATGTTCTTTCCTTCAAAACTTGTGAAAGGATAAATGGTATATCATTCAAAACAAGTGATAACAATGTTTTAAACATTTTTCTATTGTTTTCTCTTCACCTGCAGTGATTTTTTTTCTTTTAAAATTTGGTGCCAGGGATGGTGACACACACCTGTAAGCCCAGCACTCGGGAGACAGAGGCAGGAGGATCACCAGTTCAAGGTCAGCCTGGGCTACATAGTGATTTCAACGCCAGCCTGAACTGCATAGCAAGATTCTGTCTCAAAAAAATAAAAATAAAATAAAATTTGGATCACAACATGTACAAATCACTCATAGTTCATGTTATTAATTATTTCCTTTGGGTAGGTTCCCAGGACTTAAATGACTCCATTAAAGAGCAGTGACTCTTCCAAGGCATTTCATACATTTGTGGGCACTTTCTGAGAATATCTCCCAATTTATAATGCCACCACTAAGAACTGATGATATTGATCTACTAAGCCCTAAATGTGATCATCTGTTCAAACTCTTGGCCAAATTTCAGTCCTTTGATAACTATAAAAGCTGAATTTTTATGTTGAGGGCCATCTGTGTTTCTTATTTTGCACAGCGTCTTTATCAAGAAAGCTTTGAGTGGCCAAGAAGAGAAAATCAGAAAAAAGAGAGATTTCTAAGAAGTCCGGGAGTCTGCCTTTAAGTTTTGAAGACAGCAAGTTTTATGACTGTGTTTCTACCCATTTCATGGCCTAAGACTGACTCCTGCAGGCAAGAAGGGTGCCAAAGAGCCAGCACCACACCGTGATTCAAGTCAGGAAGGAGAACAAGGTGGCTGTGGCTGTCCCTCTCTCAAACACTCCCCGAGAACATCTGCTCCCATGCCCTTAGTTAGGGTTATGCTACGGCACCCTTCTTTGCACAAGAGTCTAGAAAAGATGACTCATTTTTTAACCTCTGAAACAGGGGCAAGAGAGTCTGGAAATGCAGGCTGGATTACACAGCCATAGTCCTGGTATCTGTACATCTTCCTCACAATTACCTTTCTAATGATCTGTACAAGAAGTGACTGGAAAATCAAATGAATGTTTACACCTTTAAAAACATATCACAAACCGGGCATGGTGGTGCGTGACTAATCCTAGCATTCAGGAGACTGAGGTCATTGCAAGTTTAAGACCAGCTTGCACTACAGAGTGAGCTCTAGGCCAGCCTGAAATGCATAGCAAGACCCTATATCAAAAAGACAAAAAAACACAGTATTACAGTAAAAGACACATTGCCAAGAATGACGCGATAAGTCTGCTCAAAGTGAGGGGGAGGGCATGGAAGGGAGTTAATGACAATGCATCTTTTACTGTAATAAAGTTTTTAACCTACTGACCATATTTTTTTTATCGTACTCTGTAAACTACCAGCAAGGCTGTCTGAGAGTTCTCAGCCCTCAGAAAGTAACTCACACTGGTGTGGCTCATCAGACCTCAGGCTTCAAAGACTGACTGTGATGAGGAGACTGGGTACAAATCAACATGTGCATTGGAAAGCAATCTACTAGTGACAACGCCTTAGTGGGAACCACTGCTTCTTCTTCAGGCCATGACATTTGCAACTTTTGGCATATTTCTTCATAAATGCCATCATGCAAAACATTTATATTTCTGTCTAAAGTACTCTGAAGGAAAACATATGTTTTTTCAAGTTCTCCTGGAACCCCCAGAGTGGATTCCACACATACCATGTAGACCTTGCGTCATGTTAGACCCTTCCAAGCTCTCTCCTGTTTCACCAAAATCTATCCACAATGTTACCTGATGATACACTGCTAGAGTGAAAACTCAGTGTAGTATATACAAATAAAAGGGGGATCAAAGTAGACAGTGAATGTTTAAATTTAAAAACGTATATCACAATAAAACACATATCATGAACCCCCACCTCTTCTAACACACTTGCCGCTGTCCAAAGTATTTCTTGAATTACTCTTTCCTGAGTGTGTTTACTTGTGTTGTTGTGGCTGCCTCAGAGAAAAAAGAGAGAAAAAAAATTCAATAAGCAGAAACTGTTGAGAGATTCTCATCAGAGATCAGAAAGCTGGCAGGAATGCAAACAGTAAGGGGCGGACTCATGAGGTTTCAGTTGGAATCCTGGAAACTGGACCAGAGGTCATGCATATTTCATCTGGCAGAGTTGGTTTATATTTTCTTCATGTCCTGAGACTTTGTATGAGGCTATATTTAAAGGTGATGAAAAAATTGATTGCACAGAAGGAATTTCAGGGCAGCCCAGTATTCAAGATGTAGCCTGGGTACTTCTGGGTGTTTTTAGAAATATCCATAGTGAAAATCAAAAGTCAAAAGCAGGTTTGAAGAATTTGCAGTTTCATTGGAAAGTTGGAGTCCACAACAACATGATGGCTGAAAAGATTAGCATTGAAAAGAATATAAGTACTTTGCATCAGGATGATAAGAAAGACGGCTTGAAGGCATCTCAGGAATCAGCAAGTCCCCAGCAATCACAGACTTTAGGATGTAAATGAGTCCATAACTTTATTTATTTATTTATTTATTTATTTTTATTTTTATTTTTTTTTGCGGTACTGGGGATCGAACTCAGGATGCTGCGCTTGCTAGGCAAGCGCTTATTCCGCTGAGCTATATCCCCAGCCCTATAACTTTAAAAGATGTTGCTTTGAGAAGAGAGCCCCAGGCAGCCCAGCTCATTCAGTAGTGCCCATGAAATTGTTTTCTAGATTTCAGTCACCCAGGCACTCAGAGGCTGGTAAAGCCATGACCCAAGAGAACTTGTTACTGTTCATGCTTGCATTAGACCCAGGCATTGTCCTCATGGAGCTGAGTTGTCATGCATGCAGAATGCAAGAGTTGTGGGGTCAGGAAGGCTTCCACTCAGATTTCAAAAGAAAGTGGAGAGTCCAAGCAATATACCCCTGAGAAGATGGTGCATGAATGTGAGAATGAAGCTGAAGTTTCAGTGGTGACCCCAGGAATTTGGAGATATTAGGAACGTGGAACATCTACTGAAGAGAACCAGGGAGCAGAGCCAACCCAAGAGAGAAGCCACGTGAGCTGCAAGTAGAAAGGCCATAGGAGTTGGACTGCCTAAGTCATTCGAAGCACATGTCTTACTACAACATAGCCCTGTCCTGGATGTGGAGCTACAGAACTCAATGTTTGTCCTGCTGGCTTTTGGTCTCACTTTGGTCTTATTCTGTTTCTTTCCTTATGACATGAGAATATTTACATGTGCTGCTGTATGTTGAAAGAACTTAACTTCCTTTTTTATTTTGATGGGATTCATAGCTAAGAGTTTGCCTTGAGTCTCAGAACATACTTTGGGCTTATACTTTTCAGCAATGCTGAAACTGTTTAGACTGGTAAATCTTAGAGATGAACTAAATGTATTTTGCACAGTGAGGCTTTTGGCCAGAAGTGGAATGTTCTTGTTTATCTCTCAAATGCTCCCCCAAATTCTCATGTGTTTGTGGAGTGATTGGGTCATGGAGTCACTATACTTGTCAGTGGATTTATCTACAGATGAGGTTGTAGCTGAATGTGTTATTAGGAGGTATGGCCTGGTCTGAGGGTGGGTCACTGGCACATGACATAGAAGAATGCATTCTTAACCCTGGCTCTACCTTCTCTTTCTGCTTCCCCGCTGGCATGAGGTAAGCAACACTCCTCATCATATATTTCTTTGATGATGTTTCTGTCTTGGAGCCAGCTGCTTATATAAACTGAATTCGCTAAAATCATAAGCCAAATTAAACCTCTCCTCTTTTAAGTTGCTGGTGTCAGGTATTTTGTCCCAGCAATAGGATGTCTGACTAAACCATTCATCACAGATTGATGCCAGAAACTGGCCTTGGCCCCAGCAACCCAGGCTCAGAAGCTCTGCTAGATATAGGTGATGACTTCACTGACCTTGGTGGAAGGAATCTCTAAGTATAAAGAACTTGGACAAGAATCACAAAAAATTACAGATTTGACTGAATAACAGTGTTAAACACCCTAAGTCAAGAAACATTTTATGGTTTAAAATCAAATAACAATGGAGGGAAATAACTGTGACAGTAATAAAAAAAAAAAAACACTTACAAAACTGTTCTTGGAACTTGACGAAAAAACATCAGTGATGCCAAAGGCAGGAACCATAAAAGAAATTTTTCACAGATATGATGTCATAGCCGTTTAAGTCTCTTCTTGTCAATACATGCTTTAAATAGCTGAGGCAGGAGGGTTGCCAGTTCAAGCCCAGCCTGAGCAGTTTAGAGATCCTGTCTCAAAATAAAATTAGACACAAGGTCTGAGGATGTAATTCAGCACTCCCTGAGTTCAATTCCCAGTACTGTGTGTGTGTGTGTGTGTGTGTGTGTGTGTGTGTGTGTAAGAGACAGAAAGAGAAACAGAGAGACAGAGACAGACAGAGGAGAGAGAATGAGGATAAAGTTAACAAAAGTTTACTAGCCTGATTGAAATATTTTTGTAACACATAATAATGCACTGAATTTATATAAAATTCTTTTATATAAAGAATTTACATATGAAATAAATAAGGACAAGCAATTTTATGTACAACTGGGAAGAACTATGTAAGAGTTTTCACAGAAAAAAATATAAAAATTGTCATAGAAAAATGAATGTTCCACCTCATTAAATAATGATCAAAAATGCAAAATAGGGTACTTGTAGAAAACATCTGGCTTTATCAATTTGTCAAAGAGAAACACCTAAGCCCTAAATACATGAAAACATGGAATGAGATGTTCTCATATGGACATTCCCTTCAAGAAGACCAAGACTTGGCACCAACTTTCTGGAAGGCAACTTGGGAGTATGTGTCCATGACAACAAGACTGGGCCCACATTTTTCCCTAGTAATACTATAAAGTTCAAAGTTCACAGAGAAAGCCATAAGTATGCAGGAAGATTTCTCTTTATTTCATTTATAATAGTTAAATAATAAATCCCCTAATATCAATTTACAGGTTTTATACAACCTAATTTGTCATTTTATTCTAGTAACCTGCTCTAAGAAAGTAATTTAACTGTGGGCAAAATTATTTATAGTAATAAGCTACCAAATGTCCACATGTCTAGCACAAGAGAAGGGCCAGCTCTGATGGAATGAGACTTTTTTCTTGGACTGTAATTATTGAGAAATCTAGATGCAGAGAAACATTTGAAATAATATTTCTCAGAAAAAAATCATGCTTTTAAATATAGTCCTTTCAAATGTAGAGCGGGAAATGTCCAGAAAGAAAAAGGGAAGGAAATGTGTCAGTACATAGCAAGAGTTACCACAGATATTGAACAAAAATATTATACATTTTTGGTATTTGACTCTATATTTCTAAATTCTCTATAATAAGCATTTATTTCACTGAAAAGACCAGACTCAAAGTAAATGAAAAGTATTAGTAATAAAGATAGTTTTTTAAAACATATATTTCATATGACAATGGATTTTAGCAAGTGCAGGACCCATTCTGCCTAGAAGTAATCACCCTGCACCATATTCTGAGTTTGTTCTGCAGAAAATGCCTCTGAGGAGCAGTTGATCTCACAGGCAGCTAAGGAATGCATCGCCCCAGTGTGCTTTTGCTCCCAGGTCTCCTGCTTGGTGTCAGTCACTGCTGTGATTCGGTCCTGGACCCCACAAGCCCAGCCCAGGGCCAGTGGGTCTGATGAGACGTTCACTCCACCAGACCCCAGCTCACCCTGCTGGCATCCCTGTATTGTGTATGTCAATGAGTGGTTTTCTGTACAGTCAGAAGGGTTTTCCATTTTTTCTATGATGTGTGTGTATTAATCTATAATTAGAAAGCAGTGATCACTGTTTTTAAGAAAGGAATTTTCTTAGAAATTAAATGTAATCACAGCTCTGATTCATTATAAAATTAAAGATCCAAATCAGAAAGATTTGTAAGCTTTTCTTTAATAAACATCTCCAAGTGTTTCAGCCTCTTAGTTACTACTTTGTTTGTTGCTAAGACACAGTGGAACATTCACAACTCAAGAGAGGAGAGATTCACTATGGCTCCTGTTTGCAGTCTATAGCTTGCTGGCTCCAAGGCAGGAAGGCCTGGTGGAAGGGTCTGGTGGAGGACAGTGGCTCAGCTCATGGTAGACAGGAAGCAGACAGGAAGGGAGGAGCCAGGCAGGGAGATGAACTCTTCCAGGCCACGCCCATAGTGTGACCCCCCCTTCCAACTAGGCCCTACTCCTGAGAGCGAGTCAGCGATGAGCCCCTATAACCCAATCACATTTGCCAGGGGATGGGGCAGTCTTGAGGGCAATTCTGAGCAATAATGATACAGGGGTCACATGTTTCAATGCAAGTCATCAATGCACATAGATTCCTCTCTTTAAATGTCTTCTAAATGCACAGTGCCACTCTCCAGTTCTCAATCTAAGTATGTTGATGGTGTGACACAGACAACGAATGATAGCCAGTGGCCAAATAAAGCCTTCTACTGCTTTTACAAATAAAGTTTTATTGGAACACAGTTGTGCACAGCAATTCTCTCATGTATTATCTGTAGTTATATTCATGTTACACTGGCAGAGTTAGGTGATTAAACATATTGCTTCTGAAAATAGTTTTTATATGGTCCTCTGTGGAAGACACTTGCCAAACCCTGGCCTTACAAGCCATGCCATTAAAAATGTTCGTTTGCAAAGTCAACCTTAAAGAATCCATATGGATTTCTCTCAATAATGCTGCTTCTGCTGTTTCAATATTAAGCTTCCTTAGACAAACATGGTGAATCCATCTGGATTGCCTCTGGCTTCAGGGAACAAAAGCCAACCATGGCTAACAGATGTAGGATGTGCTTCCTGCACACAGCAAGAGATCTGCCCAGTATCTCCCTGGTGCCACCCTGCTGTTTCCATCCTTCTGTCCTTAGTAGGAGGACTCTTGTCCCTCTCCCTAGGCCTCATGAGCACAAGATAGCTGCTCTTGTCACAGTCTTAACAGGAAAAAGGAAAACTCATGCAAGCCAAAGGCAGAAAGTAATTTCTTTCTATTCAGAAGAGGCTACTCTTCCTGGAACCTGAAGCTGCTTCCCCGTGCCCCAAGCTACACTATAGCCAGGGAGGGCTGGGTACATCATTTTTCTTTGGAGAGGCATATTGGGCCTCCAAACCATACGGTATGCAGTTAGTAAGAAAGGCAAAGGAGAATACAGACAGTGGGCAAACAGGCAGCATCCTGCTGCAGGTCTGTTCAGCATGACCACGGAAAAGCCTCTTTGTGAAGCACTGAAGTACCATGTCCGCTGTCAAGCGTTACCGCAAGGGGTAAAATGAACACAAACTCTAGACTAATCCTTCCCTGTCACTGGGACAAAATACCCAACACTCACAACGTAAAGAAGGAGAGGTTTCTTTGGCTTGCGGTGTCAGTCCAAAGTCAGTGGCTCAAAGACAGAAACAGGATGCAGAGGAAAGTGGACCGGAAAAGGTACTCAACCCCTGGCAGCCAGGAAGCAGAGAGAGAGCAGGGAACCCAGGGTGCAGGGGGACCCCCTTCCCGGTCACCCCAGCCAGGCCCCACCTCCCAGAGCACATTCCCACTCACCCCATCCCTGGATAACTCCTTGGGTGAGTATGCACCCACGACCCGATCACCTTCCATACACGCAGGAATCAGGGGGTGACACTGTAGACTGAAACCACAGCCCCAACTCGCCTGGTCACACACCGTCCTTGTTGCCTGCCAGCCGTGCTTCTTTGCACCTGAACACTCTTCCTGAGTCCTGGAGACTTCCTTCCTGTCTCCCCATCAAGTGTCCAAAGGCAGAGACCCAGCCTGTGGGAACCCATGGGTTTGCACCCAGCCTCTCCCTGGGCAGCCTCTGGAGAGAGAGGAGATAAGCTCTCTGCTGCTGTTTCCAGACTGCTTTCCAGAGAGACCATTCGCACCTGCAAAGGCTGCCCTTGGCCTTGCCCTTGGGGGCCCAGCTCCTGTGTAGTTTGTGGGGTGTGTCATGCACACGCACGCATGCTTGTGGCTCACAGTTCCTTAAACTTATCCTGACATTCAGACCTGTGACCAGCAGTCTTGTCCCTACAGTGTGACACACCTAGAAAATGTATGTGCCACTTCTCAACAACCCCTTTTTATACCCTGGAATTCTACCGGAGAAGACACCAAGATTCTAACTCTCCTCCTTTTCTGAACATTTTAACCTAAAAAAGCCAAACAAAATGTGCAAAATCTTTAAATAAACTCAGCAAAACTTGCTTCACAAAAGCATCCCCCTTTCCAAAGGATTCTTCCCCCTCCCCACACCTTCCTCTTCAGCAGTTTGAATAATAGATGTGGAAATTGAGTCGTCACTGGCAGGACAGATGCCAGGGCAGTGACCAGTTCACAGACAAGAATAAAGGAGAGGGACATGTGACATGGGGCACGGGTTGGCCCTGTGTTGGCCTGCTTGCCCATCACCAGCATGTGCTGCTTTCACAGTCACCAGGAGCGGCCGGGAAGACCTTTGCTGGGCGGGTCCTGCTGACTCAGCCACGCTCCAGCAGAGTGCTGGAACTGTGGATATGTGCCTTGATGCCTGCTTCTCCTCCTCATGTTATCAAATCACATTAAACAACGCATCTCAGGTACACTCGTCCCTTCCTACACTGAACTAGAATTGACCTAGAAATTAGTCAATAGAAGATGCTATGATGAATTCATGCGAACTCTATGTCATTATAAGCTCAACCAATCCAAAGATAATAAAACCAAAAGAAAATAAGACCAAAATAAAGTAAGCCAACTATCTCCCCTCCGCAGCTGCCCAGAGTCGGAGCCACGGTGCCAGTCTCTGGATACTTTGTCTCTGCCCACTGTTAGTGTGATGCTTTCTCTACCCAGGGTGAAGCTTGTCACATGCAGGTAGTAGAGAGCCATCTGCAGAAGCCCTGACTTCCAGCTGCAGCCCATGCCAGTCCCTGTACATCACCCAGCCAACCAAAAGCATGTGACCAATAGCTTCACACCCTCCTGTGCCCCTGCCAGGGATCCTTGAGATTAAATTATTTACAAGTGACTTGATACAAAGCTCTTTCTCATTTCTGTTTTTGCTCTTGTTTTTGTTAGTATTTTAAAGATGGCAGCTCCAGGAAGTGAGAAGCGAAACTTGTCCTCTAACGTGCAGACTGGGAAACACAATGGGCATGCTAGAGATGCAGACCAAGTGATCGAGATTCAAGAAAACACTAACTAACTGATCACAGCCTTGGTCATGAGAGAGGAGATCAGTCTGAGCAGAAACTAAGCCCGAGAGCTACAGAGTTGATTTACGGCTGACCTCACTAACATATTTCAGAGAGGAACAACTTCCCTCCCACCCCTGTGTCTCAAGAGTTTGCACTGCACATGATAAATGATACAGAGAGGGAACCGATCCACATTTTGCTGGTGTGAATGCTTGGAAAAGAAAGTGATGGACAAAGGATTCCCAAGGAGAGTCTTTGTCTCCACATTAATATCTAACAGCTTTTGAAGTGGTTGAACACTTGTTTTATTAAGTCACTCTTTATTAATCATGACTATCAGCATTATTGTCATAATGAAAGCAATAGCTTTGATTGCCTACTCTACTTGGAGGCAAACTAGGTCTTGCTAGAGCTCAGTCCCTCCTCAGCTCAGCCAGGCTTATTGGGCTTATGCTGTGAACCCCCTGCTGGCTGATGCCCAGCATAGACCGCTTGGCTGCTACATACTTCCCACCTTCGCTGTACAGGAGCCCAATCTGTAAAGCACATGTGTGTATGTCTTTCTGGCTTCTGTTAATAGAGTGAGGCGATCGGGAACATATTTTCTCTAGCATCCATTGGCCTGGCTGCTGTAGGCCTAGCACAAGAGCAGCTGTTCCCTGGGGTCTCGTGTCAGTGTAAGTCACATGGTTTGGCATTTGCACCAACGAACCAGGAGCAAACTCATTCAAGAAGAACTGAGGAATGCTCTGGTGGTGCCAGCCAAGCAACAGACTTGTTGTTTTCAACAGTGACCAGAACTTGTGAGTAACTGAGCTGTCGTCATTGACTGAGCATTCAGTAAGCCTCCCATCAATCAAAGGATGATTCCTCTGGATTTGGTAGCTACCCCAGTGGTCTTTGCCTTCTGCTGCTCATACCCAGGCTGAACTGGGCTGACTGGCTTGACTGTCCCTGCCAGGGACAGTAAGAGGTGCAGCCAGCTTTCTTATAAAGCAAATGTGGACCTTCTCTGTCTTGCCATCCGGTGGCCTCTGTCTTTGCCATCTTTTAACATAGCAAACTCAACAGGCACCTACTGGGTGTTGCTGCTATGCTTTGCAGCATCCAAAAGACCATGAGATGAAATAAAACCTCCTTCCTTTATAAATTTCCTTGGCTTGGGTATTCAGTTATAGCAACTGAAAATGGGCTAACACAACAATCACCTGAGTCTTGATCACAAAAGACATGATAGCTTCTCCTTCTGTCTCTTTCTCTTGATTTCTCACTCTAGGGAAGGCAGTGCCATGTCCCGAGGCCACTCCAACAGCCACAGCCTCAAGTGGATGTTCACAAAGACAGTCCTGGAGGACTCCTACTGACAGCAGGCGCAGACTTGGGGGCTGACCCTCCCCCAACCTCGATCTGACCAGCATAGCTGAACTAACCACCCATGGACTCACTTCTGAGTCCACGACCCAAGTGATAAATGTTCATCATTTTAAACCTTGAGATTTGCAGTAACTTTTTAGGCATCCATAGACCGCTAAGTCCATGACTAAGTAATGCTGTGCCCTTTGCATTCACATTACCAAGTTCAAAAGAACATTAGAGAGAAAGGAAATTTGAAAGGGGCTGGGGATATAGCTCAGTGGAATAAGCGCCTGCCTAGCAAGCGCAGGGTCCTGAGTTCGATCCCCAGCACCGCCAAAAAAAAAAAAAAAAAAAAAGAAAGGAAATTTGAATCCTACTTTGTAAAAATATAAAATCAGCCTTGAGGAAGAATGGAGTTGAGGTTGTATGTGAATTTTGCTTATGACCCTGCTTGGTCTCCACTACCTCGGACAAGCACAAATGGTGGATAAAGAAATTGGGCTTAAGTGGCTCCGAAGCTGTGCAAAAATCCACAAGGGTATAAATGGAAAAGCGGAGGTCCAAGCTCAGTCTCCCTGCCTTCTGAGCCCACGCTCTTTGCTACATAAACACAGAATTGCCTCCCAAAAGCAGTATCTCCTGTGCTTGTTCTACGTTTTCAGGTGTGTTTGGGAAAAGCCTTTTATGTGTATTGTCAGATGTGCACTTTGTGCCACATAAACTGGACATCGGTAGACAGCGAAGCCCATGAGCAGTGGTCAGCAGTGCCGTTCATCACTCACACATCACAAGGCACAGTGTCCTTGATGTGGTCTGTTGGTGCACTTCTCCACGTACATCTACACCGAGTCTTCTTTGTCATAAAAGTGCATTTGTCAAGACCAAGAAAAAATTACTAATAGGGAGATCATCCCTGCCATCTTGTTAGATGGACTAGTTAACACCAAAGACATCTGAGCTACAAAGGGAGCCCCAGGCTGAAAGATGTGAGGCTGTTGGGCAGCTTCCTGGGCCAAGAACCAGGAGAAAGGTGTTCCTAGGCAGAATGTCCCAATGCCAATGTGTGATCAGCAGCGATTCCTTGAAACTCGGTGGGCCTCATTTTCCACTGCGAAACACTGGCAATGCTCCTGCCGTTCCCGGATGCAATGGCATAGACCTAAAACATCCCTTGAAAGTCTCATGTACCAGCAGATGAGACCTGGTTGAAGGGGGGTCATCTGAAAGGCTGTGTTCTCTCCTCAGCTCCTTCCTGGTCTCTCTGCTTCCTGGCTTCCATGGGTTGAGTGACTCTCCACTGTTGCCGCGCACCGTGCTGCTTCTGCCATGGAGCCAACTGACCTGGGCTAAATCCTCTTAAAACCATGTGCCAAGATAGACCTCTCCTCCCTCAAATTGGAGTTGTCTGATATTTTGTCCCAGCAACAAGGAAGTGACTAATATGCCTGAGATCCATGTAGCCCACTAGTGTTACATGTGCACATCCACACGAGGCAGGGGCTTGAAGAGGGGCAGAAGGAGAAAAAGTAGAAAAGACTGGCATTGATATGTATTTCCCTTCCCAGCGTTCACTGCTGCCTCTTTGGTTAACAGTTCCTGAAGTTTTTTAAAATCATAGATCCACCCTCAATTCCTCTTAGTCTGCGAAGCCTGGGTTAGGTTTGGCTGAGTCTCCAGAGCCAAGACTGTAACTCAGGCTTGGCTAATCAACGTGCTGTACTCTTCCAGCTGGAGGACTGGCTCAGGGAGAGACACACAGCCTGAAATGCACCAGTGAAAATGAGTCTCAGCAAGACATGTGACCTACAGTGAACCAGTGAAAATGAATCCCAGGGAGAGACACAAATGGGCCAATGAAAATGAATCTCAGGACTTCCTTTCCCAGTGAAACTAAACCTGAACATTTGGCAGCTCAGCTGGGGCTGCCTTGGTTGTTTTGCCACTGGCTACAAAAAAGTGAAAGGAAGGAGAGAGAGAGAAACTATATCCTGAGGACCGATGGATATGCCTAAGCCAGCATCTGTAAGTGGGAATTCCTTTTACATTGTGTTTTAGGTCAAGCTTCTGCACAAGCCCAGACTTCTAGTAGTGTTCTTGGGAGATGAAAGGCCAATAGGAAGTGAGGTAGCAAGTCAGAGAAAGGAAAGAAGCCAACAGAGGGGCTATCATGAGGCGAGTCGTGGACCCTGGAGATATCCACATCCTGTGTCCAGCATTTTGAATATCAGGTTGCAAGGTAAAGGTGACTTTGGCTGCTGGCCAGCTGACTATGATGTAGGGAAAGTTGCTGGGTCAAGTGAGTGGACCCAAGGTGATCCCAGGACCCTTAAGGCACAAGTGGGAGGTCAGAGTCAGCAAGATTTGAAGGTGCTCTGCTGCAGGCTGTGGGCAGCGCCGTGCTCTTTCTGAGAGCTCTGGGAGAGGACCTTCGGTGACTCCCTAGCTTCCGGTAACTGGTGACAATCCCTGATATTCCTCCCGTTGTAGATGCATCTCCATCCCTGGCTTCTCCCTGGGCACTCCTGCGTCTATGTGTAAATCCCCCTCTTATGAGGACACCGGTCATTGGATGAGGACACGCCCTGCTCAGCATGACCTCACTGTATCTGGAAGCCATCTGCGGAGACTCTGTTCCTACATAAGGCCACATTCACAGGCAACGAAGATTAGAGCCCCTGTACCTCTTTCTGTGGACAGATCTCAACTCATACCATCTCCTGGCATGGTGTGGTATAAGCATCCACCCAGTCTTATGGCTCAGAGAGGCCAAGTGACTGTGATGTTGGTGGCATGGAGGGGATGTGTGCAACAAAAGGCCCCACCCCCAAGCCTTGTGGTGCTGATGTAGAGGGCCTCCAACTGCGGCCCCAGCACTGCGCAGTGTGACTTCCAACCACAGCTGGAAAGAGGACTAGGAAAGGAAGCCACCCACACCGTGACTCTTCCCACATCCTGCTCTGGACTTTTCAAGAAGCTCTTTTTTTTTTTTGTCTCTGAGTCCGCTTTTAGCAAAACCTAATCTGCCATGGTTTCCTTCCTGTTCCTGAAACATGCCACACACAGCTCAGATCCTTTGCTTGGACTTTTCACTCTGCCTCTGATGCTTTTCTTCCTTACGTCTGAGTGGTTCGCTCGGGTCTCTTCCCAGCTGACCCTTTGCCTGAGAACGTCCCTGACAAGTGCTCTTCTGCACTCTTTTTTTTTTTTCCCCGGTACCGGGGATCAAACTCAGGACCTTGCGCTTGCCAGGCAAGTGCTTATGCCACTGAGCTATACCCCCAGCCCCTCTCTTCTGCACTCTTTCCCTCCTTACACCTCTGTGCCCTTCTGTCTGCCTGCTCCACCGTGTTAGTCACTTTTCCACCCCTGGCTGGGACAAGACACCTCAGACACACAACCTAAAGTAGGAGAGATTCACCTCGGCTCACAGTTGCGGAGGTTTCACTCCATGGTTGTCTGGCTCCAAGGCAGATACAGCATGCTCACCTCATGGGCAGTCAGAAAGAAAGGAGCTTGGGACAAAACACACCCTTCCAGGTCACGGGCCCACCTCTTCCCACCGGGCCCCCTTCCTGACAGCATATCCAGCCATGAACTGATGAGTGGATGAATCCAGGGATAGCCACAGCACCCCTATGACCCAGTCACCTTCCAAACACATGAGACCTTTAGGGGACGTTGTGGACCTAAACTGTCACTAACCTATCACTAAAGTGCGGCAGTGTTGTGTTCCCAGCACCCAGGGTGATGCCCAGCACACAATAGGTGCTCTACAACATGTACTGATTAATATGTTTTCCATTTTATGGGTATTGATGCGTATGTACCATGGCTCATGGGTCTGTCCAGGGGTCTGTTCCATTTCCTTACCTCCCAGTTGCAGAAGCTGAGGCACAGAAAGGCTGTACAGGTCACTCTGGCCACATAACTGAAAGAACAGGAGACCCAGTTTGAACCCAGTGGTCCGGTTCTGGAATATGTAGCTCTTTACTATTCCGCCCCTGAGACCCAGGAGCACCCACAGTCACAGTGAATAAAGATAAGACACATTGATTATACCACAAACTCCACACTTCATTTTGGGTTTGGAATTTTACTTTTCCATAACTTGTTCCATTTATAAAAGCCATACATATTCCTTGTAGGATCTTTAGATATTAAAATGTTAAAAAATATTAAATCACCTAAGAACACAGTATATGTGATTGTTCTGTTCCAGATTTTCCATGTATATCTCAGATGGTTGATGCAAACAATATCACACAATGTACTTTCGTTTACTACTTTGTTATTATACTATGAACATTTGTGGTGTTAATATGCTTTGAAAGCATAACTTGTACACAATATCACACTAAACAGATTGCCTTCCTTTCTTTAGAAATTCCCTTATTCTTAAAACATTTAGCTGGCCTTAAGTTTTCTTTGGGAGTAGATGTATATGTACATACCCCTCCTTAACTGGGCAATTCCTTTAGGACCGGTTCCTAGCAGTAGAACTTCTGCGTCAGAGGGTGTGTGCATCAGTCTCACTTCTAGCTGGTGCTTCCAAAAGGTTTAACTGATATTCACTTGAACCAGCACTGGATAAGGCCTCAGAGCTCTACAGCTAAAGCTTTTTTGGCTAAGATATGTTACTTCCAACATGTTGTCTTCCAATTCTCATTTTACAGGTGAAGAAATAAGACCCAGACCGGCTGGGTGACTTGCCCAAGCTTAATGACAAAACTAAGCAGGATCTACAGCCCAGGAGGAGGGAGATGAAGACCCAGCTGGCCCCCACTGGCAGAGATACCCAGCCTAGTCCCCTCTCTGCACTGACTCCACCCCCAGTCTTTGGCCCCCCCCATGGGTTCCTAAAATACAAACACAGCATATTATGCCTTCAGTGACTGCAGAAAACTCTGGAACCTGGAGGACATTTGCAAATCATGGGGGTCATGACTGCTGTCACCCAGTCACCAAATGACCCATGTGATGAAGAATGTGCTGTCCACTGCAGGCAAGATCCAACAGCAATAAAATGTCCTGGCCTCCAGCCACTCCAAGGGGAGCCTCTGTTTTTAAATCTAAAATAAAAATAATAATAAATTTGGCTGCTGTCAGCAAGTTGTAGGTGAACCAACAACTCAGGTCTTTGTCTCTTGCTTCGGTCTTAAAACAAGAAGGAATTTCTTCCCTCTCCCATGGCTTGGATCACATTGGTGAGACCATCACTGGTGTTAGGATTTTAGTTAAAGCTGTCACCCAGAGATAGATTTATACCACCTTCCAAAACCAGTGCTGCACATTAAAATATTCCCATATCTCTTAGAAGTTGGAAGTCCTATTTCTTTTCCCAAAGGTATATCAAAATGATCTTTTAAAAAATAGCAACTTGGGTCATGAATCATTAATTTTGTTTTCTCCATCCACTTTGAAAAAGATAAATATTCAAAGAAAAACATTATACATTTAGGCTGAACGTACCATAGACTGAGTGGCCAATGCATGACATGTGCATGAGGTGGAAAGTACTGGGGACTGAACCCAAGACCCTCACACTGAGCTACATCCCCAGCCCTTTTATATTTTGAGACAGTCCTGCTAAGTTTCTAGGTTGGCCATGCTAAACTCAAACTTCTGGTCCTCCTGTCTCAGCCTCTCAGAGTACTGCCTGGCTCTGAAATTTATTTCTCCCAGTTCTGGAGGCTGGACGTCTGAAATCCAAGCGCCACTGTGGCCAAGTTCTGAGAAATGAGCCTTCTGAGTTGGGGATTCGCAACTTCCAGTAAGCATCCTTCTGTGATGGAGAGAGAGCTAGCAAGCCCTCTCTGGGCTCTTCCCGCTCCGAAAGATTCTGTCCTACAACCTAACCATTTCCCAAGGGCTCCATCACCAAGTATGATCACTGTCAGATTTCCGTCGCTGTGCAAAACATCTAAAATAATTG
The DNA here is from genome assembly GCA_004027595.1 of Dinomys branickii. Taxonomy (NCBI): domain Eukaryota; kingdom Metazoa; phylum Chordata; class Mammalia; order Rodentia; family Dinomyidae; genus Dinomys; species Dinomys branickii. The sequence continues at coordinate 34,943 of PVLD010001653.1, forward strand.
ACTTCTAAGGAGGAGAGTTTTATTTTTGGCTCACAGTTTCAGCAGATCCAGTCCATGGTGCCTTGGCCCTGTAACTGCCCAGTCCATCATGGTGGTGGAGGTGAGAGGTCGAGGAAGCTGCTCACTTCATGGCTTCAGGAAGTAAAAGAGAAGAGACGTGTTTTCCGATCACACCCTTAGTTTGTGACCAATTTCCTTCTACCAGCCCCCATCTCCTACAGGTCCCAGCACCTCCCCAAATCTCCAAAGGCTGGGGGCCAATCCTCCAACCGATGAGCTTCCCTCACATCCAATGACAGCACCAGCACATGGGAATCAGACTTCAATATATGAATTTTGGGAGGACATAGACATTCTATCTATTGCAGATGTGATGAATGCATTAATTCTATTTCCACCACCACTTGGGGAAAACGATGGATTCTGAAATAGGTATCGGCAGACTGACTTTGTCATTTCCAAAGTTTCGAATTGGTAAGGGCAATCAACATACATTAGGACCCCAAGCTTTGGGGAACAGAAATATAGGGTCTCATGGAGCTGAGGGTTCTACAATTCATCTTTTAGGTATCTTAGGCCATTTCCTTTCCATTTTGCTTATATGTTTTATTTGAGCTTTCCTGTAATAGTCCAGCCCCCAAGTCATTAGTCGGCGAGAGACCTGGTATGAGTTGGTGACCAACTTCCTGCCCCCCTCATCAGCACCACGCCGTCTCTGAGCAGGGGGGGGGCCACTTCACCAGGTAGGGGAGGCCCAGAGCCAGTCACCCCTCCCCAGCTCAAGGAAAGCTGTGGCTGTCACGATCACCCTGTCCTAGACAAAGGCCAGTCATGTGCCCCACGCCCCTGATGTCCACTCCAGTGCAGGTGTGTACACAACAGACACCTGTGGTGGTGCCTGGGTAGAAACATGTAGGAATGGAAATCCCAGTGTCTTCTTTCAGTGCTTTGGGACACTGTTTTGAGGAGCATGTGTGTGCATATGTTCACACCCGGAGATTGTGAACGCACCTTTTGCAGCCTCTGATCAGTCTGTCCTGGAGCCCTCATCTGTGGCATCAGAGCTCAGACAGGAGCAGCAACAACTGAGATGCTGGGTGGTGTGGGAAGGTACACGCGCATGCTGTGTGTGTGTGTGTGTGTGTGTGTTAAATGGAGGATAACTCCCACCAGACCAGCAGCCATAAAAACCATCTTTATGTAAGTCTCAGTTCACACTGCATAGAACACTACAGCAAACAAAACAGATGAGAAAAACGGCATTGGAGAGGCTGAGTCAGGAGGACCAGGGCCAATTCAAGGCCAGTTTGGACTACTTAATAGAGAGACCCAGTCTAAAAAAAAAAAAAAATCCAAACAAACAAAATAAAACTAAAAACAAAAACCGAATGGGAAAAGGCCTTTTCCTGTTTGGTCCTGCTACTGTATTTTTATGTCACCAAAGCACATTATAACGGAGCCCTTTTTATAAAAAGACACAATTTTTATGTTTTTTTTTCAGTGAAGGTCACAGAATGGCTCCCGTTTCAATATCTTGTAAGACAAACGGTTGCAATGGATGGATTGCAGTGGTAAATTTAATACCGCCGGCACTTGACAGAAAAGGGAACCGATGAGGATTTTACACAAAAGGACAGTTCACGTCTGGGCTCTGCGCGGCCTCTGCGCCCCGGCGTTCCCGCTCTGCCCAGGCGGTGGCGCTAGAGGCAAATGGGCCGGGTCGAGATGATCGAGACGCTGCGAGCGGGGAGATCAGGACGCACCTGGCCGCAAGGCCTGGGGCCACCGGAGACCCCGCGTCTCTGCTGACCAGTCTGCGCTGCCGACGAGACCGGAGCACAGGAAAAGGACCTCAAGGTGGGCGCCTCTGAAGGTTTGGCCTGGAGGCGCGGGAGGCGCGCCTCCGGGACATTGCTGTCGCCCTCCCGCTGCAAGAGGCTGCGATCTGAGAGTCAGGAAACAGATCCCGGCCTCCGTGGGTCTGTGTTTTACGGTTTCTCTCACTTCTGCTTTTATGATTTAAGAAGAGGTCTTTTTAATTGATCTGCATTCTCTTTTCATGTGTGGGCGGATCCAAGCTTTGCCTGTTGTCTTATTACTTCTCCAAATCACGTCCACATTTTGTAAGCAAAAGGTCTTCTGACCACTGGACCATTGTTTAAACACAGGGACCACCGTCCCTACTTCTTTACTGAGGGAGAGGGTGGTGTGGATTAAACTCGGGACCTTCACTCTGAGTGCCAACCTCAGGGCATTTTTAATTTTTTTTATTATGAAACAGGATCCTACCGAGTCGCTGTGTTTGCCAGGCTAGATCTTCCTACCTCAGCCTCCCAGAGTGCTGGGATTACAGGCCTGCAACACCAGGTCTGGTTATTGTTTTTATTTAAATAAACTTGAAACTATAACTTAGGGCCAGTTGGGCAATCATTGGCTTTAAGGAAGGAAATTCTCAAAGATAGGCTAAGTACATTCTGCTGAAGGCTACGTGTTTCTCAATAAAAGACCTAAAATAGAATATTGCTGAAACCCCAAATGTAAAGGGTGAATATCTAATCTGTTCAACAAACTAAATCATGTTCTGCACCTTCACCCTCTAGAAAATAAAACCATCTAGAGGCATACACATTTGGATTCATTCCCAATTCCTAAATAGCCCCTAGCGGGAGTCATTCTCGGGAAATAACCACTTTTATGAGCTGAACCAGGAAGCACCGAACAAAAGAACCGCGCACGCCCTTCCAGGAACGCTCCGGAGCAGGACAGACTTCGCGGCAGGAGCAGTGAACCGCATCCTCGGTCTTTTCCTTTCCTAATTTTCTGTTTCGCTTTGTATCAGTCCCTGGAAAATTCTCTGCCACTCACATTTCCGACAGTCAGGGGTTCACCGCCGCGGGGGAAGCCAAGTCCTCGCCCTTTCCAGAGAGAGCGAAAAGAGAAAGTGTTCCGCACTGAATTCGCGTCCTCGCGGCCCCTCGGCCCTTCCTCAGCTCCCCAGAGCCGCAAAGGCTGCACCCTTGACTACTAACTGCGTCTGGAAAGCGGAAGCGGGGTGCGTGTTGCTCGCACAGCCTTAGGCAGCTGCGTGGGAAACACCTAGGCACACAGAGGGTCGGCCATCTATTCTTCCCACCGCACACATTCTTCCCGGCAGATGCTCCTATGGGGGAAATAATCCTTGTCTGTGAAAAAAGAAGTGCTTCTTTCAAAAGGAGTGTAGTCATTCTCTCCAAAGTTATACCAGAGCCCGATTTAAAACAGAGGGGGAAGCAACCCACTGATATTTTGATCCAGCCCTAATTTAGAGTCCAAAAAACTAAATGCCTAACTGGATCATCATGTGAAAAACCATCTGAGCTTCGGCCATTATGTTCAGAAAAAAGTATTTGTCAGGGTTTACTTGTTCTTTCTATTTTCTTCCCAATAAAGAATAATGAAAGAAAAAAAAAAAAAAACCACCCAGGGGTAGAGCATTCCTGATACAGTACCCAGAACACCTCCTCCACAAAAGCGTGTAGGTGAAGCAGCCGAGAATGGAGTTTCTGGAGGTAGCGCGGGTTTTCTGGCTTCAGGGGTCATCTCTGCAACCTGCTACGGTGTTACCTTGAAGACGCATTGATCTTCTCAGTGCCTCCGTTTCCTCTTCTGTAAAATGGGGACCCTAAGAGAACTACAGCTCCGGGGATGGCCGTGGGTTGTGAAGTATTGGGAACAGACTCCGTGCTCGGAACATAGAAAGTGTTCATTGTATGTATTTTACCACACTGTTGTTTCTCCCCGATCACTTTTTTTCTCAACCTGAGCTTCACTTCCAGGGTGTCTCAGCATCCCCGTATAAAATGCCACATTCTGTGCAGTGTTTCAGCCATGTGTGTTGCTGTGTTAGCCCAGAAGGTAAACTGGCCCCATGCTTTGGAGAAATTCCACCCAATAAGGGTAGATTTTAAAATGCATGTTGATGTTCTTGGAAACAGCCTAGATGTCAAACAAAAAGGAAATGGTTATGAAAATGATGGAAGGGGCAGAAGGTATTTAAAAATAATTCAATTATAAATGAATGCTTCTGGTGTGCTCAGCTAAAAAAAAAAAAGCATGAACACGGGTGAAAAGTAAAAAAAAGGATAGAAAAAGACTGAACGTCAAACTCTATCTGTGGCTTTGGTGAGTGATAGAAATGGGTAAGTTGGATTTTCTCCACTGGGCTTTCTCGGACTTGCCTGATTTGCCACAATGTTAACTAAGTACCAATTCTCTGCCCAGCGCAGCTCTGAGGGCTTACTGAGTGCTTTCGTCTGGTTTTCAGCCGCTGTAACAGACTGGATAATTGGCGAAGAACACAGAGGTGTAGCTCAGGGGTCTGCAGGCTGGAAAGTCCCAGGACAAGGCGGTGGCCAGCCCTTTTCTAAGGCACTAGCCCCTGCAGGAGGGCTCTGTCTCTGAGACCCGGTCACCTCGAACCTCTAATGCTGCCGCAGGGCAGGTTAAGTCTCGAGGGAGTCGCTGTTATCAACACCATAGCGATATTCGTCTGTTCCTGTTGGCCTCACAGAAAGCTGTCCTGTCTAGGTAGTGGTCTTGCTTCCATTTTTCAGATGGGGAAAACAGTGAGGGAGAGGGAGGATAACTAACTTGCCCACAGCTGTACCCCGAGGAGGGGGAGTAACCAGGATTTTAAGGTAGCATCTGATTCCAGAGTGCTTTCAACTACCACACTAGCTTTTCATGGATACATCCCTTGGAAATTAAAAAAAAAACAATTTTTTGAGTAATTTAACTTTACATCACTTAAATCAGAAAAAATCATTTTTAAAGAATTTAATTTCACCAGACGAATGATTTGACAAGACTGCAGTGTTTACACTACAGTATATGAATTTGCACACATTATGGATTTAGTCTTTTTTACAGCCTAAAATGCTGTCTGACAAATGTGACATTCTTATGGCTTCTCTTGAATTTTCTAAAATATCATTCCTTCCAAATATTTTGTTGAAAGTGACTTCCGGAAATGTAAATCCAGATTTATCTTCTAAACAACCACAACGGATAAAATACCCATAGTATTGTACTTTAAAATGTACCATATTGTATGTTAGTGTACATTTAAAAATGCACTTCTTAAAGTGTGCCTTGGACCATTTGCCTGAAAGCTGGCCTTGCAGAAAATGAGGATGGACTTTCCTTTTAAGACTCAAGTTCCAAAGTTTATTCCATTTTCTCACTTCTTCAGGATCAAAGTTCAGAATTGAGACACAAAGATGGAAAATCTAGTTCTCCGTTTTAAAATGCGTTTGATTTAACATCTTAAGTAAAACATGGCAAAGCCTTCAGAAGAGAATTGTTGCTCACTGGCCTGAGACCTGTCTCTGGCGGGGTCACCACGGTCAAGGCCACTCATCTCCATCCACTTCCCTTCCAATGTCTCATTCATGCAGGGAATGTCTGCTGGTCATCTTCCACAGTGCCTGCCAGTCGCCACGCTGCCATTTAAAGCATTTGGCAAACCCTTCTTTGAAAGGCATACTCAGTCCAGGAGTCTGTGGTTAAAAAAAGTCTACAGATATTTAGATCCAAGGAAACAAGCCATGAAGTGTATGTTGGCCTGTCCGGCGTCAGCTGGAGACGGCCTCTTTGGAGCAGGTAAACACGAGGCAGAGAGCTCTTGGAAGTCTTGGTGGGCGGTGAGCAAGGGTGCACAAGAGAGTTTGATGATTCTGGAGGTGGCGCCCGGCAAGCCAAGTTATGAAAGGTTCTGGGAAAGCCGCACCGTTCTATGTGCCAGCGTTAGACCTAAAACAAGCAGCACTGTTCAGACCACGCGTTCTTGAGAATGGGAACTGCCCAGGTCTTTGACAGCGAGACGCACCCTCCTTGGCTCAGCAGGACCTTGACAGAAGAGTTTGTCCTCCTGGCTCTCCTCTGGGCTCTGTTTGCCCATCTGTGTAGTGAAATGGCACCTGTGGGCCAACATCCAGCTTCATAAGGCAATGGTTTCTAAAGGACTCCTTTGGACTTCATTCCATTTACATCAAAGAAGCTTTCTTTTCCTGCAGAACTGCTTCCCTGTGGCCTTTCAGATTGTACCAAGGGACGGCTCCTGTCTCCCAGCCTCCCCAGAAAGGATGAAGGAAGAATGACGCCCACTTCTCTGTAGGCGGCCTGTACAGAGGATCTGCCCAGAGAAGGCAGGAATGGTATAAAATATTCCTGCTCGTGCCCCAAGAGGGCTTATGAGTAGATTACAGGAGACCCCTGCCTTCCTCCCAGCCTTCCTTCCTTCTTTATTTCTTCCCTTACTCCTCTCCCCTTCCCCTCCTCCTTCTCTCTCTCCCTCCCTTCCTTTCTCCCTCTTCCCTCCCTCTCTTCCTTCCTTCCTTGTTTCCTTCCTTCCTAATATACACAATTAAAACAGCCGTGAAGCAACATGGAGGAGTACAATGCCTTCCTTCAAATGCATTTGGGGTGCTGCGCCTAAGAGTGACACTGAGTTTCTGGGACCCGCACTCTCGAGGCTGAAGGAGGTCCACAGTCCCGACTCGGCGACAAGGATAACCCTATTCTGCAGGCTTCAAACCCCTTGCCTGAGAAAGGAAGAGACAGACATTAGAGCAGAGGCGCCTCAGGCACTGTAGTTCTAGAGCCGTGGGACTGGGAGCCTGGGGAAGCTGCCTTTGTCCACCTCTGTCCCCCAGGATGGACGACTCTTCCTTCTTTGAGCCCCCAGGTTCTACCAGACACAGGACGCAGAAGAGCCCACCGACCACACCCCTGGAGACGCGGAGCTCTGAGCTGCCTGTCACCCACTGCCCCAAATCCTCCTCTTGGGGTTTTTAGCCCCTTCTTGGTGCCCTTGGTGAAAGGAGAAAGAATCTCATAACCCATCGGTGCACTGAGTATTGGGGAACAGGCAATGAGGTGTCTCATGGGTCTGTATCCTGCTGAGTCCTCCTGCAACCTCCTGAAAGCCTGCAGCCACTCAAGGACCCAAGCAGCATTTCAGAGCCTGTGTCTTATGTGGCTGGGGCAGGACCCTGAATTTCCAAAGCAGACAAAATAGATCTCTGCCCTCCCAGAGGGAACTCTGAAGTGGGAAACAGGAGATGGAGGAGCAAAGGATGGAGGGAAGGGGCACTGGGCAAGTGAGAGGCAGAGGTGAAGGGAAGGGGCATTAGGAGGTGTGCAAGGAAGAGGCTGGTGGTGCAGGATGGACGGACAGACGGATGTGGCAAGGGGTGTGGCTGATCCCACTCAGAGGTCACTATGGGTAGGGACACAAGATGACATCCCAAGGCAGACAGGATCTGAGCAACAAGTGCAAGAGAGTGCACAGCTGCTCCACCCACAAGCTGCAGGTTCCAGGGCCCCCAGCCTCTCCTCTTACCCCTACACACAGACCTGCCCTCTGAGTACTTCTGATGTCCCTCCGGCATGTACCAGCCGTGTGCATGACCTTGTCTAATATCCCGCTGGAGCACAAAGCTGTTTGCCCTGTGTTGTGGCCACTGAAGAGAAAGTCATTTGAGGAAAATGCAGAGAAGAAAGGAGAAAGCAGGAGGTCTTCCCCAGCCCCCCAACTTCTTTGTGCAGAAGACTGATATGGCCCCAAAGTCTCCAAAGACTACATCTTCCGGGCAGCTGCTTGAGGGACACAGGTACTCCTCTGCACTTGCACTGTTAGGTTTATTAAGGAACCATGTTTCTTTCTCCTAGTGTGAGAGGCAGATGTTAAAAAAAAGGTTCAGCCATGTGGAATTAGGAAGAATTCATTGCACTTCTTGACCACAGGACTTCTCAGCACCCTTCACCTGAAACTGCATCTCTTCCCATCATGGTGACAACGTTGGGCCTGGGCCCTGGACTCCAGGGTCTCCTTTCTCATCCTTAGCTAGAGAGTAAGAGGTGGAGTGGAAGACTGCCCCTTCTCAAATATCCCATGTATTGAACAGCATCTCTGGCATAGTAAGACCTCAGTAAATATTTTCAAAATAAATCAACAAAGGACTCACTCCATAGAAGTAATTTTTTCATGGAACGCATCTTCAGATGGTTGTGCTAAAGACCAGAGCTTCTAAGGAATGCTGCCTTCGGGGAAATGGCAATAAAACTACGATGCTGTCCGGTTCTTCACTTGACATGGAAGAGCACAGAATCTGTTATTCCATCCTGTGACTTCCTTTTTCAGGAGACTTTTTCCTTCTAAAATTTATTTCAGCCAGAACTGCTGCCACCCTTTTCAATCCAATAGCCGTCTTACTGTGGTGTTTTTTCTCACTCTTTTTTACTCTGATCTCCCCATGTGCGTGCACACACACACACACACACAATGGCACATGGCCATCATTAAAATATATTTTAGAATTAGAAAATGCAGAGAAGGAAAAAGAAAACACCATGACCAATCCCTCTTCTTCCTTCCTTCCAGACTTCTTTCTTTGCTGTTACTCTGTAGATCATGTGTCTCAAAGCATGCACTGGACAAGCCAGGGAGGGGAACTGCCAGCTCCCTCCTTCCCCAGCAAGAGGCCAGTGGGTGTGCCCACCATGCCCACAGCCCTTTCTTGAGCCAACCCCCGTGACTGCTGGTGCATGCACATCACAGTTAGACCAGAGGTACATGGGTCCACTGAGGTTTGCTGGCTGGATCTCTGTGCCTACCAGGGCATCTCAAATAAAACCTTCCTGCTGTAAAAAGATCAGTATTTCTCCCACTTTAGGAACACAAAAGCACTTCCTTTTCTTTCTGCCTCTCCCCTTCTATTGGCATGTGGCACATTATATTTCAAAGATATTTCAAAAACGACTACTCCTTCTGTCACTCCAGACATTAATTGTTCAGGGACACAGTTTTCCTGAGTTCCCAGCAGGACTATAGGTCAGATGATTTACTATAACTTCAGCACAACTCAGTGGGTTTGGAGGTGTCACCACTTCAGGCCCAGGGGACCGTCCTCAGCCCTTGCAGTGCACGTCTTCCACCTGTGCCTGGCCAGGTCTCAGTACAGGGCCAGGGTCCTTCTCAGCCCCCACCTGGGCCTGGCTCCCTCGTCTCCCACACCTTCCAATGACCCAGGCAAGCAAGGTGGGGAAGTGTTCATATTTTCCTATCAGCCTTGAGAAAATAAATAAGTGCACTTGTTTTTCCTCTACCCATTTGAATCCCAGGGTTCCTAATGCTTTTCACAGAGAAGCATTACCATCTCGTAATTAAATTAGATACTGTGGGAAACAGCACAATTAAAGCCAGAAAATAATTTAGAAAGATGAAACCCATTACGGTAAGACTTTTCTTATTTAGTGGAGAGGAAATGCAACTAGGTGAAGTGACTTATTAAAAACACCTACTCAGAATCCGAACACCTCCCAAGCGCACTGAAGCGCTCTGCTGTGTATGGAGAAAGGGACTCCATGTCTGCTCAGCCCAAATCAAATTAGAAAGCCAAACTCAGTGATTCCCCAGGAGGGGTGGCTACATCTCATAGCAGATTGAAAAAAAGGGGATGAGCTCAGGGTTCTGTGGTAAGACAGTCTAACCTGTATCACCTTAATTTATATAAATTCTAAAGAATAAACAAGGGAGTAGAAACCTACTTTTCAAGAGGGGGCAGAATAATTCACCAGGCATCATTTGACAACAACCCTGAGCCAGTTACAGATAGGACCTGGCACACTGTACAGTAGTTTAGGTGTTATACAGTATTTCTCTCTGTGTTTAAGGGTATGCACAGGAAGAGTTACCAGCCAGATAGATGTTCCTAAAGTCTGATGATTGAACAAATAGAACCAAGTAATTGAAAGAGGAGTCAGAAGGACTGGGGCCCAATATGGTCACCTGGATTTACATAAGCCCTAAAGAACCTCTCTCCAAACTTAAACCTCCCTGCAACTTCAGCCTCTGCCTCTGTGACGAGGAGACTGTAGAACCCATTTTGAGGATTGATATGGAATTAGAGGAAGTGTGTAACCCATTCAGGACTTTCTTGACACTCAGGAAATACCCAATGTTTTCTATTTCAAAAAATAAAAATGACAGCTCACATATTCATAGACGTTTCCAGGTGTTAGGTGCTGTCACAAATGCTTTAATACATTCCCTGAGCAACCTGCAGAGTATCATACATCCCATCTCCCTGTCACAAAAGAGATCAAGGCTTGAGAGTTTGAGCGATGTCCAAAGTCATACAGCCTGGGCCTGCACCCCTCACCCCTCTCCCCAGAGCCATGGTACAGGAACTCCTAGCATCTTCTTTGGGACACAGGAAATCATAATCTCTAGAGCAAAGAAACAGCATGAAGAACCCCAACTTAATGATCTTATTTTATTGTTCTTAATTTCTGTTTCCAGAACTAGGATTGAACACAGCTATGTCCCTGATCCCTTTTTTATTTTGAGATAGGATCTTGATGATTCATTAAGTCACTCAGGCTAGGCTCCAACTTGTGAGCCTCCTGCCTCAGCCTTGGAGTCCTCGGATGACAGGTGTGCGTGCTCCCAGTCCCCCCTTCCTTCCTATATTTGCGAAATTCAGTCTCTCATACTTCGGCTCAATTCCACCAGCTCTCTGACAGCAGAAAGTGGGGAAAACAACTCCGCAGCTTGCTGTGTAGTTCACAAATCCCCACCTAGGTAACGGGTGCACTTGGGATCAGTGGCCAATTACATCGCAGCTTTCATGCTGTCTGTACTGATTCAGTTTGCAGAGCTTGATCCTGTTTCCTCCTGTCTCCCGCTGAAAAAAACACGCGACAGTTTACAGAAAACAAAGGTGGGACCGAAAAAGGTGCCTGGCTAAAATAAGGACAGTACAGAAAGAAAGAAAAAAAGCAATGGTGCTAAGCTGTGTGAGGTCTGATCAAAATACACCGTGAATGTTTAAAGAAAATGTATAACAGCAAAAGACACCTTGCTGTGAATTCCCTGCAGAATCCTTCCCTGACTTTGAACATGCTCATCCATCTCTCTTGCCACCTTCCGCAGCAGCTCTGGAGTCCTCGTTCCTGAGTGTCTTTATGAGTTGTGATCAAAAATACAGTGAATGCTGCCTTAGAGCGCCGTCCAACAGAAAGGCAGCTCTTAAAATCAGGACACTGTGTCCTCATCCGCTTTAGTCACTGGATCGGGCACTGTGCAATTTCTGGCTCTCCTCCAAAGTCAAAATGATCACGCAAGGGAACTATTTTGAATCAATTCAGAGCATGGAGGCAGCCAGGACAGCGCAGCTAAAGACACCAGGAAAGAGGACTCCAGAACTGCTGCAGGAAGTGGCCAGGATGGTAGGAAGAGTGTATTGGAAGCAAAGGGGAAGATTCTGAGAGGAATTCATGGCAGTGTATCTGTTACTGTAAACATTGATTTCTAGTTTGAATATCTGCTATATTTGTTTACTGCCCCTCATAAATGGAGCCCAGAAGAAATAGCTGACTTTGGAGGTATCTCGTGCTGCCTCATTTTGAGACAAGTTGTAGATGTGTAGCCAAAGGGCTGAGCCACCGGGCTGCGCAAGCCTGGGAATGCTTGTTGTGGGAAGGGCGGCCTGACGGTGTCCACTGAAAGTGACGTCAGCAACCAGCATCCTATGGAATTATTTCACGATACTGACAGCCCAAAGAAGACAGTGTCAGAGGCTGCCCCAGCCTAGAAGAAGCTCAGTGCCCAAGCCTGGATAGGAGGAGCGTGCGTTACATGGGGAGAAGAACAAGGCACAGCTCAAACTGTTTGAAGCACTCATGCCGAGTTCTTTACAAAGAAAGAACAAAATACTTTAGTCCTAAGATTTTCTAATGCTGAAATTACAGCCTACACAATAAATATTAATTCTACAATTTTTACAACTGATGTTAAAACAATTTTTAAGACAAGTTTTAGTGTCTCAACCAAATGTTTTAAAGGTCGCAGAATCATTGTACTATTTCCCATGGATTACTGAGATCATTTTGCATAGTTTCAGCTATTTTTTTATATTAGGGATTGAACTCAGGTTCTTCACACTAAGCTACATCCCCTGCCCTTTCTTTTATTCTTTATATTTGTGACAGCGTCTCACCAAGTTGCTAACTTGCCCCAGTTAGGCTAGAATTTTGTGATCCTCCTGCCTCAGCCTTTAAGAGAGGGCTGGAATTACAGGCCTGCACCACCATACCCAAATGAACAATAAATTTCATGGTCCCACAACTTGCCCAAATTGCTGTCACTGTCTATACACGTGAAATGCGTTTGCTTCCTCCACAGCAGACCTCCATGCAAGGCGAGAGCACGCCCTCCCATGTTCTTCTGGCCTCCGCGGTTTCTGTTTGGCTGCCTGCCTCGGGCTGGCTCCCATCTCCGGAAGTGGTCTCTCTCCTGCGCCCTTCTTCCTCAGGAACTCACCGTGAGGCTTCTTCATCCAGTTCCCTGCCGCCCTATTTCTGGTTCTGGCCTCCATTTCTTGCTAACACCCCTGAACCAAGGGCAGCAGCTAGGCTGCTCCCAGCCCCCGGTGTCTGGCTATAAGAACTCTATGCATCGAGCACCTGCTTGCCCGTCTCCCTCTCCTGGCACACTCTCACAAGCTCCTACAGGGAGGAGGAGACTAGTGCTGCCATTCCTGGGCTGATGAAATTGAGGCTCACAGAGTAGATCCCTTGCTCAGTCACCAGCAAGGCCTAGTGCAAGGGTCACGGCCAGGTGGCCTGGCCTCTTCCCAGGCTGCGCCTCTGTGTCCCCACCCTGGGTTAGCTTAGCCACTGGGCTTGAATCAAAGCTACTCATGAAACACAAAAACATACTGCATACTAAGGGAGAGAAAAAATAGTCTTCCCCCTGGAGCCTGAAAACTATAAAAACAAAACCATCTATTTAGTTGTGTGTAAAACATAATATTTATTAACTTCAAAAATAACCAAGTTTGTTGTTCAGAAAAATCCCATCATGCCAAGCATATAGTTCAGCGGCAGAGCAACTGCCTGGTAAGTACAAGATCCTGAGTTCAATTCCAAGTACCAAAAAAAAAAAATTAAGTACAAGATCCTGAGTTCAATTCCCAGTACCAAAAAAAAAAAAAAAGAGAGAGAAAAGAAAAACCTCAGGCTGTGGGTATAGCTCAGAGGCACAAGCGCCTGCCTGGCAAGTGCAAGATCCTGAGTTCAATTCCTGGCACCAAAAAAAAAAAAATGTTTAAAGAAATTTTTTAAAAGAAAAGAAAAATCCCATCGTGTTTTCAAAGATTGTGTAGTTTAGGTTCTCTGATTCTGAAAGCATTCCTAAGTCTACAGACTGATTACCTGCATGTTTAGAAATACTTGACATCATAGCCACATGTAACTCATTTTGTAAACAAATGTCTACAAATTATTTCCAGTTACTGTGTAGCCAAATACAGGCATATCTGACATGAGCTGTAGCCTCTTTTCAAAGTGTAGGCAGGGATCTTTGCTTTGCAAAAAAGAGAGTCCATGTCCCACCTAGGGTCCACCCTTGGCTGACTTTCCATACATGGCAGTGGACAGGCCCAAGCTCTTAGTTTCAGGGACAGACAGGATTCAGGACCAAGCTGCAGGAGCAGTTGCTGGGATGCTCATCCACAGTCTCATGCCAACAGAAGATGTGACCCTGGGCTGCTCACTTTGTATTCTCACAGGTGAGATGATAAAGATGCCTGCTGCAGAGGGTTACACGTGAGGAGGAAGTTAAACCAAGGCCTGAGGAGTGCACTCTACTCCTTTGTTCATTCACTCAGCAGTAAGAACAACAATGCAGTGAGAAGACAGTTCAGCCCTGTTCCATTCCTGGGATAACCCTGCAAACAAAACTGCACTCAGAAGCCCCATCTGGTGAGAAAAGACAGTGACAAAGGGAGATAGAAAAGGGGCCAAGGAAAGAAGTCAGGAGGGGACAGAGGGGGACCAGGGAAGGCTTCGGAAATGGGTGGTATCTGAAGGTGACCTGAAGCAGGTGGGCCAGAGCTGTGAGTGGCCAGGTGGAGGACAGCTTGTGCCAAGGTTCTGGGGCAAGAGTGCGCCCTGGGTGTCTGGGAATGGCAGACAAACCATGTGACTGGAGCAGAATGAGGACCAGATCATGAATCTGCTGGGCTGCAGTAACAAGCCCCCACAGATTCAGGGCTGCAGACATCGATGGCCTCACAGTTGTGGAAGCTGGAAGTCCAAGTCACAGGAGCATCAGGGCGGCTTCCTAGCGGGGTCTTGCTCCGTGCCTTCACAAGGTTTCTTCTCTTGTGTCTTCGGGGTCGTCCTCTGCGTGTGCCTGCACCCTGATCTCACTTCTTGTAAGGTCACAGTCGTGTTGGTTAGGACCCACCCTTAGACCTTGGCTCACCTTAATCACATCTTGTAATTTCTTTAAAATTACTTCCAAAGAGAATCACATTCATAGGTGCCCAGGGTTAGGACTTCGACATGTTACTGTGTCTGAGGTGCTATGGTCTCCTTCCAGAGATTCTTCTCAGGTTCTTGGTGTCCCGAAGAACTGGTCAAAACACAGGGAAAAGGTAGTAAGGTTTTACATCTGTTAGCAGAGTGAAAAGTATATTCTGTAGGGTGACAGTGGACCCCTGAGAAAGCTAGAGCACAGGTTAAAGACTGCCATCAATTGTAGCCCCACCCACTTCTCCCTCCATCCTCAAGGTGACCTCAGATCTAGGCAGTCCAATCAAAAACCAGCTTGATTTCATGCCAGAAAATTTGAAGATAGCACTTTCTGATTGGTCCCAGCTGCCGGGCTTGGGTCCTGTGTTCCCCTACAAGCTTCCTGGATCTCTGTGATTGACAGGTCATGCCCACGGGCTCAGCCTGTCAGCCATGCTCCAACCTCCTGCTTCAAGCTTATAAATTTGGGAGGTCCCACTTCAGCCCATGACAGACAGTGAAGTCTCAGCAGAGGCAGATGGGGAGGACACAGGAAGTCTGGAACCAAAAACCACTACAGGTGTGTTCAGCGGAGGAGGGATTTAGAAGAGGGCTTTGTTACTTGCACACACAGGCCAGACCTGCCAGAAATACCCAGGGCCTCACAGAGCTTGTGAATAACGAAGCTGTTTCTGGGGCTTCAGTTCCAGAACTCATGCCCATGCTGCGAGCTGAGAGGGAAGCTTCTCCCAGGTGCTGATTTAACAAGCACAGAAAGTCCACACAGGACGCCCATGGTGGGGGCAGAGATCAGCGCTTACTGACCATGACTGCACTTTTCCATTACCTGCCCATTACCTATTCTCTGTTTCTTCCATCTCTGTTTTCATCAAATGCTTAAAAGCCTACTTGGGACCTCTGGGATACCTCAGTCCTCAGCTTATACCCCTGATCCTTCCATCTCTCTCTCGTGCTTCCTGGCTCCTCTGGCTCACCCACCCCACCCCCCACCCCACCCCAGCCCATCATTTCCAGCTCAGCTCCACTGGACCAACTCTACCCTCTTCTGCAAACAGCTGTCTCCTGATGCCCAGATGCCACAGTTAGGGAATCCACAGACACATGCCACCAAGCCAGGAAGGTCCATCCACTGGGAAGTGTTATGGAATCCACAGACACATGCCACCAAGCCAGGAAAGTCCATCCACTGGGAAGTGGGGGACACAAGGGAAGCTGCCAGGGAGCTAGGAACTGGTAGGGAGCATCTATATGGCTGGTGGAGACCTCTGCTTGATCACACCCAGAGGAACTTGGGCCATGACAAGCAAATTGTCACCCACTGCAGGGAAAGACCAAAGCCCCAGCTTACCGCTCTACTCCTATCCACGGCTGCCGCCAGCAAGGTCAGCATATACATGAGGAGGCTGCCACCCTAGACTCTCCCTGCAGCCCACACCGGCTCTGCAGAGGGGACCTTGCTGTTTCAGGCCCCACTGCACATGACCTTGGACAGCAGCTTCCCTCCCTGAGCCTGCGATACCCCTCGTCTCCTACCTGTCAGAGAGCCTCAGTATCCCCCATCTGTGGCACAGTGAGGGCCTCATGAGATGACCAGACAAATCTCATGTGCATGGGCCAGACACAGAGAAGCCCTGACCAGTGCTGACTCGTAATTCCAGGTCTGTCTCCTCTGTTCCCCACCGTCACCCTGGTTAGCCTGAAAGGACGGGGCTGGAGGGCAGCTGCCCACAGCTCAGGGTAGACCAAGCCCCCAGCTCACCAGCAGGGGGCACTCTTTCCTGGAAGCCTGAGTGGAGACTTTACCTTTTGGACGTTACAGAAACCACACCCAACCTCCAACTCTGAATGGTCCCCGGGGGACTCCACGATGCCCACCAGGAATCTCCTGTTTCTACTGCTGATGAAAATAAATAGTTTTTGTTTTGGGAAAAGCAGCAGCAAGTGCAGGTTCTCCACAGTGGAAGGAGAGGACAGGCCAGGGCCCAGGCCAGCAGGCCACTTGCAGGCCCCACCTCTTCTGAAAAGGGACAGTGTGACGATCCCGTGCTGTTACCACTTTGGGCAATCTCACAATGGGCAGTTTCAGAATACTTTGCTGGGGGTAATTGGGTTCATCTTTACTAAAATAAGATTCTGCCCTCCTCTGATACAGTGCTTAGCTTATCATCTCCTTGTCCTACCTGGGGTTAGTTAGAGAGAGTTCTGGATTTGTTTAGACAAGCTCTATAATATTTTCTTTAAAAAAAGAAAGGCAAAGTACACTGAGTTTCGAAGTCCAGAGAACATTCTGTACATCTTCAGTTTACAACCAAATGTGCTTTATGTTAGCAGGCAAGCTATAGCTTGTAAAACCAACGTGGAAGTAATCTCAAGTGTGAGGCACATCCCCCCCTCCCCCATTTATTATGCAACTGGAGAAGATTCAGGCTGGGAGAAATCTGTAGCTGAAAGCAAAGATGGTCTGTACTTAATTGTGCTTAAGCAAAATTTAAATGGAGCTGTTTCTTTCATGCATTCCATTCCCCAGGCCGGGTGTCAGCTGGATAATCATTACGATGGGAAAGTGCGCAGTGTTCTCTGGGTAAAAGAGTCAAATATTGCAAGTGTTGACATTCTGTTCAGGTTTTTTTTTGTTGTTTTAAGCACACTCAAAGACCTAAATTTAGAACGATGACATTTTTGTCTGTAAAATCAGTAAGCCTCTGACAACGCCCAAGATAACATTTTTGAGATCCACCTACACATTAAAAGCATTTGGATAACTTTCCGTGAATTCTCACTGGTTTATCCAGTGCAAGTCTCAAGCTCTTTAAGCTCTGATTACTGCCTTAGAGGAATCAAGGAAAAGTGCTTCAGGATGATCTTTGTTGCCTCTACTTTTGAAGCAGTTTCCCAAAGACGCCACCCTCCTGCCATGCAGAACTTGGTGGAGGTGCAGCGTTTCTCAAGTTGTCGACTTTGGGGAGAAGCAGTTGTCTGCAGCACACCCTCCCTTAGACGCCTCGTTTTCTTTACAGCACTTATCGTCTGACTCATTTATTGTTTTTTTCTTTCCTCTTAACAAAGAATCGGCTCCAAGAGGACGGGGCTGCGCCCGTCTCACTCAGCTCTGCACTCCACACCTTTGTGCGCACGTCATCGGTATTTGGTAATTCTTGAGGCTCTGTTAAGAAACATGATGATAAGAGTCCGCTATTTCAGAAATGACACTGGAAGAGTTTGTCTTTTATTATATGCAGTAAATTCATGCGTGTAAAAATGGTGGCACAGCCAGGTGTGGTGGCACACGCCTATCATTCCGGTACTCTGGGAGGCTGAGGCAGGGGCATTGTATGCTTTAGCCAAGCCTAGACAATTTAGTGACTTAATAAGACCTTGTCTCAAAAGAAAAAAATAAAAAGGTAGTACCTATGTATATAAGATATTATTTAATCACTGGTAGAACTTCCAAAACTCCTAAGAATAACTTCTAGGACCGGAAGTACCAACCGTAGTGCTATAGACTTGACCCTATTACCAGCGATGTAACCCCGGCCAGCACTACTTAATGTCCCTGAGCCTTGGCTTACCTGTATGGCAGGTGGGGGTAATAAAAACTCATCTATCTACCCCATGGTGCAAAGTCAGAGAACAACAATGACGTAGACGAACACAGCGCTCCAAAGAAACACGCACATGCAGACCGCTGCTGCCGTCATCAGGGTATGCGGTCAAGAGAACAGAGGACCATGCTGCCTGTGACTTTAGCCACCTTCATCACGCAGGACTCTTGTCACCAGTACTATAACAAGAACCTTGATTGCCTGGCATCTGATGACTATTTCATGTGCAAAAAAACCCTGGGAAGCGTTGCCCTGAATGTAGACTCCCCCTTTGCTGCTGTGCTTGTATGTATGGGATTGGGCCAGTGTCGGCTCAGGACTCACAGAATGTACATCTTTTGCCTTGAGGGTTGTGGCCTTCGTTCAGAATCTGTTCTCCAACAGGCTCTGTCAAGCTGTTTCCTACTGTCTCACACTAACATTGCTTTTGCTTTAGATCGGATCAATTTTCAACCGTGTTGGAAACATTTTATCTCTTACCTTCCTTATCTATTCACTGTTTAAAAAAAAAAAAAAGGCTCCTGATAAGTGATCCATTCCCCTCTGCTCTAATCAATGAAATGTGCTGCTGAGCACCATGGTTACGTAACACCCCTCAAGCACACAGGCGGAGCTCCACATCCTCAGGACACCCTGCTGTAGCTTATGCAGTTAGCTCCATACCCAAATATTACCAATCACAGACTCAAATAACTTTGTGTCTAAAAATTTAGAAAGGGCGTATTACTTTTCTGTTGTGAACTACACTACTTCAGCAGCAAACTGTGCAGATCAGAAATGTACAGATCAGTGGATATCATGTCTGTTTCTTCTCTCTTCAATTTCGTGTCCTGAACTTGGCATCCTTAATACTCCACTTACTAGTCTGTTTCCTGAAACCTGCACACATGGAGTCCTGCAAATGTGATGTTTGTGAGAGGCATTCACGTTCATGAAACATGATGCTTTGATTTCCACTGCAGTACAGGAGTTCACAACATGAAAACAGCAACTTCATGAGTGCATCCCGTTGTTGCTGGACAGTGGTACTGTTTCCAGTCTAAAGCTACCATGTGTGATGCTGCCTTCAAGTTTCCTGCACCAGTCTCTGGGCAAACACAGCCATGCCTTCCTGCTAGGGGCAGGATTGCTAAGAAAGCTCGCATGCACCTGCCTGGTTCAGTTCTTGGGAAGAGCATGGAGGCAGGACCATCCCTCATAATCCTCATCAATTCATGAAATGAACAGCCTTTAATTTAGCTACTTGGGTGAGTGTGTTGTTGAAGCTCGCTATGTTTCTGATCTGCATTTTCTGATGTCTGGTGAGGTTGAGCATTTTACAGTATATTTCTTGGCCACTGGAATGTTCTTCTTTGCCAATCATCTTCAAGTCTTACCCCTTTTCCTCTTGGTTAGAGTTCTGTGGCTGTATCTCATATCAAGAAACATTAAACTTACTTACCATTAGGAATTTAGCTGAATCCTAGTTCACATTTAATTTTCTGTATATGTAATTACATCACTGGTGAATATCAACAGTTTTATTTCTTCTTCTATAAATCTTATACTTTGTGTTTCTGGGTAGGGCCTATAGGACTTCCCACGCAGTGGAGAAGAGAACTAGTGATAGTAGATGTCCTTGGTTTAGTCTCAGTCTCAGACATTTCACCATTAGTGTTTTCTGTAGATGTCCAGTGACAACTCCAGACTTGCACTCCTGTTCATCCTGGTGTGCTAAGACTTTCTCATACATGGATGTTAGGTTTTAATAAGTGTTTTCCCCACATCTACTGGGATCATATTATTTTCCTTCTTATTCTATTAATGCAGTAAATTTATAGTGGTTGATTTTTCAAATGCTTACCAACTCCTATAGTTTGAATCTTGAGTGTCTCCCCAGGGAGAGGAAGTCAGGTCACGGGGGCTGGGCTGTTGAAAGGTATACGGGACCCTGGCCCCTTCCTGTCTCTTTCTCTCTGCTTCCTGGCTGCAGTGAGGTGAATGGGCCTCCTCCACCCTGCTCTCCCCCCATGATGTCCTGGGCCACCACAGGCCCAAATCAGAAGGGTCAAATGGCCATGGACTGAACCCTCTGAAATTAGGAGCCAAAGTAAACATTTCTTTCTCTTAAGTTTATATCTCAGGTATTTTTTCACCATGATGCAAAGCTTACTAAAATACCAAACTTGCATTCTGAAATTAAACCCAGCTGAGTCATGATGTGCTGTCCTATTTCTATACGGCAGAATATGATCTGTTAAGATTTGGCTTTGGACTTTTATATCTATGTTTGTTCACTCGTGAAATTCACCTATAATTTTATTTTCTCAGGAAGTGTGAGGTCTTTGTCAAGTTTTAATATCAGGGATCTTCTCCCACGGACAGTTGAAAAGTGATTCTCTTTTTCTATTCCATAGAACAATTGCTTAATTTTAATGCTATACCTTCCTTAAATATCTGTTAGACTTGCTAGTGGAGCCATCTGTTCCCAGGGATAGGGGCTGGGAGGAGGAGTGTTAAATTCTGGCTTCTATTATTTTAATAGTTATACCATGATTCTCTTTTAAAATGTTGTTCCTGTGAGTTGCATTTTTCTAGGAATTTGTCCATTATTGCCTTAATTTATAATGTTTTGCAATAAAATTAGTCATAATATCCCCCATTATAAAAACTATAGCACTACTTCTGTTCTAAATCCTGATGTTTTGTATTTGTATTTTTTCCTATTTTCCTTCCTTCCTTCCTTCCTTCCTTCCTTCCTTCCTTCCTTCCTTCCTCCCTTCCTTCCTTCCTTCCTTCCTTTTTTCCCCCATTCATCGTCTTACCAAGGATTTATCAACTTTCGAGTCTTTCCAAAGCACCACCTTCTGGTTTTGTTAAATACCCTGCCAAGCTCTTGCTTTGTAGCCATATCACATGCTCATTGATTCCTGCTCTGATTTTTAATATTCCTCTTCCCCTCCTCTCAGGCCGTGGGTCCCACACCGCTCCATCATGGAGCTCACTGCCTCAGCCTGTTGGATTTCCTGCAGGAATCAGGAAAAGAAAACTCAGCTCCCTAAGCCCAGGTGTGGCCTCAGGCTCTCCTCCTCCCTGCGTCCTGGCTTCCTCGCTCTTCACCATGCACCGGGTTGCCTTTATGGTGTTTTCAAGATGATTGCTCTCCACTAATTTCACCAGGTTTTCTGAACACCCTAAATCGCCTCCCCCAGTGTTACACCTCCGGATCTTCCCCACGTGTGGGTGGGTGCGAACCCGTGTGTGTGTGTGTGTGTGTGTGTGTGTGTGTGTGTGTGTGTTTCAGGGACAAAACAGTGTACCAACGATAAAATCCATGTGCGGAAATTAGAACGTCATCATTTTCCTGTGTGCTCGCTGGGCTCAGCATGGTGATGACTGAAGTTGCGCGTTCTCCTGGCCCCGTGCACTGCCTCTGCCAGTTTTGCCATCTAAAGATCCTTGTCTACTTACAGATTATTTTTGGACTCTGCTAATGCCATTGACCACTGTTCACTCCAGTGACTAAGTCTTCATCGATCGACTTCCATGAATATTTGTTCTCGTAATAAGATCCTCTGCAAGTACGAAAGAGGCTTTGTCCTTAATTGGAGGGATCCTGAGCCTGGAATCTCGGCTTCAGAGAGGAAGGAGGGTCTGAGTTCACCTTTTTGATTATAAAAGCCACTTCTGGAATGGGAGCCAGACTGAAAATGGGCTTCCACCATGGCCAGAAAAGGAGCACGAGGCAGCACCCCATCATCCCAGCCCAGGAACTTGGCACTGGTCTCTGTTTACCTTCTGCATTTAGGGGCACAATCTTACCTCCCCTATGGTGCTGTTGCTATTAGGGTCACTCTCACAATGTCTTTCTCATGCTCTTACAAGCTAGTGAGTAAATT
Source organism: Dinomys branickii (assembly GCA_004027595.1). Classification (NCBI taxonomy): domain Eukaryota; kingdom Metazoa; phylum Chordata; class Mammalia; order Rodentia; family Dinomyidae; genus Dinomys; species Dinomys branickii. The sequence goes on from PVLD010001653.1 coordinate 56,784, forward strand.
TAAGGTGCATAAATTCCACCGGGTGCAGTGGCACATACTTGGAATCCCAACAACTTGGGAGGCTGAGGCAGGAGGGCAACATAGTGAAACCCCATCCCGCCAAAAAAGCACAAGTGCCAAGAATTCTGACAAAATAACAGCACATTCCACAGTTAAAGAAGTCAGACTCATCTTTGGCTGTAACCCAGACACATTATTTTTTTTGGCGGTGGTAGAAGTGTCAGGAGGTTTCTGCAGGTGTCCTTGCTTCCAGTATCCCTGTGAATCACTGGTGTCCACTGGGTGGGGGGCAGGTTCCCGCCACAGCCCAGACCGGAGTTCCCGTAGGTGTTGGTGTCCTCTTTGTGCCACTGTGTACAAAAGATGAACCAGTTCCTACAGACCAAGAAAGCCGGGCGTGGCACACACCTGTCATCCCAGCACTGGGGAGGCTGAGGCAGGAGGATTGAATTGAGTTCAAGGTCAGCCTGAACTATGTAGCATGACCCGCTCTTTAAAAAGAACCCCAAAACCCCAAATGAAAAAGACCAAAAAATAAAAAAGAAATATCATCTATAATCTATAATTCCATCATAACACCACAGCCAACACTAATTGTTATCTTTCTTTTCAACATTTTTTTCTACCTCATTCTGGCTCATATCGGGAAAGAAGAGCAGAATTTTTGTTGCTACTATGAATTTTACAGTCAAAGCTGGTCTTTCCTTAATTTCCCCTTTCTTTGAATGTCCGTAGGACTGACTATTTCTCATGCATTACTTACTAACTGCGTTTCCTGTTCCTTTAAAAACTTGCTCGGGACTTTTTGGTAGCCTTTCAGAAAGAAAGATTTCGATCTCTTGCAGTTTTTCCAGGTCCTGGTTCTGATTAAGTCTACAATTAAATATTTTAGTTCTTCTAAAAAAATAATATATGCTATTTCAAAATGAAAGATTTCTGAGCCCTGGTTCTAATTAAGTCTACATTAAATGTGCTAGCTTTAGAAAATAATGTATGCTATTGCCCACTATTTAATTCTATTTTGTTTAAAACATACTTAAAGAGCTCAAGTCAGTGAAATATCAAAAGCAGGTAAATAGAATTCATCTTCCTCCTCGGAGGCAGTTTTGAAACCCTGGCATTAAATACCCATTTTATTCAATTCTTACTTTTTAAGTTCTACCACAGTCAAAACTGTTCACAGCTTTGTGCACTTAGTTCATGTTGAAAGGGATCAGTCTTCAAGATTTTTAAGCCAGTTCCCTGGGCCTGTAAATGTGTTTCCTTTTTGCCTTGTGCCCCTGACTCTTCACGTTTTCTTGTCCAGTGAGTGTGATTTGGGAACCAATCTCTGGGTAATGTGAGATTTTATCTCTCATCCTGGGAAATAAAGATGCACCAGATTTTTGTGAGTTTTCATCCCAGAATCCCCAACCGTGACTTCCCTCAAGCTGGGTACCTCCTGAAATCCTCACCCTTCTCACGGGGCTTTACCCTGAAGCCTGTCTATTCAGTTTCTCACACAGCTTGAACTTACGGTGTCTACAGGTGCTGGGCACAGTGCTGAGTGCTGGGAATGAGGAAAAGTTCTGCTGGAACTGACCGCCTAGTGGGGCAAGAAGCCAGCTGGTGATGGACAGATGAACATGTAATGCGCACAACCTAGAGAAAAATAAAGTACAGCGAGGGATCAAGTTGAACCAGGAAAGGGGCTGTGGGGGAGAGAATGGTATACTTATCCCACTCATGTTATGATCAGAAAAGTCCTCCACTGTCCTGTCTTCCTAATGCTCTTTACACACACACACACACACACACACACACACACACACACCCTCCCTCCTACGTGGAGCTCCGACAACTGTGACATCTCTGTCAGCTGATGTCCTTATAAGTGGAGAAGCTCATGTGCCCCCAAGGCCAAACACATGCAGGACCGGCACAATTTTGGTAAAGCACAGAAACTCTTTCGGGGGTTCTCCATGCATTTCGTGTGGCTGACTAGCCTTTTCTGAAAATGTTCTTGGATGTTTTAAGACCCCTGCTGGCCTGAAGGAGTCTGTGTCTCATCGCCAGTGCTCTGTGGGGTTTTCCTAACCCTGCTTAGCCAGCGTCTACTGTGCTGTTCTGCAGAACGACATCACAGGCCGAGGCCCTGGATGGCTTGGTTAGGTTTCCCGTTCACATGTAAACACAGCCCTGTCCGCACTGCCGGCCAACTTTGACACAGTTTCTCATCACAGAGAGAGAAACAGTCCACCCCACAGACACTGTGCCTCCCCTGTAACTCATCCTTGGGCGCCAGGCTTCACAGCAGGGCCTGGAGCCAGCCCAGGGGATGCCTCTGCAGCTAAGAAAAGGGGCTTCTTCATGGCCCAAGACGAAATGCCAGGCTTGGCAACAATAAAAATATGAGCCTTTGTTTCAGACCAACCAAAAACTCCACAGGTTATGTGTGTGTCTGTTTATGTTGAACAAAAAGCCCAGTTTTCTTTGGGCAGAGGCATCGTAGGAGGGAGACCAGATGTGTCCAGTGAGCGGACCACGCCAAAGGCTTCTTAGGCCCAGAAAGAGCAAACCATGGCCACCCAAGGCGTGACATGCTGATGGAAAGAATGCTCCGCAGACACATCATGAGGAGACAGTTCCACAGAAACCCTGCTACTGCAGTTTCTGCTGGAATCTGGGGAGGGTGCTAGGAAGAATGAGCTACTTTGATAAAAATCAAACAGTGCCTAGGACAGAGGCCTGGGACAAAAGCCAAGTCCTTGGCATGCAGAAATAACAATCAATGTGCATCTGGTGCTCTCTCCCTGGACAGCACGCGCTCACCTCCCTCAGCCACTGCCTCTGGCCTCGCCCCCAGCCACCTCGAGAACTTCTGGGAGTTATGCCGAGCACACTGGAAGTGAGGACATCCTGTAGGTTTTCAGGCTCGCTGTGGCTGGCTGGGGTCTCCCCACCCCCAGTTCGTGTGCTTGAATCCTGCCCTGCCTGAATACAGGTACGCACGGAGATGCAGCCTTTAGAGAAGCAGTGAAGGTGAAGTGAGGTCATCAGGATGGGACCCTGATCCTACTCGCTGACGTCCTCGGGACAGCAGGGGATTGGGGCATGGGCATTCCCGCAGGGATGACAGCAGGGCATGAGGACACAGGGAGAAGATGCCATCTGCAAGACAAGGAGAGCCGCCTCGGGAGGGAGGGGCCTGCCCTGCTGACACCGTGAACTTGGATTTCCACCTCCCGGATGTGAGACAGTGACCGTTGTTTAAGCAATGTGTATACCCATGTTTATAGCTCACAACTCCTGACACCTCAGTCTTGGAAGGAGCCTAGGTGTCCATCAAGAGATGAATGGATAAAGAAATGTGCTACTTACCTGCTGCCCTGCATAAGGAGGTGCACGCGGGAGTCATCTGTAGGAAGATGGAGGCACCTTGAGACCATAGTGTTAAGCAAAATAAATCAGACCCCCCCGCTTAAATATCGCGGGTTTCTCTTATGTGAGAAGCCCAATGTACAAATCAGTGAAAGAGCACATGAAAGATCAGTAACCGGAAACAGGGAGCTAGATCTCTTGCAAAAGGGAAAGGGATGCAGGGAGAGGGACAGCTTGGGGAGGAGACGGAACAGAAGGGAGCTGTACCTGCACCGACTCCCCGGGAGACGGTAATCAACATGTGCTGCAAATACATAGTAGTAATGTTTTTGTGCGTCTTTCTGAGACAGTCTCGCTCTGCAGTTCAGGCTGACCTTGAGCTCACTTGGTAGCCCAGGCTTCTCTAACTCACAAGGATCCTCCTGCCTCAGCCTCCTAAGTGCTGGGATTACAGACATGTACCACCATGCCTAGCAGTAACAAAAATTAAAATAAATGAATTAATTAAAAATAGCTCTTGGTTAAGTCCCAATCTGCGGTTCTCTGTCTTGGTAGCCCTAGCAGGCTCTGCACTTACACAAGGTGCCCGGGACAGAGCAGGTTCTTGCTATGCAGGGGAAATCTTCAGGTTCTGGGAAGTGGGCCGCACTTCCGGAAATGCCTGCGGGGATGGGACCAGGACCACCAGGTCTGCCCTCTTCCTCCCAGCCCTCCTCACCTTCCCTTCTCTCTCTCCTTTTCTGCTCTCCCTCCCATCTAAGTTTCCCACAGTGCTTTCCCTTCACTTAGTGTTCTTCGTATTGTTATATTTCTGCTCTTTCCCTTCTAATCACTGCCCCCAAATTCCCAAAAATGTCTTTCTTCCACCTTTGCAGTGTGTCACTCCTGTCTATAAGTACAGCACTGCAGGCAGGAAAGCAGCTCCAGACAGCACCAGCATCTTGACTGTCCCAGGGTGGCCACTGGCAAACTGCATGTTCATACCTGGCCTCTTTTTCTCCCTGCTGTGAGACTTTCTTCTCCCAGCACGGAGGATGGAAACTAAGACGAGCGCACTGTGCTCTCTCCCCAGCTGTTTCTCATTTTTTGTTTTTGGATACAGTGTCTAATTTGCTAAATTGCCCCAGCTAAGCTCAAATTTACAATCCTCCTGCCCTAGCCCCGAAGAGAGCTCAGACTACAGGACTGCACCATCACACCTAGCTCCCATAAGCTGTTAAAATCTTCCGTGCTGTATTGTTCTGAAGTCACACAGCAATGCGCCTCAGTGTGGGTCTGTTTGTAACCATGGCCCGGGGCCCTCTCGGGTACACACCGCTGGCCTTGTGTCTGGACGGGGGTCTTGAGCTGGGTTCCAAAGCCCTCTTGCCTCCTCTCTCCCTCTTCTTGGAAATCGTCACCTGGCAGCAGCTCCGCCTGCACTGACTCCGCGGTTTCTTATATTCTCTCCCTTTCCTTCTCTCTGTGTCGTTCTGCCCTATTTTCAGATAGCGTTTGCCAGCCACACCTCCCACTCCTCGCACCGGGCCTTTCCTCCCCTATCACAGCACTGCTGTCTGCCTCGTCCGGGTGTCTCTGTAGTTCCCGATGTCTCCCATCCCTGACCCCTAATGAGAAACCCTCTCAACTGTCCAGGTTAACAGTGGGCACCGTCTCTATTTCCTCCAGGTGGCTCACATTTTTCTTGGGATGTAACTCACACAGCATACCACGTAGCCTTTCTCAGCACTAGGCATTCATTGAGGATCTTCAAATAGAAGCCCCCAACCTGTGGGAGTCATTCCCCCTACCCACTCCCATCCCCGCACCCGTTCGCTCACTCTTCTGTCTCTCCCGATCGGCCTACGCCGGTCTTTTGCGTCGGGCTGCCCTCCTGGGTTCATCCACGCTGTGACAGCTATCAGTGCTTCTCTCTCTTTGGCGGGTGAAGTCACACTCCGTGGTGGGGCTGGTCAGTAACATCCAAGCACAGGTTTCTGGACAGATGTGTATCTCCACTTCTCCTGTGTAGTCACCTATGTGCGCAGCTGCTGGATCATGCGACAATTACAGGTTTAACCCTTCCAGGAGCTGTCAGATGCCTCCCTGCCCCCCAAGGAAGTCACACCCTGTCACGTTTCTGTCCCCAGTGGGCAAGTGCTGTGCTCTCCACACCCTGCCGACTCTTGTTATTCTCTGCCTTTTTCGTGACAGCCGCACTGAGGAGTGAAATAGCATCTCAGCGTGTTTTTATTGTGCTAAAATATATATAGCAGAACATTTATTGCTGTAGTCCTTTTGGGTGTACAATTCCGGGGCTGTCAGTATTTGCATTGTTATGCAACCGTCACCACCACCCATTTCCAGGACTTTTTCATTTCCCTCAGCTCCAGCTCTGTCCTCATTAAACACTAGCTGCCCACTCCCTCCTCTCCTTATCCCTGATAACAGCACTCTTCTCTGTCCTTGAGAATTTAACTACTCTTTACTCCTCACAGAAGAAAAATCATACAGTACTGTGTGTCAGGTCCTTTTTAGGGCTAAGTAATAGTCCATTTTGAACACCGATGAAATTTCATTCATCCTTCATCAGTTAAAGGGCATTGAGTTGTTTCCACATTTTGGTACTGGGAATAATCTGCTATGAACCTAGGCGTACAAACTCAGTGTGGTTTCTGTTTGCACTTTTCTGGTGTTTAACAACACTGAGCATTTTTTTCATGGACTCAGCCCACATAAACTGCACTCAGCATTTTTTCACGGGCACTCACAACTCCACTTCTGGAGATATTCCGGGTGCAAACCCGCCAGCCACTCTGTACATCCGGTGTAAGGTTTGGCTTTTGAGTCAGCCAAGCCCAGCACCACCACCCACCTGGGCCCTGGCATTTAAAGTCTTTTCTCTCTTTCCCTCTCCCCAGAGGCTCTTGGGAGTTTACAACTTTTTTGTTTGCAGCTTTCTTAAGGATACACAGACCATTTCCATCTTTGCCACATTTACTTACGACTCTTCCTAACGACGTCTTTAGTTTAATATGGAAATTTGTGTTTAAATCAGCTTTTTCAATCCCCCTGAAGATGGCTGGGGTATTACCATAGTTATCTGTCAGGCAGAGTAACCTGTCCCCAGCTGTAGGAGACCACACGGGACTGGGCCCTGAACTGGGTTACCTCACCCACCGTGGAGCCCTCACGGAGCCGACTGCATAGACGCAGCAGCTCTGGCATGTGAAGCCCTGCTGCATGGCCCAGTGAGGCCCAGCAGGAGAGGGTGGGGACCATGCTGATGGGCACAGAGATGGGGCTAGGCCACCGTGCATGCAGGGAGCCTCCCTGTCTAACCCCAGAAGGCCTAAGGCTGTGTGAGCTCCAAAGAGCCCTGCTATTGAGGGTTCTGTGACTTTCCTTACGTGGAATCTCAGCACCCTTCCACCTGCTATTTTCTTTTTTTAATTTTTTTTCTTGGTACTGGAGATTGAAGCCAGGGCCTTTCCACAGAGCTACATCCTCAGCCCCTTTTTATTTTTTTCTATTTTGAGACCAGATCTTGCTAAGTTGCCCAGGTCGGGCTCGAACTTGAGATCCTCTTGCCTCAGCCTCCCACAGACTGTTAGGATTTCAGGGGTGTGCCAATCCCAACTGCCACCTGCAACGGACATTAGACCTCGCTAGAGAGAGCTGTCAGGCTTAGCCCTGGAAAGCAGTGATGCCCAAGGCAGGCTGAGCAGGACAAAGAGAAACTTCACAGGTTTCAACTAAGACATCAGCAAAAGCAAGACAGAGCGAAACTGCTCCAGGTCAGAGGGAAACAGACAGACAGCACCACAGGGGCAAACACAGAGGGGAAATTGGGTCCACTGACATAAAGCCGGACAGTAGTACTACTGATTCAAACGCCTAAACCTGCACAGAGCATAAAAGCAAAAACAGGCACGCGCCTGGTTCCACCCGCTGCCCCCACCTGCCCTCAGCCTTGCCTGGCACAGCTGTTGTCAGCGTGCTGGGTACCGGCGGCCAAGCTGCCCAAGGCCCCTACAAACATGCTCTGGCCTCGTCTCATTTAGTTTCATTTTATTTTAAAACCATAGCACTTGAGGACTTGCTTTCTCCCTCACTATGGATATCTTTCTGCATCAGAAGTACAGATTTTCCAAGTTGGGAATGGTGGCCCATGCCTGTAATCCCAGCACTCTGGGAGGCTGAGGCAGGAGGGTGGCAAATCCAAACTCAGACCGGACAACTTGGTGACTTAGTGAGACCCTGTTACAGATTTAAAAAGAAAAAAGTTTAAAGGGTTAGGGATGTACTCAGTAGGAAGGCCCTGGGTTCAATCCCCAGTGCCACTCAGAAAAGGGAGTAGGGCTGGGAGCGACTACCTACAGATTTATCTCTGTAGCGATCCCGAGTAACGCAACCTCAGAGTAGCTCTGTGAGGCCCAGGGGTGATTGTAAATGACTGCAAGTGCAGCATGCCCCAGTGTCACCACCTGTTTCTACCGCGCAGCTAGCACAGCACTGATTTGCATACTGCAGAGCCAGGTTATCAGTAGATCTTAAGAAGGATGTAAAATCGTCAGCTAATTTTAAAGCTGAGGGTTCTCACCATAAATGTGTCAAGTGTCTCTCCTACAACTGGGAGAAAGCGGCCGCTGGGAAAGTCTGGGTGACATTCAGTAGTTATAGATGAGGGGAACGGGTCACCACGGGAAAGGGTGGAAGAGCTGGTGGAAATCATCCATTTTTATCTTGCGTCAGAAGAGAGCCCTCGTGTACATCACCCAGGAAGGGCTAATCTACCGCTGAATGCTTCCATCTCAAAATTGTTGAAGATAAATCATGAGAAAACCTAAAAAGACCAAACAAGGGAGTTAAGAAAGGAGACCGTCTTCCTGCAAAAGATAAACCATGGGGCGGGCGAGTCTGTGATTCCTCACATGTGTTGCAAAACTCCTTTTTGTTCTTCAAGACATGAAGAAGGGCAGAATTCATCTCTCCCACTCCGATGAATCATGTTATACCAGAGGTTCAGCGGGGGTGATTTTGCCCATCCTCCCCCAGGGAGCATTTGACAGTGTCTGGAAACATCTCTGACTGTCAGATCTGGGGGTGGTGCTACTGGTATCAGTGGGCAGAGGAGGCCACACTCCTAATGCACACGACGGACCCCCAAAAGGGGCGGCCCAGCCCCAGGGGTCAGTAACAGCCAGGGTGAGAAGCGCTGTGCTGTAGCACTTCCTGAGGGGTTGTTTTGCTTCCTCGCAGTTCCAAAACCATCAGAGACTGAGATCACAGTGTTTCCTTGGGAAGTGAAACTAATCCATCCCAAACTGCTCTAACCCCGCTCTAAAAAAAAGTAAGAGTGAAAATGTTGAATGAGAGTGAGTCCACGTGTAAAGCCACAAAGTGAGGTTAACCGATAGCGCCCAACCTTCTAGGCAGGAAAGAGATGGCTTCAGACCCCCGAGGGTGGGGCAGGCTTCCGTGCAACTAAGACAGGCATGTCCTGAAGGTAGCCTGAAAGTCAGAGCTGTGTTCTGCATGGGGACCAGGTTTTAAAACCATTTCTGTCTTAAAGGGAAGGAATAGGAACTCAGCTTCTCCTGACATCAGTGCCTATAAGATGCACACATGCAGATATACATGTGTGCATGCACCGGGTTCTTAGAAATAAAATCCAGGTCAAGGCTAAGATGGCCCCAAAAATCTTCTTGTTTTTCATAGAGTGCACATTGGCCTCTGATCATGCCTGTGTTCTGCATGACCCCCACTCTGTTCCCAGCTGGCCCACACCCCAACTGGCATCCACAGCCTGGGTTTCCCCTGCAGAGCCTGCTAGGTGTCTCCTTGCCTCATATGGTATCTGCCCTGAAGGTCACCATTGTCTGAGGGCACCCCAGGACTCAGGGAACCCCCCTGGGAAGGCGCAGCAGGGTGAACATAAACTGTTTATGTAAAGGCGGGTGGTAACAGACTGTGGGTAAGCCACAGCTACATCAGTAGATCCAGTGAGGCTTCAGAAAAATCTTGTCGTAACCACAGGACTGAAGGTGGTGGGAATTCTATGCAGGAGGCCTCCGCCCTAGGAGGGCCACCACCTCAGGGGACAAGAAAACCCCTCCTGGAGCTCGAGGCTGAATTCAGTCTGCTCCTACCTGGCCTAGCTGTACACGACAGAGCATTTCCCTCTCACCCTGACAAGCCACCGGAGTTGTGCCGTAGTCTGCCTGCTGACCACAAATGCGAACAGGCTGAGGCCGGTGGGGGGGGGGGGTGGCCAGGGCTGCATGGCAGCCATCCAGGAGGTGAATGCGGGCTCCCTCCAGACCGGCTCAGCTCTGCCTTCTGAGTTTCCACGAGATGCGGGAGATCTGCTGATCCTTATTTATTTTTAAGCTATCATAAACTAAATGATTGGTTCCTATTAATGACCCTAATTATTCAGCTCCTCTTTCTAAATGCTGGTCTTTCAGCATGCTCGAAGTGGGTGGCTTTAATTAGGCCTAATTGTAGATACGTCACGTCCAAATATACACCCTACATGATGATTAACAGGGTTTGGAATTTAGATCACTAAGTAGGGGTTTGTAATGGGATGATGGTGCACACCAAGCCAAAATGTATCCTAGAAATTATTTTCCTGATAACTCTGACTGTGGAGCGGGGTGTTTGTCAGAATCATTTGGGATACAGCCTAACCGGCCTCGGCAGGGGATTTCTCGCAGTGGCTGTCAAGTTCCCCGAAAGCCTGTCTCCTCAAGGCTCTGAGTTGGAGGTGCTGGTTTTGATTTTCTTGTGGATCTGTAAACCCAGATGTCGTCTTCTAACGTGGCAAAATGATTTTATCATTCAGAAGCGCTAATCCTAAGTAAAAACAAACAAGCCACCCACCTCCTCTGTAGAATCCAACCACTCCCTCCAGTCCTGCTAGAAATCAGCTTTGTATCGCTGACAGGACACTCTCCAGTCCTTACCCAGTCCAATCGGGCCTGAGCCTCCACAGCACAGTATTGCTGCTTCCTACACATTAAGAGGAGAGGGCCTGGAGCTCTGAAATGCTAGGCAGCCAGCACAGGATCTCCCAGGGCGGAGCTGCACCTCAGGTGGATCTGCTTGTGATTGCATCTGCAAGAATGGAAATCTGACTTCTTCCACAGCCGGGTTCAGGCCACATGGGCGGGGCCACCTGCAGCCAACCAGAGGCCACCCTAACAAATGCGCTGTAACTCAGCCCTGCACCTGTACTCCTCCACCTGCCTCCTGAGGTAGACACGCACCCTCCACACCCACAATGGGTTTGAAGTTACTCCAGGGTCTGTCACATGCCAGATTGTCTTCATGCTGCCTCCTGTGCTAGCTGGTCCCAACGCTGCACACAACATGAGCGGAGACTTGGTCTGTTCACCTCTGGAGTGTGCAGAGTAAGCATCAGCCTGTTTAGATGCAGTGGTGAAAAATGAATGAGCCATAGAAGCAGTCATCTCCAGATGATTATTTTTAGCAAATTCTTCCCTGTGAAAATATGTTCCTGGTACTCTGGTGTGCAAACTAAAATGCTCCATGACAGGGGAAGAGAACTGGCCGTAGATGGGACTGAAATTAGATCTCATTTCCAATGTGACCTAAATTGGGTCCCATTCCTTGACCTTAACTTGCAGTTGCATGGGAAAGGGTTTCTTTTTCCTAAGGTCAGAGGTTGGGAAGTTTGAGAATGAAGACACGGTTGCAGCCCATGGACAGATGTGACCTTTAGATATGTAGTCACCCAGTAGAGTTGACTTGGGCAAAGTGAGTAGAGAGCTTAAGGTCAGAGACTTCAGAATCAGGAATATCTCTCTTTTTTTTTTTTTTTTTTTTTGCGGTACTGGGGATCAAACTCAGGACCCTGCACTTGCTAGGCAAGTGCTTATTCCACTGAGCTGTATCCCCAGCCCCTAGGAATATCTCTCTCATGGTTCACTGTGTGACTTCACTCCTGTTACCAAACTTCTCTAAGCCGCTGATGGCCTGCAACTGTAAAAATGGGCTGTGATTTTTAATTATTAGGTTGTCATGGAGTTTAAATGAGTGGATGGTGATAAAGTATCTTTGCATAATAAACCCCATTTGAAAGTCAAAGGAGAGGCCTTTTTATGTGAGCATTTTTTTCTCCTAAAGTTAGAACATTCTGACAGTATTGCATAGCAAAGGTACCATAGTTCTCAAATACTCTCTAATACACAGACAGTGCAGAGAAGTAGCTGATCCTGAGCCCCACGGACACCGCACATTGGTTTCAATGGTGGCCTGTTGGCCAGGGTCAGTGCCAAGTATGGGAAAAAGCAGAAGGCTAATGTCACAGCAAAACCTAAGTAGCACTCCTAAAACCCCCAGGTTCTTAATTGCCTCATTTTAAAGTTTTATTTTTCAAGATCCAGCTACAATTGTCCCGTTTCTTTGTCCACTGATTGCTATCTCCCTGGAAATGAATTCACTGCAAGTGGACCTTCCTCGGTGTAATTATCCTCTGGGAATCAAGGTCACAGGCAGAGAAACTTGCATGTCCCATTTCGTAGAAAAGGGAGACAGTGGCTTCACAGATTATACTCCATCTCTTAGGTACAAATGCAAGGCAAATACAAGTTGGGTGGGCTGTAATTGTCCTTGGGTCACCAATGAATCAAATGAATACAGGAGGAAGACAGATGTAACAGAAAGTGAAAAGAAGAATCAAGTATGCAGAAACAAACCATGGTGGCATGGTCTGTGACTCTATCTCCCTGCCTAGGGTCCCTGGAGTCCTGCCACCGGAAAACAACATATCACAGTGTTTCTGCTCAAGTGCTCTAAGACTTGTGCAGAGAGCTCATGGCCTGAGCAACTTCCAGGTGCACACAAAGCATGGTTTCATGCTGGAACAACCCTCCTGCAGAGATCTGTGGGTTCCATAACGCCCTCCCCCACCCCTGCCGCCTTCCCTCATCCCATCCCATTTGCCTGTATCCCTTGCTCTGAGCCAAGGCAAGAGTTCCATGAACCCGGCATCCATGTGAGTCCACTCCCAGCCTTCCCACCGGTCCCCATGCAGTGGGGCATCCCTTTACCGACCTCCTAAACCAGCGGACTCTAAGACTCTCGGTTCCCAGCCCTCATGGTCCTAAAATGATTCATCCATCCCTCCATCCCAGTAACATGAGTCACATGTTGTGGAAAGCCAAGAGGGTGTATTCTGTGTACACAGAAACGTAAGGTTTGCAAATTTCTGGGATTTCGTTTTATGGAGAAGGGAGACATGCTTTCCACATTTTTTCAAAGTGAGTTGTACCAAAAACAAGAAAATCCACAACGGGCAACATCTGCGTGAATCGTTCTCCAAGGACTCCATGTAAGTGGATGTTGATATAAATAGATTTGCTTTCAAGCAAAGACAGATGTCCCAGATCCAGATGTTAAGAAAACACACAAAACAGTTAAGTTCAAAGACTTCTTGGCTTTCGTGTCTTTCCTAGTAGGTGAATCTCCACGGGACTATGACAAGGAGGAGTGGAAGGAGAGCATTCTGTTTCCCAATAAAAAGGCGTGCAGGGCTGAGGCACAGGTGCGGGGGCGCCCAGAGCCCCAGGGGCGGCCACTCACCTCCCTGGCGCAGCTTTGGAGGCCTGGGCCATGAGCCGCCCTGTTACTCATGCATTCTCTCCTCATGCATTGATTTATTTGAAGACTCCTCTGCCCGGACCTCCTTGGAATATTATTTCAGGGAGGATTCAGTGGGAGGCGTTGGGAAATAAGTCACGGGAGCCTGGGGGTCAAGTGAGGTTGACATCAACGAAAGAAGGATCAAGAAGCCAACAGGATTCTGAAGCCAGAGCAGACCGGGGGACCCCACTATCTTCCCCTTCTCCACACAAGAACCCATAATCAGAAAACAACAAGCAGATCTGCATTTTATGTGGGAGGAACATTCTCAGTGAGGTTATCAAGGAAACTAGAAATGAGCAGAAAGGGTCGTTTATAAATAGAAAAATGTATGTCTGTTGGTATGGCAGACACGGTGCCAGGAGGTCACACACACTGACTGCAGAGAACGTAAAAGTGCACAGGAATTAGATGTTAAAGAATTAGGGAATTAGAGCCCATGCACATTACAACCACACCATCTTTTGCACGGTATGAATTTCTACCTGCTCCTAAAAAATCAGCTTTTCCTTTCCTTCCACAAGGGTGTGACCAAGACCCTCCTGGTTCTTGGGATCAGCTTAGGAAGGGAAAAAGCTGTTACTGCATAGAGGACTTGGGGGTGCTCTGCTGGAAGAGGAACAAGCCGGAAGGTTGGTTCTACCAGGGCATCCCAGATGCCAGGGTGAGAGCACAGCAAAGGAGAACCGGGACCCTCACCAGGAGGGCAGGGCCGCCTTTCTGACCAGTGAGCACGCCCTTCACCATAGTCTGAAGGTAGAAAATCTCAGCTTTTGTATCATTTGTCATACAGCCAATTGTGAGAACAGTCTGGGCAAAGTGTCGGAAACTGCGAACAATTGTGTCACTGGAAAACCAACATCAGTCCCTAAGCTGAAGGTCTGGTCTCCATGCTACCAGGCACTGGTGAGTTTAAATATCACCATACTGCAGAGAGGACACACAAAGACAGACACTGCAAAGCGGCCACAGGCCAATGCTGATGTTCGCAGACATGGCATAGACGTGATGGGCAGCTCTCTGCCCTGGCCCTGGGCATTTCTCAGACTCCCTTGCAACAAAGTCCACCAGTGCTTTGGTTCTGGCCCATGGAATGTGGACAGAAATGATGGGAGATACCCACAGACTTGTCCAGAAACCTCCCTGACTGATCTTTGACAAATTCTCCCTGTTCTGGGACAACCTTAGAGCTCACATACTAAAGATAGTGGCTTCACAAGGTGTAAGGGGACAGAATTCCTGAGTTAACCACTTGACAGAGAGCTCAGGAGAACTCCCCAGCCTGCATCAGACTGTGGAAGATGGGAACAAATCTTTGTTAAGACACTAAGATGTGAAGATTGTTCTTTATAGCAGCTAGTATGTGTCTTCCTGATTCGCCATCCACTTGCCGGGAATTCTAGATAGGCCCCCAGCAAGGATGAGCCAAGTAATTTGTTGCTGGCATTTTACTGATCAGATGTGCAGTTCAAAATCAACCCCTAAAGATCACAGCTGGGAAGAGAAAGAGAAGCTGGGAATGAGGCGGAGTGAAGTGAGGCTCCCTTGGGGACTAAATGTAGGATTCCTGGGGCAAAAGGCATCAAGAGCGTTCCAGTTCCTTCCCTAGTTCTCAGTGCAGCTGTTTCCAGATCATCCTTGAACAAGAGTCCGTTCCTTATTTCTAAATGCAGCCAACCGTGACATCCCATAGCCCTGCTAAGTAATTCAGTGACTCAAAATGTGGAGCCAAGGGAGGGGCCCCTTCCGACCATGGAGCCAAGTCCCTCGCTGGGCCACACTTTCACTCTGGTCACTGGTACACTTTCTACACTCCAAGTCTTCATTTATTTGGCTATGGACAGCATGTTAATTCCCCACCCTTCTTTACTCTCTGGGTACCACACATTCCTTTTAAATTTATTTACTCCAGCAATTCCTGACTGTGCACCCAACTCTATGGCAGGAGGGCTGGGGCAGATTTTGCCCTCAAGGAGAGACAATATAAATGTGCAAAGGTTAACAAGACCTCAGTAGCTGCTCCCATGAATAGGAGGGACCTGAAGGGAAGAAAGACATAAGCTCCAATCAGGGGGCTTCCCAGGGGAGCTGGGCTTCAAGGGGCCCTGAACGATGATGAGAACTTGGAAGAGTCAGGAGAGGGACATTATGAGAGAGTTCTGGAGGTCAGGAAGAGCATGGGGTGATATGGGGAGAGACCCAGTGTGAGTGCAGTGGAAATTTCTGTGGGAACAAAGGAGGAAAGGGCTCAGGGGAGAAGCATGAGACCGAGTCCTAGAGAAAGATGTAGGTGGGAAAGTGAACCTTCGAGTGTGTCCATGCCCTAATCCCTGGAACCTATGACTATGTTACCTGCCATGGCCAAAGGGACTCTGCAGGGGTGATAGGGTAAAAGACCGAGGGATGGGGAGATGATCCTGGGTTATGCAAGGTGGTCCTTAAATGAAATCACAGCCTCTCTACAAGACTGGCGGGGCAGACTTGGGGAATACATGAAAATAGGAGAAGAGGATAGAGTGGGGAGAGAGAGGGAGAGAAAGAGAAAGAGGAGAGAAAGACAGAGAGCAAAGCTCTTGAAGACAGAGGAGGGCCCTGAGCTAAGGAATGCAGCCGACCCGTAGGCGCTGGAACAGGTGAAGAAACGGATTCTTTACCCGACTTTCCAGGAGAAACACAGTCCTGCTGACACCTGGATTTTAGTATTCCTGACCTCCCAAGCTGCAAGACACTAGAAGCATGTTGCACTGACACAGATGACTTCTACTGTGAGCCTGATGACACTGAACCTGCAATTATAGTCAGTCTTAGACTCGGATGGCTTTTGAGCAGAGGTTGAAATTATTGAATCTTCCTATGGTGCCAAGCTCCACCTAAGCACCATAGAACCAGGTCCTACCTGCACTGGTCCCCAAGTACTCCAGCAGGACGATGCTGATGAAACCCAGTACAATGTCTGGACATGTGACAAATGTGTAGTGGGTGCCTCAGTCTCTGTCATCGAAGTCCTTCCCCCTTCTCACCTGAACTATTCCATCCTACCCTGAATAGGCCTCTCCGTCTTTGATCTCATCTCTATTCCAGCTACTGCCAGGTTCGTTGTTCTCCAAGACAATCTTTGGCTCTATAAAATTCAGCCAAAAGCAACCAAATTTGTTAAAGCATCACTTAAACCCGTAGAATCTCAGACTTCCCCCAGGATCAGAAATCATTCCCACCTACAGTCTTGTCCCTGAATGACCCCACCTCAGTGGTAAGCAGGCCACCCTAACGTGGCCTTACTGCCCAACTGTGCTCAGCAGTGCTTTGACGCCTTTGCCCAGGAAAATAAAAACTAACTTTATTGTTAACGTCATGAACTTGCCAGAAAAATCCACTTCTACGACCATCCAGCTATTCAACTCTGCAGCAAGTAGGATCAAGGGTTACTTACTCTTGGAGGCTCTCCAAAACCTGTCTTTACATCCTTAGTTGTCTTCAGTCCTAAACCATTATGATATGGTCCTTGTCCAGTCCTAGTCCAGCTTTCTCCACAGCAGAAAACCAGCCATATCCAAAACCTTATAAATATCCAACTTTCCATTCCCCCTGGACCACACCACACAGGCTTTATTGAGGGGTGCCTCTCTCACCGTGGTAAGCAGTAACCTCAGCTTTGTCCTAGCCACAAAATGTGGAGTGATATTTTAGGGGAGTCAGTGTTGGACATTCAACCCAATTTGGGACTGCCAGCTTCTGTCCTTGAGTAGGCAGGATAATGACTGTCCCTGGATGTCCACGTCTTTGTCCCTGGAGCCTTACATGGTCAAGAGGAGTTTGGGTGGTAAATAGGTTTAAGGCTGCTTATCAGCTGACTTTGAGATGGCACAGTCACCCTGGATTATGCAGGGGGACCAGTGTCACATAGGTCTCTAAACATAGAAGAAGGAAATTGAGTCAGTGTCCCACTGATGAGAAGGGAAAGACTCAGCCAGCCACAGCTGCCTTTGAAGATGGAGAAAGGCAACGCAAGCAAAGGAATGCAGGCAGGATCTAGAAGGTGGGCAACTGAGGAAATGCACATCTGGTGTTTTGTTACAGCTGTTGTAGAAAACCACTAGGGCTGCCCTTGCTCTTTCCTCACTTGAAATCCTGACTGGATCCCACTTCTCTATCTGGTGAAACCCTGCCTGGCTGTCCCCCCACAGCAATGACAAATGCAATCTCCTCCAGGCCCCTTCCCCACACACTGCTTTCCTGAAGCTTCTCAGTCTCTGCTCTATGCTCCTTCACTCTAAGCCAGTGGTGGCGAAACTGTAGCACGCATGCTGGGGCAGGCTGTTAGTATCACTGAAAGCTCAGAAAGGTTCTGTCTGAAGCTCGTATGTTTAATTGGATATGTGATCTATACCTTGTGTGTCTTATAGTCCCTGTTAGCTTAGGGCTATGGACACGTTTATTCTTTTATTGTAACCATGGAACTGTCCCTGACCCAACTGAATGGGTGCAGATGTTGGGGACAAAGGTAGCTTAATGGAAGTCATGTATTTGGGAGATCAAATATCCGTTCTCAGGAACTAGGGCTGTGGGAAGCTTCAGAGATTGATATGATATGAACTGAAAAAAGCATTTCTACTCAGAAAGCTGAAAGAGGGCTGGAGGTACAGCTCAGTGGGCTAAGTGCTTGCCGCTAAGCACTAAGGCCCTGAGTTCGATCCCCGGTCCCGGGGGAAAAAAAAAAAAAAAAAAAAAGAAGGGGCTCAGAAAGCTGAAAGAGTTTGCTATGTAAAGGACTCTGCAGATAACAGAGCCAATACCGAAGGGTATTTAATACAAGGCCAGTCTATCCATTAGGCACAAGGTGCTGGTGCATTCACCATACCATTTTCTCACAAACTTATAAAAATATCAGAGAGGAAACGCTCCTTTCCTCCCATGAAAAGGGAAAACTTAAACCTACACTGGTTTCATGAAATGTTTACAGACCACCATTTCTCAATTTATTAATCACTGAATTTGGCATGTGTGCTGATTCCTACATCTGAAAACAACCTGTGCGCTTCACTTTCCCTTCACCAAAATCCAGCGTCCTCAAGTGTGTACAATGGATGAAATGAGCTACCTTTGGCCAACTTGTTTTTAAAGGAAAATTTTTTTTAATCTCTAGTTACTTTGCATTCAAAATATTTAGGATGGGAATTGGGTGCATGCAAAGGTATGAGGTATAGTGTATTGTGGGGTCTCTAAAAGTGTAAGTAGACAGACTGCCTAGGCTTACAACAGACCTTCTGGAAATAAGACAGCCACAGGCAGTGTGTGTGAAGGCCATAATAACAGCGATTCTTGTTTCTTGGACTGCCCAGGGATCCTTGATTGCCTGCCACTTTCTTGTCTGCAGTAGCAGGGATTAAACCCAGAGCCTTTGAGCTAAGCTACATTCCCCAGCCTTTATTTTTTATTTTGCAACAAGCTCTCAGTAAGTCACTGAATTGCCCAGGCTGGACTTGAACTAGCACTCATCCTGTCTCAGCCTCCCAGAGAACTGGGATTACAGGTGTGCACCCTGACTCCCAGCTTTTCCTTTCGCCATTTTTTGGAAATTGAGATAAATGTCACTCAACATACACTTAGCCATGTTAAAGTGTACGACGCCCCAGCACTTTGTACACTCTCAACACTGTACAACCATCACCTCTCAGCAGTCGCAAGCATTACTCCTCATTCCAGAACACCCTTCCACCCTCTTCCCCCGTGGCCCCTGGTAACCACCAGTCCACTTTCCATCTTAGAGGATTTTCCTATTCTGCACATTTCATCTACGTGAAATCAGATAACTTGCAGCCTTGGGTGTCTGGCTTTGTCCATGTAGTGTAGTGTTTTCAAGGTTCACTTCTGCAGTAATGTGTTGTCAGAGCTTCTTTCCGTTTTATAGCTGAATAATATTCTATTGCATGGACAGATCATGCCTTTTTATGCATTTGTCACTCCATAGCAGTGGGGCTGTTTTATTTTGTGTCTCTTATGAATAATACTGCTATGTATGTTTGTGTACAAGGTCTTGTGTGGGCATACATTTTCATTTCTCTCATGTGGTTAGGAGGAAAATTTCCAGGTGTTGTGGTTGACATCCTCAATATCCCCCAAAGTCTGACTGTGTTGAAGAATTGGTTCTTGATGGGCTTTGGGGAAGTGATTGGATAATGAAGGCTATAACTATGTCAGTGCATTAGCTCACTGATGAGATCATGATTTGATGACATTATTGGGAAAGGGTAGAAACAGGAAGTGGGCCTCGTTGAAGGGCCTGGATCATGGGAATGTGACATTGGACATTTTACCGGACCCTTTCCCCCTGCCTCTCTGGCTTTTTTCTTCTCTCTGCTTCCTGGCTGCCATCAGGTGAGCAGCTTCCCTCCACCACCCCCTTCCATCGTGATATTTCCACCTCACCACAGGCCTAAAAGAAATGGAGCCTGCAGACCGTGAACTACGCCCTCTGTAACCATAAGTCAAAACAAAACTTCCTTCCTTCATGTTTCTTGGCTTCTTTGGTCACAGGGATGGGAAACTGACTAATATGCTGGGTCACAGAGAGAGTCTGAATTTTACTCAAGAATATAATGGCTTCTACCTTCTCAACAGCCACATGAGAAACTGAAAATGAGTGTGACCCTGTGCCCAAGCTGGTAGCTCCACGAGGGGTAGAGCTAATGTTTGAAGCCATCTGACTCCAGAGTCCCTGTCCTTCCACCCGGCTCAGATGCCTCATTAGTGGGTGTGAGCTCAAGTGTGGTGGTAGGAACTTGTGGACTACATACAGGACATAAGGGCAAGTAAAGGCTGGTCTGAGTGTGATACACACAGGTACGTACCAGAGCCTATAAGGAAGGACAGGGTCAGCATGGCGGGACAGTAGATGGCCACAGCTCCAAGGCCAGAAAGCCAGATGCAGATGGGTCTCCAGGACTAGTGGAACCAAGATGTGTCTTTGGGCCCTTCAGCGACTCAGGTAAAAATGGTGGCTAGGAGCTGGGTCCATACGCAGGCACAGAGCGAAGCAAAACCAGCAGGCCTGGGACTTCTTCGTGACTTGTATGATTAGATGGAGACTCACTAGCCCTCGGCATGAGAGAGAAATGAACAGTGCAAACACACAGACAAACCCATAAGGAGCAGCTGGGACACCCCTGGCGCAGCTGTTTAGCAGTGGCAATTAAGCCAACCAAAGAGAGAAGTGAGCAGAGTCCATCAGGGGAACTGTGACTATTCTGAGATATACAGAGGCCCTCACCTGCATACAGAATGTCACTATTTCAGGGGACCTCCCGAGCTCTTGAAGGTCTATTTGCGCAGTTGCATCCCAAGTTTACTTCTCTTTTTCACGCACATTAAAAGGGATGCTTTTCTCGTTGACCCTCTAACTTTGTTTTCTTTCCTCAATAGGAACGTTTAAAACCCCTAAGTGCTCCTAAGTTCTGCTTTGGCTGAATTCCTTAACTTTTCATCAGCAGCATTTTCCTTCTCGTTTTGTCATAAATAGTTTCAAATTTCCATTGTAACTTCTTGGACCTCTTGCTATGGTTATCTGTTACTACATTTTTTAAAAAGAGAAAAAAAACACAACATGTAGCAATTAAAATAAGCATTTCCTTCTTTTCTCATGCTTTTGGGACAGGTTTAGATGAGCAGTTGTTCTGCTCTTCCAGGCGCCGGCTGAGGTAACCAGGGGTATTCCGCGGCTGATGGGCTGGTCCAAAGGGTCCAGACCATTTTGCTCATCTGTTGTCATCTTGGCAGGGATGGCTGCGAGGTCAGGCTCAGGTGGGACCACTTCCTGCTTGCTCTCAGGATGGCTGGATCAGTTCAAGGCAGCTCAAGAGTCCTGGGGAAGAGTGCTCCAAGAGGAAGAAACCTACTAATCTAAGGTCAGGACCCCAAAACTGGTAAAGCACCACTTCCATGATGTTCCATCACTCAAAGCAATATACAAGGACCTCCTGGATCCGTTGGAGAGGACACAGACATGATGGCGTATATCTAGATGACCCCCAAGGTCTTACACTTCCATAGGCAGGACTTTGGGGAAGTAACCGCAGTATGGGGGCTTCTGGCTGACTTGTTAGGAGGTGAGATCTGGCTAAAAGAGGTGGTCACCGTGTGCCTGGCCCAGAAGGCTGTATTGCCTTCCCTGGCTCTTCCCTCCCCTCCGCTTTCTGTCCGCCGTGCCACGAGCAACACTCCTCTGCCAAGCCCCTCTGTTGTGCTGCCTTGCTGTGGAGCCAGCTGGCCATGGGCCTGAAACTTCTACAAACCAAGATAAACCTCTTCTCCTTTAAACTGTGGGTGTTGGTGTTGCGTCTCAGTGACAAGAACGTGACTAGACCGCAACCCCTGCCTTTGGATAGGAGAAAGAGCAAAAGATTTCTGGCTATTCTTTTTGGGGTTTAAATGTCTTATTTCAAAGTTCAAACACTGAAGCCAAACATAACCATTTTGAGATAGGGACTGTGATGGATCGACAGCTAGTGATCACCTTATAACACCCAGGTGAACTGAATCAGCATGGTGCTGGGCATAGGAGGCCCACCTGGGGACTGTTGCAAACAGCATAAAAGAGAACTGGAAAGGAAGAGATGCTGCTGTTGGTTCTCCTGGAGGAGCTTGTCACACTGGCTTTCCTGATAAGAACTCAGATGTTCTCATCGTTGTCGGAGAAGCTCAGGACTTCACTGTCACTGAGGATGGCTGCGGTACTTTCCAGGGGCGCTCTGGTCCTTACTTTGAGTGTTGCTTCCCCGCAACACTCATCCCACTGGCACAGACTTTCTAGCTCCCACCACTGACCTTTGGGCCTTCCCAGTACAGGCCCATGAAACAGACTTGCATGAGACATTGTCATGGGCTCTGGGCTTCCAGTTAGACTGGTGGAGGACATTGCCGTGGGCTCCAGGCTCACACAGGACATTTCCGTGGGATCCAGGCCCTCAGCTGGATTCTCTGAGTCATTAGTGTGTGGGCAAATGCACTTCACTCTTCTCTACTTGACTCTTTGGGTGACTACTATAAAATAATCCCATAAATTATGTATCGTGTATTAAATTGTTTTCCTTGCAAACCCTGACTACAACAGAGACTTTAAAGAGATAAAGTTTAAAGGGATCACTTCCAATGGGCCAATATGACTGGTATCTGTATAAAGAGGCAGTTGAGAAGCAATTAGCCAGACAGAAAGAGCATCAGCAAGCCAAGGAAAGTGCTCTCAGAAGAAACCAACTATTTGATCCCTTGTTCTTGAAACTTTGGCCTCTAGAACTGCAATAAAAATAAGTTTGTTGTTTAGAACACACAGTGTATGGAATTTTGCCACGGCAGCCTTGGCAGATCAATACAGTCTCTTTAATCTATATGTCCATAAATTATTTATAGTTGTGTTTCTTAAACTCCAGTCACCTGGGTTTCTTCTAGGTACCAGTTGGTCACTGACTTTTAATTTACTAGCACTGTGCCTAGAGAATGGAGTCTGCCATTTGCCAACCATTTGGATTTGGCCAAGTCTTGTGTCCTGGCCTCATATAGCTGTGGGACTGACTTTGGTAACTCTTCTTGGTAAAATTGACAAGACCTAGCAGTGAAGACAACCAAGACAAGTAAGCCAGGGCAGCCATAAATGAGCGTGACCCAAATAGGCACAAGTAGAAGCCCTCCCTCAGGGCTTGCTGTTCCTAAGAAGTAGACAATTGCCTTTATGCTTCACTTACCTCAGAAGCAGCACTTGGTGATGACTACTTGTCAAAAGCAGGCTTCCAGGACATCATTCATTTTCACCAATGGTTTACTTTGGGCTCAACAGAAAAATCACTCACTGTATAGGAAGCATCAGGTTCTATTTAAGCCAAACAGTCTCTCTTTGCCTAATATGAAGAAGGTCTTTGGAGAAGAAAAAAAAACAAGCTTTGCTGCCAGACTCTGAGCAAACACCTCCCCATCACCTTACAGGAAGGTTCTGAAGCTCAGAGCCCCATTTTATGGGCCAGGAAGCCAGAAGTGTGTGAGTAGCTACTTGGTGGGCATGGGGAAAGGGAAGAGTCTGTGACTTCTGCTCACCATAGTGGGTTAACTTACCCTGTTGTGCTATGTAACAGACCTGTCAAACTCACTTCTAAATGAGAGACACAGGCTTAGGGACTTAATAAGACCTTGACTCAAACTGAAAAGGGGCTGGGGTGTAGCTCAATGTGAAGGCCCTGTGTTCAGTCCCCAACACCACCCAAAAAAAGTCATTTGTAGTCTACTACACAGCAGTGGGACAGAACAAAAAGAACAGAATACCTTCTGTTTCTATTGTTTGCCACTTTTACAACGTTTTTGTTAGATTCTCAAAGTTCCACTGTCCTGCTAGGCTCTCAAATTGGAGAAGAAAACAATCCTACTTTTCCACACAAGCATAAAGCCAGGTCACTTTAGGAGACAGCGTGGCCTATGCATCTAGCATAGGTTGAGCCGGGGCAAGATCTATGAGCTATGACCACAGGATGTGTGACAGACAGATGATCCACACTGGGAGGATGACAAGAAGACAGGCAGAGTGCCAAGGTGGGCACTGGTCCCCACAGCAGCAATGACATAGGTGACAGCTGAGGCCCAGAGAGGCTCAGTGCCTTAGCAAGCTCATGCGGCCTGTGTGTGCGCTGGACTCGAGATCAGACCGGGCCCGTATCCTGTCCAGGCTCTCTGGCTGCCTCTCAAGACGCATCCAAAACCTGACTCACACTGAAACACTACTTCTCCTGCGCTGCTGCTGAATCCAATCATGGCCTAGTGTAAAGCAATCTGAAATATACAGGCACAAAGAATAAAAATTTAAAACAGGCCCAGATTCTGTATCTTAGCCCACACGTAGCTTTTGGGGGCCAACGATTTAACCCGAAAATTAAGTTTTTCTTGTTTTTTTTTTCTTTCCCCCAGCTTTGGCAGTTTCGGTCCCAAGGAGGACAAGAGCTGTGGTGACAACGATCCCTTGGTCTTCCAGGCAGCAGGAAGCAATGCACAAGACCTTTTCTAGGAGAATCGAGAGACGAGGCTGGAATGCTAGAGGTGTGTGTGTGTGTGTGTGTGTGTGTGTGTGTGTAGTCATGTGTGTGTACCTCTACTGCTTAATTTTCCCTGACTTTCCCCTGAAATATCCATCTACCCTAAGGAGTCTGAGATCACCTCAAAGTGGCTGCACTTAAAAAAAAGGATTCTCTATAGAGTTGGGGAGTTTCTCATAAAATTTATGGTTTAATAGCATCCTAATAAATTGTCTACCTCTATCTGCAATCTGTCCCTGGCTTCCGGCATTCATCGGCAAGTACACTGAGCATGTGCTTCTATCTGCAAGGGTGTGAAGGACAACCATGAACTTGCGTCATTAAGGAGACTGCATTTGGCATTCACCTGGGGGCCCAGTGGAGATACAGAGGGTACCTGATCGGAGTGAATCTCAAATGTTCCCATGAAAGTGCTGACTGAGCAGTGGGTGAGGGTCCTTGAGATATGGGGAAAGATGGGTCCAGGCAGGAACGAAAGGCGAGTGTCTGATCACCCCACACCCCCAGGCTGAGGCTGAGGGACCCAGAGAGCTCAGCAGAACACACTCTGCTAGATCACAGCGTGTAGCTAAGGATGCCAAGAGTTAACTGTGTGGAAAATGGGTACCGAGATGTTATTTCACTGGGAATAAGCCCATGGTGCTTTAAAAATCTATTTAACATTAGCATTATGTCTTGTATAATTTGCATGTTCTAATTCTTCTCTGTATAGCTTCTCTTCAGTTTAAAGCCAACAACTTGTGTTTCTAAATTGGCGTTCGTATTCCCTAAAACGAGGTGGGACTTATAGGCCCACGTTCTTTCCCTCTGTGTATAATTATAATGCTGCTTTACATACCACGTCTGTGAAATATTGGAACATGTGACAAGGGAAGCACAAAAATGGATTTTTAATTTCATAGACTGGAGTACATGAGATGGCCTTCTAAACTTACTCTGGAGTTTCAATAACTGCAGTAAATATTTAATAACTCACATTTACAACAGCCATAAAAACTTTTATCAACCAAATTATTTTATGATGTCAGAGTGTCTCACTCTCCGTCAAAGCGGTCTAGTTCAAGGGTGTGTTGTAAACTCTCTAAGATTAGGCTTCCCAGTCCCAGTGTCTGCTCCTGGCCTCGGGACCCTTTCCAAAAGCCGTGCACCCCTCCCAGTGCCACTGGTTTGCATTTTAAGAAAGAAACCCCCCAGAAAGCCTGACAGGTTAACATGCACTTGTGCACCAGATGTTAGGGGTACCACTGGCTCAGAAATCCCCAGTTTCATCACCCGGAGCAGGTAGCAGGGGTCTGGGCTGCTGTGTTCCCTTTGAGAGACTGCCTCACTGCTTACACACAGCCCACCCAGTCGGGGGTGATTTTTCTGCTTGGTTTCCCTGTCTCACAGACCTTTGATGGGGCTGGTGACTCACTGGCAACACTGGCAGGACTTTCTCCCTCCTGATAACATCAAGGTGACGCATGCCTATGACACCTGGGTCCTGCTTGTTTAGGCCACAGTCACTCCACGGGCTGCCTTTCCTGGAATAGAAGCCAGATGTTAACAGCCACCATTCCTAGCTGCCACTCTGGGGCCCATGAAATGACAAGTGGCCTTGCCCACAGTAGAAACTCAAGACTGAGATGGCCTGGTGGCCCTGGAGCTGAAGAACAGACCTGAGGCAGAGCCAGCCCTGGATGTCAAGCTGGGCCAGACACTGTACACAAGGCTGGGTGCTCTCCCAATGGTGACAGGCTGGCCCACAGCAGTGTGATCATCCTCTGCCAAGAGCCAGCCAAGTCACCTTTGTCCCACTCATCAAAGGAGACTGTTTCCTGCAATCGTAATGACTCCTCTCCCTACACACAGACTGCACTTAGAACACACCAGCCTTTCAGAAAGCACAAAGGGGCCTTGTGTAACCATTGCCTGCCTGGTGAGACCCAGTGGGACAAGGAGCAGGAGATAGGCCAATGACAGCATCATGGTGGTCCTGCAAGACCTGCCATGGGCTACACCACCCCGCTCAGCTGGCCTGTGCTTATTTCCAGCATTGCTGTTTTTTGATGGTAGAATACCTGCTGTTTGATTAGTGCTGAAATAATAAGCAAAGGTAAATGCTGTGCTGGAACAAGACCTTGGCTAAGATGTCACAGGTATGGGCCTCAGCCTGGGCTGCTGGCTGGCTGTCATCCTGTCCCACGGGAAATCCGGTGTCTCATCTGAAAAATTAGATTGGAACACATAAACGCAATGGGTCTCAAGTGCGGTCCAGGGATACCAGGGGTCTCTAAGCCCCTTCCTGGGGATCTGCAAGGTCATCACTACTCTAAGTTTCACTTGTGCTTTTTACTCCTAAGCCCTTGAACATATCAAGTGGATTTTCTAGAGCTGTCCTGATGTGCAACACCACAAGGACTGAATTCAGAGGCAGTAGCAGGACCCAGTTACCTTCCACCAGCCAGACCTTAGGAAGGGCTGGGATATGCTGTATGTCACACCAGTTCTGCTCACGTTGCTTTAGAATGTGGTGCTTCTCATTTTAAGAAGTCATTCAGGTGACCGTGTCATGCGTTTGTTGCTGCTGCTTTTCCATAAATAAATATTTTAAGCACTTTTCAGTTTTGATTTCTCATGTGGTAAAAATTGATAGGCAGAATCACATAGATGGGAGCCATTTGGAGCCCTCAAAACTTTGAGATTATACACAGATCCTAAAACCAAAAAATCTGGCAGCTACCCCAGACTTGAGATCATCTTTAAGGGTCTTTGACTTTCGGTAATTTGAATTTCCTAGACCTCGTTCTGGTTATTTCTTGTTGTACCCATGCAGTCCTTATTACCCCATTGACTTTTGGGGGGATTTGTTGTTGTTGTTGTTGTGGAGGGCAGTACTGGAATGTTTTAGTTATTTTTCACATTGCTGAGACAAAATACCCAACACCCAAAGTTAAAGGAGGAAAACTTTATTTCGTCTCACAGTTTGTAGAGGTTTCAGCCCCTCGTTGGCTGGCACCGAGGCAGGGTGGCATGTGGCAGAGGAGAAACAGTCCATGGCAGGCCAAAGACAGAAGGCAGAAGACACCAAGCAAACAAGCTACAAGCAACAAGAGACCAGTGACAAGCAGAGACCCTCTTTCTGTCTCTTATACTGTATCCAGGCTACCTCCCCTTATAGCAAATAGCACTCAATCTTGGTGGAGACCCTTAATTCTATCCAGAACTGCACCAAGCCAATAAGTGCACTTGTTTAGCAGCCACACACCCTTAATCCAGCATCACACATGCTAGATCCAGCCCCACATATGAGCACGTGAGGCTTTGAGGGGACCTCTAGACACAAGCCATAACATGAGGGTTGAAGCCAGGGCTACATCTCCAGATCCTTTTGTATATTTTCTTTTGAGGCAAGGTCTCTCCAAGTCCCTAGGTTGTGCAAACTGAACTGAAACTTTTGATTCTCTTGCCTCAGTCTTCCAGAGTCGCAATTGCTACTGAGCTAATACCTTAATTACCTGAGAGTTTATCTGTTTATCATGCTTGTTGCTTACCATGGGCAGCCTCTGTCCCCACACAAACTCCGTAACAACCGAGCTGTTGTCTATCTTGTCCACCCTTGGGTTCCAGATTGTCTGAACCGGGCCTGGCTCTGAGGGGACATGTGAGAGATGTCTGTGGACAGAAGGGAAGGAGAGGATGGAGGGCAGAGCTCGCTCAGGGTCGGCACGACCCAAGGCGCAGGCTGCAGTCTCTGCTCTATGGGCGAGACAAAGGCACTGGGAGTGAAAGTCTCCACACAGAAGCACACAGACAGCGGCAAGGACAGGGCTCCCGTTACAACCCTCTTGGCCATTTGACTGTCATCTGAGCCTTGTAAGGCAGTCACCTGACACCCAGTGGGGATGCATGGGGTCTGAGTTCCCCACCACAGCCATCAGCAGAGGACTTGTGTCTGGCAACTGTCCCTCCTTCTGAGGTACGCAAGTCTCTCTGGGGAGGCTAGGGAGAAGGCTTGGGTACACACTGTGGGGACAAATACCATCTTCCATCCAGGGGCCAAGCTTCATCTAAGTGGCTCTGGGCCAGTGAACAGACAGGGTGAGAGACACCTGAGGGCCTGGCAGTGCAGGTCACCCCGTCAGCACACCTGTTTCCCATTACCCACGTCAAAGGTGCCCAGCAGGGCTGCCCATCACTTTAGCTCCCAGGAAATCCAGGATTAAGTAACCATGACTGCAGATCAGGCCTTGCTGCCTCTGCTGGGGGCCTCTGGGGAGGAGTTTTACACTCACATCATCCAGGTCCAGAGCTTGTGGAGTTACTTCAACCTCAGCCTCAGCCTCCCTGGACAGAAAGTAACCACCCATCAACTCCTCTCAGGGACCCCAGTGCTTCCTTTGTCTGGACAGTGAAGGCTTCAGGGGAAAAGGGTCTTTCTGGACCTTAGGAAGCCAAGTCTTTTTTTTTTTTTTTTTTTTTTTTCCGGGACTGGGGATCGAACTCAGGGCCCTAGTGCTCAGCGGCAAGCACTTAGCCCACTGAGCTGTACCTCCAGCCCGTAGGAAGCCAAGTCTTTACAGTGAAACAATCAGGCAACACTGCCCAGAAGCTGGTTCAGAGCTTGCACCGGCAGCTGGAAGGACCACATGCTCAGCGAAGCCAGCCCCCAGTGGGCACCGATGAATCACAGTGCACGTGTGTGCTGCCTTCTGCTCGCTCGCTTGCCCTTCCCTTGCCCAAATTTCAGGGCTTCTGGGGTGGTGGGAGGAGAGGAGCAATGGGAGAAGAAGTTGGCAGTGCCAGTGGAAGCCCAGCCAAGTTGGGTGGATTTCATTTCTGGAGCTTTGCAGAGGGAATAAGACCTCAAGGGAGCATTAGGAAGTGTGTCTGGCTGCTCAGGCTAGTACTGATGAAAGGAAGCTGTCAGAGGGAGGACATGTGATGGAAAATAACTTGCAGATGGTGTTGTGCCTTTCCTCGCATGATCAGTGAGGACAGGAAGAGACTGGTAGTCAAAGGAACTAAGGAAGTAGAACACAGGTAGAATGGAATCTTCCCGGATAGAGCAGGCTGAGGACCACTGCTGGATGACCAGGAGACAGGCCAGGAGAAATGATGGCTGGATATCCCAGTTCTTCTGCTTGTCTTGCTGGTATCCTCAACACAGACTCATCCAGCTATACATCTCCAAGCCTCCCTTGCAGCTAGATGAAATCATGTGACTAACTTAAGACCATTGGGAATGAGGTGCTCTGTCATGTGCCACTCTGATTGGTACCCTTAAGAAGGGATGTCTCTGCTCTGCTTCCTTTATCCAAGGAATGTGGATGTGGTAATGAGTCATCTTCAGCTAGGGTGACCAGGAAGGATCTAGATGGAGGAACCTAATCCCAAAGTTATAGATTCACCAAACCAGATGTTGCTCACTTTCCCTGAGTACTATGGGAGAGAAGAGTAAACGTCTAAGTCATTTAAGCCCCTGTATCTTCAACGCCTTATTACTGATGCGCTGTTTTTGAGTATCATTCTACGTGAAGAGGAGACTCACTTGCTTGTGTTGCATTGGAAGTGACCTACAAGTCACTTTGAGAGACTGACTCTCTGACCAGAGGGTTCCTGCAGCCACCTGTCCTCTACCTGCAGGCTCTCTGTCCATGTGTGGCATGAAGAACACATGGGAACCTCAGGGAGAGACACCATGTGGGTGTGCAGATCCTCTGGGCAGGGATGGCCACTCCAACTCTGCTCTTGCAGGAGCCAACCTGGAAACACATCCAGTGAACAGAGGCCTGGGGTCATTAGAATTTCACAGAAACACATGGTGCCAGTGGAACTGGGCCAGTGTATGGGA
This sequence comes from Dinomys branickii, assembly GCA_004027595.1. Taxonomy (NCBI): domain Eukaryota; kingdom Metazoa; phylum Chordata; class Mammalia; order Rodentia; family Dinomyidae; genus Dinomys; species Dinomys branickii. The sequence goes on from PVLD010001653.1 coordinate 86,694, forward strand.
GGAGCAGATAAAGTAGACTTGGCAGATGTCTTCACAGCCCATGCGCAGTCACAGAGAAAACTAATCAGCCCCGGGAGGATGTCACCACAGAGAGTCCCAGTGACATACTGCAGGCTTGCCTTAGTCAGTTTGCTCCATGACGTGCTTGTCAGGGTTAAAGGTGGCCCAAAGTGGTTAGTAATAGAAGATGATCTTGTTGAGAAACTGAAGAGTCATAAAGATCTGGGGAGACTGGAACAATGCCCTGAGCCTGGAAAATTGCATTCATCCATTGATTGGTTCACTCAGTGACATCCAGGGCCTGCCAACATCCTTCACACCGTGGCTGGAGTGCAGGGGGAAAGACCTGTGCCTGAACTTGCTGGGCCAATCCACACCCAGGCCAGCCCTCGGCTGGCTCCCCTACTCCCACCACCCCTGGCCCCACCATCTCAGATTAAGATCTAGGGAATGCCCCCCTGCCAGGGTGCAATACAACGCTTCTGAAGGCTCCCCCAGGGGCTGGAAGAAGTGCCACATGGTTCAGACTAAGTGAACAGGTAGGCAGGTGGCCACAAGTGGCTCTGTCCTTGGACAGCGGGACTTAGCACATCTCATCCAGGGACAGGACCAGGATCCAAGGAATGGTGTCAGGGCTGAAGGAATGAGTCCAAGGCAGATGCCCTGGGGGAGGGAGAGACAAGGTTCTGGTCCACAACAAAGTAGAATCCGGGGGCTTCTCAGGACCCACAGTGGCCTTGAGCTAGAGGAGGCACCATAACTGACCATGGCTGGCTGTGGGTGGACTTTCAGTCCCCACCCAGGAGTGCCCAGGGCCAGCTTTTCTTGCCAACTCACTGGACTGGACTCCTGGTGAGGGGTTCAGAAGACCCCTCTGTGAAAAGGAACAGCAAACATGAAGGTGGACCTCTGGTTTTCTTGCAGCTAGCCCCGCCCCATAGCACTGCTATTAACAAGTACTTGATAGGGATTAGTGACTTCTAAATCTTACAGGATTTTTCCCCCTGCACGAATGGAAGCAGGTGAGTCACCCATGGGACTGCCCTCTAACATTCCATCCTGTAATTGCACGTTGCCCCTGCTGACAGGAACCAGTTTATGAAGCCCTGCTTCTCATCTTCATGGAGAGACTGCTACAGGTCCAAGTCTCCACCTAATTCCACATTTGACTCTTTCCTCAACGTTTTTCAAGCCTCTCAAAGCGTTCTTGAGAAGACGCCTGACTTTCAGAGAATGCTTTATTGCTCCTGGCCTAGGGCCCCACCACCAGGAGACAGCACCAGTTTCCTACAAGGATAGTGACAAATTGCCACCAACTTGATGGCCTGAAAGACATGAAATTTACTCTCTCACTGTGCTGTCAGCCTGAAGCCTAACACCAAGGTGTTGACAGGTCACCCTCCCTCCCTCTGGAGGTCCAGGGGTGGGGTCCTTCCTCACAACGACCAGCTGCTGGTGGCCCCAGGTGTCCAACGGCTGTGGTCACATTGCACAAAACTCTGCCTCTATTTTGATGTGGCTTCTCTTCTTCTCTTTGCCTGTCCTCTATGTGTGTCTTCTAAGGACACCTGTCATGGTGTTGGTGCTAGCAGGGTAACACCAGGTGGTCTCAGATTGCTCCTTACTACATCCACAAAAGCATTTGTGCCAAACATTTATAAGTTTAGGGCTAAGGACTTCAACATGTCTTCTGGGGGCAGGGGCACCACTCAGCCTGCTTCAAGGACACACTGCAGTCCCTGGAGCAGAGTTTCTTTGCAGGCCAAAAGAAGGGGCACCAAGTCAAGCGAAGGGAAGAGCTGGGCAGGGTGTAACTGAGACCTACACTTCGGATGCATTTCAAACACAGCTTTCATGGGGCTTCAGGATTGCTGCTTAACGATGAAACCAACTAGCGGTACAGCATTAAATGCCAAAGATCATGCTGCAGACCCTTCTGCAAAGCACAGGAAGTGATGCTCACAGCCTGCTGTTCTTCGCTGTCTGTTCTCATTCGGTGCAAAGAATAGAGGCTGGGCCTGGACCCTAGCTCCACCAAGCCGAGCCACAGGGCCCTCTGAGTCACCAACCACAGCTCGAAGGCTGCCCAGAGATGATAGCTCCCTCTGCCTATCACAGTGCAAGAGCCGAGGGCTGTCATCTAAGAAAGAGTCCACAACCTGCAATGGACCGCCCCCACCAGCCTTCCTGTGTGCTTTAGGGCGAAAACATGCTAGAAGAAAATGCAGTAGGCTTTGATTCTGAGTCTTCTGGAATTTTCCTCTGTGACTTTGGGCAGAGTACCTTCCCTGAAGATAGTGATGTTATCCCAAGTGAACACTGTCCCAGGCGGCTGTGCATTATGTTCTCACAAAGTGGTGTCATTAGTGTGTCTCTTACCAGTTGCACAAAGTGTGGTGAAAGACACGGCCATGGCTGAAATGTGTCTCCCAGAATTCACGAGTTGGGGGCTTAATCCCTAAATTCCTATGTTGATGGTATTTAGAGGTGGAGCCGCTGGGAGAGGAGAAGGGATGAGGTTCTGAGGGCGTGGTGGCCCTGCGGTGACATTGGTGGCTTTGTACACGGAGGCAGAAGGGCCTGAGCTAGCATACTGCTGTCCTGCCATGGGACTGGCCATGCTCTCGAACTTCCAGCCTCCAGAATCAGGAGCCCAAAAGTCCTCTATTCTTAATAAATGAGCCAGTCTCCAGCTTCTCATTGTAGCAACAGAAATTGACCAAGACAAAAACAGCACGACACACTTGCATTGTAATCGATAAAACTTCTAATCTACTGATCCACAAAAGGTGATGGGAATCTATTTTAAGAATTAATCGCTGTCATTTATTCAACAGGTATTTATTGAAGGCTGTGTCAGGAACTGTTCTAAGGGCTGCTGTTCTAAGGGTTTCAGACAAGTAGGAAGCAAAGCAGACATAGCTCTGGCCCTGATGGGGTAGAACACATGCTAGGGAGACAGAATTAACAGGGTAAAAAACTAAAATAGTAAATAATGATAAAAAAAATTGCATGTTATGTAAGATGCGGAATTTTATTTTATTTGTACCAGGGATTGAACCCAGGGTCTTTGCACTAAACTACATTCCCGGTTCTTTTCTACTTTTTATTTTGAGGCAGAATCTCATTAAGTTGCTAAACTGTGTAGGATGGGCTCAAACTCAACATCCTCCTGCCTCAGCCTTCCGCAGTGCTGGGATTATAAGTGCCCACCACTGCACCTGGCTGAGCTGTTGACATTTTAGAGGGGGCAGGAAAGACCTCACCAAAGGCAACTGCTTGGCAGAGATGAGGCCACAGTAGAGGAAGACCTATCTTAGGAAGCCGCCTCTCTGCTCTTGGAGAGCCATAGGGGCCACATCACACAGGTGGAGGGGGCTGGGCAGGCTCCTCCTGGTGCTGTGAAGAGCTTGGTTTTGTCTCTGAGTTCCCTGGGGACAGCTGACCCATGTTTCAACAGGATCCCCCTATTTAGAAGTCTCTAGGCATGAGACTTCTTTGAATCCACATTGCAAAGTTGATTTCATAAATGTCAAATGCTTACTTTTCTCCCTGAAGCGGAGCAGGTGGGTTTTGGCAGAAAAACAGTCCCACTCATGGTACAAGAGCCCCCAAGGCGAAGATGAAAATAAAAGAGAAGCCAGACTAAATGCTAAGTTTAGCCCGATGTTGATCTTGAGACAGTGGAGCACAGATGCTCAAGCTCAGAGGCAAGGGCTTCCCATGCCACCTCTTCACACAGAGGGTCCAGGTGTTTCAGGGCAGTCAAATGTCCCCAATTGCGCTGCTTCTTCCCACCAAGTAGGGAGGATCAGGGCCACCACTGGCCAAGCTTCTCTCTCCTGGAATAGGACTGGGGGGGGCCCACTCTGGTGTTGAAGACCAGAAGCAATATCCACCACTTGTGAGCAGCAGCTTCACGTGGGTTGCAGACAGAAACTGGGTAACTGGGGACAATAAAAATATACAATGGCCATAAAAGAGAATGAGGTGTTGGCATGAACCTTGGACATATTTTGCTCAGTGAAAGAAGCTAGTCAATAAAAGCCTGCGTGTGACTCCGTGCGTAGGAAACATCTGGAGTAATCAACTCTACAGAGACAGGAAGTGGATTGGAGCTGGGAAATGAGGCATGATGGGATTGTAGTTCACGGGATCAGGCTTCTTGCTGTGGCGATGAAAACATTCTAACACCAAAACGTGATGGTTATCTATAAATAGTCTAAAAAAATCATTACATCAAAAATTTTAATGGCATTTCCATGGTCTTGAATGATCATTCCCCCTTTGAGTTTATGCATAGAAACCCAACCCTCCGGGTGATGGTATCAGGAGGTGAAGCCTTTGCAGATGATGGTCAGGAGGGTGGTGCCCTTGTGAATGGCATTAGGGCCCTTATGCAGACCTGAAGGAGCCCTTTGCCCTTCTGTTGTGTGGAGGTGAGGAGAAGTTGTCTCTCTGGCACAGGAAATGGCCCTTCCTTTCTGGAAAGGAAGTGGCCCTTTTCAGAAGCTGACTCTGTCAGGCCTTGGATGCTGGATTTCTGGTCTCCAGAACTGTAAGAAACACGTCTACACTGCTTGTCAATCACTCAGTGGCTGGTCAGCTTTCGATACTGTAACAAACGCCCCAGACTGTGTATTGGACGTTTTCGTCTGAGGGTGCTCAGCCCCTTGCTTTCGGGCCTCACAGGCAAGAACATGTGGTAGAACAAAGCCTGCAGGATGCGAAGAGAGGGAAAGCAGCACCGCACAGTCCCCCTCAGACCACCCCACGACCTCTGAGCCTCCTCCAGGCTCCCCTCTTAGAGGATCCTCCACCTCCAGTATCGCCAAACCAAGGACAAACTGGAGCACCTGGGCCTTTGAGGGATATTTCAGGCCCAAACCACAATACGCAGCCTAGATTTCCATCACGGGAGCCTGAACAGACTAAGACACAGGTCAGTGTTACGGAACGTGAGTTTTAAACAAGGTGCACTTGAACTATATAGTGACTATTTACATAAAAAACTACTATGGTAAAAGACACTTTGCCGTTAATTGCCCTCAAGAATTCCCTTTCATTTTGAAGGCATTTATCTGATCATTCTTGTCACTTTCTTTTTGCAGGGAGAAAGGGGAGGTTGAGACAAAGTGTTGCTATGTAGTTCAAGCTGGCTTTGAATTCAGTAGACCAGGTTAACCCTGAACTCAAGGTGATCTTCCTGCCTCAGCCTCCTGACTGCTGGAATTATAAGCATGCATCACTATGCTCTGTTACCCCTTTCTGAAGCAGCTCTGGAAGTCCTCTTTCATGAGGGTCTATAATACATGACCAAAAATACAGTGAACGCTGCTTCTCAGCACCCTCCAAAAGAAAAGCAAGATCATAAAAACATCACACTGTCCTCATCTACCTTATTCACTGGATCTGGTACCGTGTGACTATCGACTCTTCTCCAAAGTCAAAATGACCATAAAACGAAAATATTTTGAATCCGTTCAGGACATTGAGGCAGCCACAACACTGCAACTGAAGACACTCAGGAGAGAGGAGTCCAGAGCTGCTGCAGAAAGCGCCAAGGACGATGGGACAAGTGCATTTGAAGCCAAGGGAAGTTTTTTGAGGGAAATTCATGGCAATATGTTGTTTACTATAATAAATATTTTAATTTAAACATTCAAACATTTCCTCATCATAAAGCATTTGTGCACATCCACCATAAACATCCAGGAACACAAACACAAAAGATGTGATTCCTAGAAGTTAATCATCATAATTAAAATACTTACCCTCTTTTAAACATGTCTTTTAAACGCCTGCTGTCAAATGAGAAAGGACAATTTGAAGAGTTTCCTATCCCTTGGAGCAGGAGGCCCTGTCGCCTTGCTCTGGGGGATAGCAACGCCCCTTGGCTCCCTAAGCCTGGGAAAAATGTCCCCCTGGGGCCAACTGAATAATTTACACGGCCAAATGCAAGATGAAAACATCTTACTCAAAATTTACTACGACCTCAAGAAAACCAAAGGGAGCATGAGTGCTCTGCGGACAGTTTCTTTGCAGAGAGTGTGGAAGTGACTCTGCAGTATCCCCCGAGTATTTTCCCAGAAATGAGGCTGGGGGCTCTCTCTCACTCCAGAAAGCAAAGACCAGAGGTTCGTTTCCCTCCTGCCACTGTTCAGCTGCGCTGCAAGCACACACTCAAGGCAGTGACTTTGGCATTTAGAGGTAAAGACAGCAATGGCATGGAGCGGAGACACCTGAAACAGGTGTGAGGAAGAGGCCAAGGAGCTCAGTGGCCATTCCCCCAAAGACTGCTGTCACTTCAGTATTACAGTTCCTTAGTGATGCGTTCACACGCTTGCTTAAGTCTGTTACATTATTTAGCAGTTAATCCAGATCATGCTTTAATCCAGATTTTATTCTGTTGCCCAGAGTGACCTGTAAATTAACTTTCCTTAATCATTTGCTAGACTGAGTAGTACAGGGATGACTCAATAGGCTGATGCCTTGCATTATTTCTTTCAGTGCCTATGTGGGAATCTTTTTCGTGATTCAGAAAAAAAAAAATCCCATGCACAACTGCACAATCATGTATCTGTACAGGTCTGACTCAGTTCAGACACATTTATTTAGGGATTATCAATTGTACACCTACCACGGGTCCCTGCCGCGAGCCTGGCTGACTGGACTTGCCTAAGGCATGTCACCTCAAGGTGGATTTCCAAGGTGGTGAATGGGATGAAGAACAAGGCCTTATAAGGGCAAATGGCTGGGGCAGGGTGGCAGTATCATGGCCAGGGGGGGCAGCATGCCAGGAAGCAGCCACATGACCCTGGGCCAGGACTCCAAACTCCCTGGGCCTCTGCTTCCATTTCTGTAAACCCAGGAGCTGCCTGAGTTACCAACACCCTAAAGTCAATTCTAGTTTTAAAATCCAGGACTTCATTCCCTGGCCTCTCACGACCCGAGGCCAGAAAATTATGGTTGGAGAAACCGTAATCTCTCCAATCAGCTCCCGTGGGCAGCGCTGATTTCAACCTGACTGCTTGTTGTGATCTGAGACTTTGCATGGAGCGCGGAGCAGGCAGCAACCAGGGCCGACTCAGCTTTGCAATGGGCTCAGCCTACCAAGTGTGGCAGGCAAGGAGAAAACTGGGGCCACTGCTGCACAGCCAGGGAAGCTGACCTCGGTCTTCACCAGCAGGCTGTGTCCCCTGGTCCTATCTTCATGGCCCCAGGCAACCCAAGTGACAAAGGCAGCTGCCAGCAAGCAGAAAAAGTGATCAAGGGCACCAGGAAAAGGTTTTAGCCCCCAGGATATCATTTTTGCTCCTCCAGGAGTCTTAGGCCATTTCCTGTTTTACTCAGCAGCAGCGCTTGCGGGGGCAGCATTTTCCCTGAGATACTCGCCGGTAGCAGTCCTAACCCTATCCCGTCTTGCCATGAACTGTCTCGCTTCCATTATGATGCTGGCATGGCTCAAGTGTATGGGGAGTCATTGGAGACAAAAGACAGTGTGCTATTTACAGCACTCTATTTTTTGAATGATATTTCTATTTATAAAACATAGTTATTCTCAATCGCTGAAAATTAAATGAAGGCTGGTCTAAATTTAAATTGAACCTGCACCTTTTTTTTTTCTAAGTGGGAAATGGGTTAATAAAGAAAACAGACATCCAATCACACAGGAGCTATCACAAAGAATCAACAACTGGGATCTCAGCTTAATAAAAAGCTTTTGTACAGCAAGAGAAACCACTAACAGAATGAAGAGGCAACCCCACGTGTGGGGGAAAACAGTTGCCAGCTGTTCCTCAGCCAAAAAATTACTATCCAGAACATACAACGAACTCAAAAAATCAAACCTCCCAAATATAAAGAGCCAGCCAAAAAATGGGCATCTGAGATGAACATACACTTCTCAGATGAAGAAATACAAGCAGCAAATAAATATATGAGAAAATGTTCAACATCATTGCTCATTCAAGAGCTGCGAATTAAAACAACATTGAGATGCCATCTTACCCCAGAAAGAGTGACTATCATCAAGAAATCAACCCATAACAAATGCTGGCAGGACTCTGGGGAAAAAGGAACCCTTCTCCACTGTTGGTGGGGGTGTAGACTGGCACAACCACTGTGGAAATCAGTGTGCAGATTCCTCAAAAAACTAGGATTGGAGGTTCCATTTGATCCAGCTATCCCCTTCTTGGTATCTTCCCAGAAGAATTAAAAACATCATACCATGGCAATGTATGTGCACCCATGTTTATAGCAGCACAATTTGTAATAGCTAGATCCTGGAAGCAACACAAATGCCCATCCACTGAGGAATGGATAAAAAAAGTGTGGTCTTTTTTATATAATGGAGTACTACTCAGCCATAAAGAGGGATAAACTGAAGACTTTTATAGGTAAATGGATGCAACTCGAGACCATCCTCATAAGTGAAATAAACCAGATGCACTTCTGTAAACATCTTATTGTCTCCCTAGTGTGAGAAGCTGAAAAAGTAAATAAGATCCAAAAGGTATAATAGATATTATAAAATGGAAATAAACTTCAAAAGGAAAGAGAAACTAGGATTGGGAAATGGAAAAAAGAAGGAAGAGAAGAGCAAAACAAATATAGATAGATAGTTAAGCTAGCTATACTACTAATTTCTCTTAGTTCATTGACAAGAAAGGTTTGTGCTAATATTATTTGGCTAATTAAATGCTGATATTTTGTACTCCGAGCAACTAATGTAAAGATAACAATATGCAATATATTAACTATTGTTACCCTCCTATTATCTTGTTTTGAAATTTTATTCATTTTTCTCTTTAAAATAGGAAGGTAGGAAGAAAGGCGGGCAGGCAGACAGGCAAGCATACATCACTTGCTGTGGGGTGCTTTGGGACTGCCCAATTGGGAGGTGGATTTGTGGTACCTGGGCTGGCCAGTAAAGAGGTGGGAATGGGGGCTTTGGAGGTAGGGGAGGTACCGGGTTCCAAAGCTTGACCTCTCCATTCCTTGAGCTCAATACATATCAGCGGAACGGCCACCACTACTTTCACATGGATTACATTATTTCTACCACCACTCCAGGAAGCTGAGGCAGGAAGATCACAAGGTGGAGTACAGCCTGGGCAGTTTAGTGACTTACCAAGACCCTATCTCAAAATTTAAAAAGGGCTAGGAATGTAGCTCAGTGTGAAGCCCTTGGGTTCGATCCTAGCACCACAATTTATAAAAACTTAGTGTGTGATTTTGACAACACAGCATACTTCACTGTACTTTTTCAGAGGCAGGGAGAAAGCCTTATGTACCTTTGTGCTCTCAGCAGTGGGCACTGTGTTTGCTGAATGAATAAATGATATGCCTCAGATGCAATGACGTCTGTTTAACTTGCAACTGGAAACTACCGAGGACTGTGTTGACTATTGATTTGGATCAAAAGGTAAATACAGACAGGCCTGTCAGGAAACTTATTTAGGGTTGTTTTTCACTAAAGGGTGACTTGGTAAGTTAATCATTTTTCATAACTATGCCTTCATGCTGAGGTCCTCTCTCTGCACTTCACTCTCTGGCTCTCTGTTAATGACCCTCTCCTCTCCAGCGTGGTGGGGGAGACTCACACCTGCCCTCACACTTAGTCCTTTTACCCACTGTGCCTTCCGACTTTCAATTTCCTCCTGACACTGACTTTTGATCTCCGCGCTGAAGGGCTGCACTTTCCATTAGGGTTAATTTACTGTCCGGCCCTGTGTTCCCCGTGAATGGCACCATAATAGTGAATGAGTAATCACAGGCGGCTTTACTTTGGCTGAGTAACTAGGAAACCAACTAATAATAGGAAGGAAAAACTGTAAGGAGCCCAGGACGGCCCCAGAACCAGCATCTGCCATGGAATCTTGGCCTGGCAGCTGCCTGAGGCAGAGGGCCATCAGGCCTGACCCAAGACCCTCAACAGGGGCCCCTGGGACCAGCCCAGGAATCACAGGAAGGGACGTGGTGGTGAAACAAAGGCGGCGTCCAGATCTAGGCTTCTGGATCACCTGGATGAACAGGTCACCAGAACCTCTGACCTTTATACTTGAAGCCACTGTCATTTTAGACAGTTTCACACATTCAGAGCCACGAGGGTAGGGATTTCTTTTTTCATTTATAAGATATGATAGGTTTTTTTTTTTAACCAAAGTTTTTCACACAATAGTCTCAGAGCAGAGCTTGAAAGAGAAATATAATCACTGTAATTGTTACCCTCTGTAACCCTGCTGACAGTTTCCTTGCAGACTGGGTCTGACAACATGGCTTCCACAAGCAGCCCTTACTGACTTACGCTGCCGAGGGGGGTCTGCAGTCTGCCTGCCCTTGGGCTCCTTCCTTCCACATCTCTCTGCTCATATACATCTCAAACTGCCCAGCATGAAATGAGCCCCTTCTAGCCTTCAGCCTGGGCCAGCCCTGCAGGGAAAAAGATGTCTTGCTTCAGGGAGCTCCTTGGGAGCCCACGGGCTCAGGACCAACTGGGATTCAACAAGCAGTCCTGCTCTGAGCACCTGTGCTTCCGGGAACAGTTCTCTGCATAGGGCCTCTCAGACACTGCCATGGCAGTGACCTGCCAGCAGCAGAGACCCTCTAATAACCGACACTGTAGTCCTGGAGAATCAGGGTTTTCTGTTATGACTTAAAAGAAGAAAAAAAAACCATAACATACACTTCATCCATGTCGCCATGGTAACATACTATGGATCTCTATTCCATTTATGGAGCTCCTTGACCTCTCTGGGTTCTCTGATCAAGGCCTGTATACACACTGAGAACCCTTCAGAACTGATTCACTCTCCAAGAAATAGCAATTCCTTTAGGGCCTGGTCGTTTTAGCTGTGTAGACGCTGCCTTGACCCACGCAACCGACACCCGGACACCCTCACACACAAGAAACATGGAGGTGTAACAGGATCTCAATCAACCAATGATAGATAAACGCTGATTCTGAGTTGCCACGGAAACCGGGAACCCTGGGTACCAGAGAAACTGTGCCCTTCCTCTCCCTTCCCAGCAAAGCTCTTCTTGAGATGCGCTAATCTTCGGTCCCGCGGCCTAGCCTACGCTGGATTGTTCTGCTTCATACACATGTGAGAAATCTGATCTCTTGCTTGGAATACGGAGCCTGTGACCGAGTCTAAGTAGGAAATGCACAGGTTTCCAGCCACGGACTCAAGTACCTGCTAATAAAACATGGGAAGAAACCACAGTATGGCTGGTGGTTTTGACCATGGGCAGAGGAACTCGGGTTTCAAACCTGAGTTTCCCATTTAGACGACCTGTCCGGTTATTTACGGCGTGGTTCACTTCCCCGCTGCGTAAAGTGGGAACACCAAGGCCTTGTGGAACCAGGATGATGCCTCGCGGGCACTCAGCCCTAGGGGGCGCCACCCTCTCCGAGCCGTACAAGTGGGTCTTCCGGACCGGGCAGTTCCGCCGGCCTGGACTCCGCGCCCGGCAGGGGTCGGTTTGCACGTTCCTAACCTCACGTCTAGGGCCTTTGCCTGACAGCGTAATCAGAAAGCCAGTGCCACTTGGAAGCCCAAGCCCCGCTGCCCCCGCGCGCCCCAGTCCCAGCCCTAGTTCCTGCGGAATCGAACAGGCGTCCGGCCCACCTAGAGGCTCCGCGTCCCCAGCCCCGGGCAGGGGCAGCCTGGGGGCAGAGCCGGGGACCGAGCCCGGGACGGCCAGCCGGAAGGCGCCGCCTCCTCCCCGCCCAGCGCTGCGCCCGCCGCGCCCACCGCCCCCGCCGCCCCCGCCGCCCCCGCCGCCCGCGCCGCCCGCGCCGCCCGCGCCTTGCCCCTGCGCGCCCGGCGCCGCTCCGCCTCCGCTCCCCGCCCCTCGCCCCTCCCTTGCCGGTCTCTCTCCGCCTCCCCGCGTCCCCTCCCGGCCCTGCCCCCGCTTCTGAAGAGCTCCGCGCGAGGGGGCCGGGCCAGATACTTCCTCTGCCGCGGCGCCGAGCTCGGAGTGGCCCAGCGAACCTGCGTCCAGCGCCGGCCTCCGCGCGCGCCTGCCGCGATCCCCAATCCCGGATCCCCGGCCCCAGATTCCCGACTCCAGATTCCCGATCCTCTCCCTTGCTCGCCTCTCGCTGCGCCACCGAAGACCGGGCCCCGAGCTCCGCCGGTGCCGCCGGCCCTGCCCCACCGGCCCTGCCCCGCGGCGAGGTGAGAGCAGCCTGGAGAGCGCGCGCCCTGGCGGGGACCCCCAGCGCGCGGGCGTGGCGCTCCAGGGCCGATCCCGGGGCGTGATCCCAGGGCAGCCGCGATCAGGGACAGTAGATCGCCCCGGGAACTCGGGGGTCGCGCGTTTGAGTTCCGCTCGGGCCTGTTTTTCGGTGGCCGGGTGGCCCTGGGGGTGGCGGTCGCGGTCGCGCGTGGGCCTGCGCTGCAAGGGTGGCCGGGCGCGAACAGGGCGGGGGCGCTTTTGGTTTTTTTTGAAAGAGACACGGGCCTGGTGGGGGTTCCAACCCCTGTGGCGCGCCCTAGAGGACTGATTTCACTAAAGAGGGTACAGAGAGGGTGTCGGAGAGGGCCCTGGGTTGGGGGTGACTTGCTGGAAAGGCGTCTTGAGAGACTGCAGGTCCTCTGTCACCTGCTCGGCTACATCCCGGGTCCGGCCGGGGCCCCTGGGCACGGGGCACCTTCACAGCGGGTTGCTTCCCCTCCGCGGCCCTTATATTTTTTCTCCTCCTTAGAGCATTTGAATGAAGGGGAAACGTGATCATTTGCCTGTGTGTTTGGATTTATTTTTAATTTTTTTTAATTTTAAGCGATTATACTCTGGTTTCTCTTCAGATTTTATAAATCATTCGCCTTTTAATTTTAAGCGCGTGAGACTTGGGTTAGCCTGTAGTGGATTTTCAGGTAGCCTAAAATAGTTTAATCGCTACTTATTTACAAAGTAAAGAAGTGAGCATTTCTGGAGATAGGAGTAATTTATGTTAGCTCACCGGGAAGAGATCGCGTTTGTTCCACATAATGGAAGCGCCCTGCCTTATCTGCTATCCCACACCACCTCCAATCTGGGAGATAAATCTCTACGTTAAGCTTTATTAAAATTCCGAGTGATATCGGGGTATGGTGCATGTGAACACCATGCGACCCGGAGGGGGGGAGACAGTCAAACTCCCATTTCTGTGATTAGTCACTCATCTTTCTAAAGGGATAGCTTTCAAGACCACGAGCAAGCCACCCTTCAAAAGTGTGTCACGGGTTTAGATTTCTTTTTCCCCCCCAAATTTACATACTAACAAACCTGTGCTCTGATCTTATATAAGTGATTATTCGTTCCAATAAGAATTGTTGTCAGGCAAATTCTCCTTGTTGTAAGATGTAAGCATTCTCAGTGCTTACATTTCTGCAATTTTTTTTTTCTTTTCCTTCTGTTCAAAAACAAAGATCAGTGCCTTGAGACCAAAAGGACCCAAACCTGAAACTGATTTATATGGAGAAATTTGACCAGTCCGCCTAGTTAATGAGCCGAGTGCAGTACAATAAGTGAACTTAAGTTTGATTATTTGTGTGTCTGCCTGAAACCGTTTACTAGCACTCTTTAATTCTACATGGGTTGTACAAAACTCATTAAAAGCTGGACAACAAAAGAATTCTGTCGCGTAGCTGGTAATTACGCCCTGGACAGGGGAGTGGTATGCCGCCTTCTCTCCTGGTATTTGTACACAAAAGCCGGGAAAGCTCAACCATCCTCGTCTTCCGTCTCAAGATTCTAGCAAAATGTAGAATTAGGTCCATGAGCATCTGACAAATTGAGGGACCGAAAAGTGCCGCCCCATCAAGCTCTGGGTGGATGATTCCAGCCTTCCTGGTGTCTGTCCTATTGTTTTGGGGTTGTTGGAGGTTTTTTTGTTTGTTTGTGTGTCCTATTGAGTTTTTCTGTTGAGGCTGGTTTGTGTAATCAACAGGTGACTGGACTGACTTCACCTGGGCAGGTGATATGGATAGAGTCCCAGGGAAAGAGCCTTTCACAGGGTAGGAAGAACTCGACCTTTAGAATTCTTAGGAATACCTGTGTGCTCCCAGGCAGGATGTGGGGAGGTCTAGGGTCCAGACCCTCGGCTCCGCCCAGCCTTCAGGGCCCGTTGTAGCTGTGTGATCCCAGGCCTGTGGCCCCCCTGATGCTGGCCTCAGTGGCCTTGCCTTAGGGTGCTGTGGCATCTACATCTCAGGAATACAGCAGATTCCAGGACATAGGGACTTAGGGTCCCCCAGCGCAGGGGTTGGCCCTTGGAGACCAGGCATAGTGTCCTGGCAGGCTTCCTGGATAGTGAATATTGATTCCTACACGATTGTGGGTGACATAATGTACCAATGGAGATTCTGAGCCCGGATGGCCACTTTAGAGACAGGACAGCCCTTCTTCTCCTCGAATAGGGCTATGACTTAACAGTCCTCAGCCCTGCAACTCTGAGCCTTTTAAAGGATTCTTGCCGCCCTGTCCTGTTTCATTCTAGGGCTGTGTGTGTGTGTGTGTGTGTGTGTGTGTGTGTGTTGGGTTAGGGGAGGGGTTGGGGCATTAGGGCAGTGGTTTAGCCATAAATTGTGACCATAAAGAGAAAATAGGGAAGCACAAACAAAATAGGTCATATTCATGCAACTGAGCTGTTTGCCGGCCCCCCAGAAGGCACCGTCATTTGTACAGTGATCAGTGTTGGGTTCACTAGGCTGTGACAAGTGGGTGCACCCAGAGGAGACAGAAGGTGGGCACGTGGGGGAACCGCAAGTTGGGCAGGCGGCTCCAGATAAAAGCTACCCACCGTCACAGTGTGTATTTGCTGAGTTTTAGTTCCTCAGTTGTTCTATTTAGTCCTCTGGCAGTATTATAGCAGTGCCTTTTCTTCCTTCTCAATTTGTATAACCAAACAGGTACAGATTAGGGCCCCAAGAAATGTTAGGTCTGGCACAGCATCGTCCACTGCACACCATATGTGTGCTCTTACGTTTTCTACCAGCCATGTTAAAAAATAGCACAACAGGTGAAATTGATTTGGGTGAGCCCGCTGTATTCAAACTGTTACATAAGCATGCAGTGAATACACGTAATTGAGTCATTTTCCATCTTTCTGCCAAGTCTCAGGAACCTCATGAGTATCCTGTTCTCAGAGCACAGCCAGGTTCACAGTGGCTGGTGACCACCATATCAGTCTGCACATTGGAATTATTTCCTCTTGAAATGCACAGCAAAGCGAGCAACACACAGAACCAAGTATTTTGAGCTGTAATCAGAGCAGGAGGATCAGGGCCTTGTAAGAGGGTTTGGTTGTAGTAAGGTCCCCCACCCACTGCCCCTCTTCTGGGTGTGCCCTCTTGCCTTTTGGAGGGGAAGAGAAAAGAGGGGGACATTCTGGGACCCCCTTCTGGCAGGACAAGCTCTCCTGGCCCTGATCCCAGGTGGAGCTCGGTGTGTCTTGCTCAGACTCGAGATGGCCCACTGCCCTGCTGGTGCTCCCAAACCCTCACGTAGGCTGCTGATGCCATGGGAACCAATGGAAAGCAGGACACCTCTACCCACTGACCCAGGAAAGGGAGTTTTCACCTGGCAGCCAGAAAGCGGATTAATCTGAGGTCTCCTATCAGAGTGGAATGCAGTGGGCAGTCAGCATTATTATTTAAATAACCGAGTAACTCACCTCTGTTGTTGTACCTGAGCACTGCTTTCCTCAAACCCCTGAGAAAATCCTTTTAGAAACCAATTCCAGCAGCCAGCTGTGAATTACCTGTCACCTGTGGAACTCCCATCAAGCGATCAATGGGGATTTCTTGAAAATGTGCTCACACCGTTCTGCCTCTTTGACACTGGACTTCCTTTTCTCTTTCAAGATGAATGATTTTGGACTCAAGAATATGGACCAAGTAGCCCCTGTGGCGAACAGTTTTCGAGGGACACTCAAGGTGAGCGAATGCATTTTAATTTTTTTTTCTTTTTTACAAATTGTAAAGCTCCATCTCTGGGGGAAAAATATTAAGCCAGGTTCCAGAAAATTGATTTAGCCTCAGCTTTTTAATTTGCTGGCCCCACCGCTTTGCGGCCTTTTGACTAAGATGAAGTGTAATTCACTGGCCATGTGACTCAGGACTGTACTTAGTTTCTCTGGGCCTCAGCTTTCTGGTCTGTAAAATAGATACCTTGATGCAGCTTCTACATGTCTTCCAAGATAGGAAGCCATTTAATTTGGAGATAATGAGACCCTTATTCTGAGACTCCTTCCAAGTGAAAAGACAGATCTGGTGATCCTTGGTGAAACAGCCGGAGGCGCTGTCTCTATGGCCTTTCTGTCCAGTTTGACCTTTTGTGGATGGAGAAGGCCTCTGGTGAAGTGAAATGCAAGAGCTTAACAGAGGCTGCTGCTCTCTCTCAACGGGGCCAAGTGACGCCCACGGGGTTTAAGAAGCCCTCGCAGAGAACAGCAGGCCTGTTTACGTGAACCAAGAAACCGGAGGAAAGATAAAAGAGCGCGCTAGGCATTGCCTAAACACATCTCCTGTCGCCTCTCATAATTCCTTTCGGGAACATTCTTTCCGTGCAGATAGTGTAGATTTCCCATTTGCTTTCTCCAGATGTGACAGCGGGCTCTGATTGGTTTTGAGCACTGCGTGGTGACGAGTTCCAGCAGCAGTGATTTAGGATCGGGCTCCTTAAAGCTTAGTTGGGGTGTGGCCTCCTAGTGCTGGGTCTCTGGCCTTTTCCTCTTTATCAGTCTTTAGTGAGGCTATTTGTCTGATAACAGCCCCCCACACCAAAATTTGGCCACAGGTATTCTTTTTATTCCAAGATCAGCAAACTTCAGTGAGTTTTTCTGATTTGACTTGGTCAAGTGGTTAAAGAACCAGAAATGGCCTAAGAAATTAGGGTTATTAAACTGAAACTACACCCGAAAGAAAATCCTTCTATGAATTAAAAGAATTTGATGATCCTCTCATGCGTGATGCCTGGATTTGGAGAAGAAGCAGTCCTTGCCGAAATTTATGTGTTGAAATAGGAAGCAGGGGTTCGTATTGTTCTTTGGCTTCCTGATTTTAAAAAAAGAACTCAAAACCCGGAAAGGCACCCCTTGGTTGTGTGGGCAGTGCTAGCGGGAATTTTTAACATCTACTGGATGTTTCACCAAACCAAACCCTGGCATATCGTTTATAGACCTGGATGAGTGTACCACCTTGGGTCGGTTGGGTTTTCCTCCTCAGATAAAGCTCAGTCACTGGGACTTGGCTGGGGTTGGGCCCTAACTTCTGTCTCCTCTCTTTTGTAATGCGTCATTCGCTGTTCTGCATTTCTAAAAGAAAGCACACTGATTTTATTTGTAAATGTATTGCACATTTTTAAACTGATGACTCAACAGATTGTCACTGTGTTACACATGACATAGGATTTCCACATTATGTTGGAAAAATGGGGCGATCCTATTTTTTCTCCACAAGTGAAGCAGTGATGAATGGACACATTATGTTTTAGCAGTGTGCCCTCCATGAAAGGCCGCTTGAGATTAGCAGCCGTCAACACAGTGTTTTTATCTTTGTGCTGTACCTTTCCCGTCAACTGTAGAAAGTTTAACTCTCAACCTGCGTCCTTTAGAAATCGTTCCCCTTGGTGAATAAGTGAAAGGGTTCCTTCTAATACCCTCTACTTACATAAAATGATAACTCAAGGAGTTTTTCCATATATTAAAATGCTTTCTAAACCATTGGAATTGCAGTTGATAAGGAAACAGGTCCCCAGTTTCACTTAAATTGTTTCCTGGTAAATATTTCAAGGCAAATGCTTCCCCAGCAGAGAATAGTTTTTCAGTCTTAGAGTTTTGATTTGTATGCAGTACTTTGCCTTTTGTTTTACTGTATGCACTAGAAGTACCTGCCCCAGGTTATTGCTTCCCTCCACCCAGCCTGATTAAACTTTTCTCCCGTGTAAGCAGAGTGGCAGATCTTTTCAAAAGGGGACCCCGAGCTTCCTCCCAGCATGGTGCTAAGATTCTGTTATTTTTTAGATTTATTTAGCTTATTAAGTTGAGCAGGCCATTGAAATTCCCAGTCATTATGACTCTCTGAGGTTAGTTAAACAATTCAGAGAACAATGGAATCCGTGTGGGTCACTTTGACCTTCTTAGGAAATCTGTTTCCAATCCTAGTGGTGAATGCTGTGCTGCTCTGTAATTGCCAGCTTAGTCGGGGCGTGCTGTGAGATTACCCACAGACCACTTGTAAATCGGTAATTAAATCAGGTTCTGATTGCGTTTCCCTTTGCTCTTCCATCTCTTTCTGCAGCGCCAGCCAGCCTTCGACACCTTCGATGGGTCTCTGTTTGCTATTTTCCCCTCTCTAAATGAAGAGCAGACACTCCAAGAAGTGCCAACAGGCTTGGATTCCATTTCTCACGGTAATTTCCCCAGCCTTGACCAACGGGGCCTGACTGTGGTAATTCAGTTAATCAAGAGACCCAGGGTCGCAAGCAAGAGATGTGGACACGATGAATCCTTGCTATGAAAAGTGTGGACCTGGGAGAGGCCCCTTTGCCTTTTGACTAAACTTGGCTATTTTAAATTCTTTACTCTGGTGTGCTAAACAGCACCCCATGGTCTCCTATCATACACTATAAGGGAGCCCCTGAGCTTCTCGTTAGGGCTGTTTTGAACACCAGTAATGATGTCCTCCCCTCCGTGGTCTACTCTACCAAACAGACATTAAACTCTGGACCCCGGCTTTCTGTTCTGGGTTCTTATAAGTGAGAGCATCTCCCCCAGTTTGGGGCCAGCATATTCTTAGCCATCTGTATCTCTGCCTGTAGTTCTTCCTTAAGGTCATTATTTATTCTTTTGCAAGGGAAGAACACGTTAGATAATGTCTCTGCAGTTACTTTGGTAGAGGTTTTAGTTGGAAACCTGTCAGAGATTGCTTTGCCATATGAAGTAGGTGCTAGAAAAGTACAGCCAAGAAAGTTAATTAAAACACATGGGCTTGTGTAACTGTAATGTTGGGTGACCAGTCATATATCATTCTTCAAATTTATGAGCGCATCCAGAGAAAATTGTTTTTCAAAAAAACCTGAAAGAGCAGCTGATTTATAGAGGTTTGGGTACAGTGCCCAAGTCCCTTTGCCCATGGCTTCTTTTTTTTTTTTGCGGTACTGGGGATTGAACTCAGGACCCTGCGCTTGCTAGGCAGGCGCTTATTCCGCTAAGCTATATCCCCAGCCCCTGCCCATGGCTTCTTTAGTGGACATAACTTCCAAATTTCCCATCTGTAACCCCTCTTAAGCTATTTTGAACAAAAAACCACAATTCGCTTTGTTGTCTAAAAGTCTAAAATAGGCCTAAGTTAAACATTTTACCTATGTATCCCTGCTTTCTGAAGCTTCGTGAAATAGAATAAACTGGGATTTTATTGCAGATTTTCTCCATGTAGATAGTTCTAAGACATGTCATGATTTCTCATGGTTAAAAAAGTTTTTGTTCGTACTTTCATGTATTATAAATACGTATATTTCTTACTGAGGTACTGGTGACCTAATCCAGGGCCTCTCACATACTAGGCAAGCGCTCTGCCACTGAGCTACACCCCCAGCCACATATTCCTGCTCTTTTAAGAAATCATGTTGCCGGGCATGCAGGTGCACACCTGTAGTCTCAGCACTCAGGAAGTGAGTTAAAGGCCAGCCTGAACTACATAGCAAGACTCTGTCTCGGACAAACAAACAAAAAAGATAAAAGAAAAGAAACATTATGTTAAGATTTGAGTTCAGAATCATACTTGGCTGCAAGCTAAGCTTTCTCTCAAAGTTCTCATTGCTGCTGGCCCTTGATGTCCTCCTGTCCCCTGGTTTCTTTCTAGATGCTGCCAACTGCGAGCTGCCCCTGCTGACCCCCTGCAGCAAGGCTGTGATGAGCCAGGCCTTAAAAGCCACCTTCAGTGGCTTCCAGAAAGAGCAGCGGCGGCTCGGCATCCCCAAGAGTAAGTGCTAGCTTCCCACCTGGGTCGGACCAGGGTGGTGGATTGGACTTCAGGGTTTGATCTGGACCTGGCCGGCACCAATGGTGCTATTCAGGGATTGCAAAGAGAACATCATGCAGACCCCCGAGCCAGTCTGTGTCAGCCGGGTCCCCTGCACCCTTCAGCCAGCACTGGGTGGTGGCCTGGTCCTGCAGCCTTCCTGTCCACCCGTCCCCTTCACCCGTGGGCCTTCTGTTCTTCCTCCATGGCAGACCCCTGGCTGTGGAGTGAGCAGCAAGTGTGCCAATGGCTTCTCTGGGCCACCAACGAGTTCAGCCTGGTGAACGTGAACCTGCAGCGGTTTGGCATGAACGGCCAGGTCCTGTGCGACCTAGGCAAGGAGCGTTTCCTGGAGCTGGCACCTGACTTTGTGGGCGACATTCTCTGGGAGCATCTGGAGCAGATGATCAAAGGTAGCACTGGGTGGCTCGGCTCAGGGCGCTGAGGCGGGGAGGGGACCCAGGGGTGGGGGTGGGGGTGGGGAGTGGGGCTTCTGCGGCCGTGGGGTTACCCTGAACTCCCCAAGGGAGTCAGTACGCGGTGATGACAAGGTGTTCATTGCCTGGAGGTGAGTGTGCACTGTGTGTCGGTGGCATTGGGCACAGCCTGAGGCAGGAGCCTGAGTCACTGAATGGTTTGCTGCTACTGGCGACATGTTGTGGCCTGAGTGGACTGGGTATGTAGGGCAGCAGGAATTCCTGTGTGTTAGAAGCTCACCCGACGCAGCCGAAAAGAGTTAAGTCGACTTTAATGAAAGGGTGTCTTTCGCAGATAAACTCGTGAGTTTTACTAAGTCCAAAAGGAATCCCGAATTTTAGTGGGGAGGAGTGCTAGGTATTTAAACAGGGAGGTAATTGATACATGTTTACCCCCTGAGCTCTTACAGAGAAACCAGCCACCCGTCAGCAGAAATCTCGCCAAATACAGTCAGTCTTGACTTGGGACTTAAAAGACTAATGAGAATGTTTAGAATACGGGATCATTTCAGTTAAATGGTGTAAGAAAAGAATCACCTTTGTAGAATTGGAGGCAAAATTCCTGACTTAATTGTGCTTAAACGCATCATGTTTCAACATCTGCCACAGATTGAGAACCTCAAATAGACGTGAGCCTAAACCACCAGCTCTTTTTAGGTCTAATTTCTCAGCCTGGAAAAGTTACAGACCTCTGGTTCTCTGAACTTAAACAGGGAGTTACCAGTGAATCCGCTCATTTGGCAAGTTTTAGCTTGTTTTGCTATTACCTTGGTGTGTGGTTTTGTGTGTATTTGAGTTTATGGGTATGGGTGTGTGTGTGTGTGTGTGTGTGTGTGTGTGATTGTGTCCCTAGTAAGTGTAAACCATTTACGAGCACATGGGCCCCATCACCATGGACAGACTGTCAAGCTTGGAATCTGCATACCAGAATCCTCAGGGACCAGGAACAAGTCCTACTTTAGTAATCTTGTGTCCCCAGCCCCTGGACAGAAATTTCTTCATCAATGTTTAACTATTTTTTGAATATAATAAAAGTGAATGAAATACTTGGTCTGAATCTTTCCAGTTTGACAGTAGAAAATTCAACTTTGCCAAAGGTTTCATTCATTTTGGGAAACTCTAGTTATTAGGAAAATGCATTGCTGTGCCCAGTGTTTTGAAAAGAACATATAATCACACGCAACACCATCAGATGAAATGAGAAGGGTGTGGCGGGAGTCCAGGCGGCAGTATTTTCCTTGTGGAGCTTTGACTTGAATTTAATGTCTTATGCCTCCTGTGTTTGTTTTTCAGAAAACCAAGAAAAGACAGAAGAGCAATATGAAGAAAACTCACACCTCAACTCGGTCCCTCAGTGGATTAGCAACAACACCTTAGGTCAGTATGGTTAACTGTTGAGACCTGGTGCTTGGCCTCTGGTGGAACCTTCCCAGGGACAGTCCAGACCTGCCCTGACCCCCCCCATAGTTGCCATATGTGGGTGCCGAGCTGCTAAAATGGGTCAGGTCCCCTTTGAGATGTATGGGGAATAGAGCTCACGGATCTGAAAGTCTTAGTACGAAACATAGCTTGTGAAACACCTGCTTGCTGATTTATAAGTAATGTTTACATCTTGCAGTGATAATTGACACATTAGGTCAATGAAGATGAACAATTAGTCTGTTTCTTGCTTTTTCTAATGTCACTATAAGAACATTTTAAGTTGCTTAAGGGGCTGTCATTCTGTCTCCTTGGCACTGGGCTGGGCGGTGTGTAGAGTTTAAGCCATGTAAAGAGCTGGTGGCTGTCGTCACTAGAGATGAGTCTAGCGTGACACATGGGGGTGGCAGGCGCAGTGCATGGAAAGTGGTCAGCAGTGTGTTCCGAACTGGAGCCGCCCTCGAGTCAGGTGTTGTAGTCAGTTGTGGGCCCAGCTCAGGACCTGTTGTGTGGTTCCTCATCCCTGCCATACCGGCTTTAACAACCCCGCTGTGCAATCCTTTTGCCCCAGGTTTTGGCATGGAACAGCCTACATACGGAATGCAGACCCCGAGTTACCCAAAAGGTAGCCTCCTGGACAGCATATGTCCATCATCCGTGGCACCTGCGGTACTGAGCTCCGAGCAGGACTTCCAGATGTTTCCTAAGTCCCGGCTCAACACCGTCAGTGTCAGCTACTGTTCCGTCAGCCAGGACTTCCCCGGCAGCAACTTGAATTTGCTGGCCAACAGTTCTGGTAAGATGGGAGCCATCTTTCAGCAAGGTGGTAGGGTTGATCCCAGGACACAGGCTCTTGAGTGTGTCTATCCAGGGTCCACTGCTAAGTGAGCTCCCAGCAAGAATGTTATGCTGACCAGTGTCAGACACTGGTCCAGTTAATGCAGGGATCCAGTAAGCTAGACAGAGTCCCTGGTGTTGAAGCTGAATTCCTTGCCCAGTGGGAAATTGCATGCAGACCTAAGAATGTAACAGACTTTAAGGGGACTTAAAATATGCACAGTGAACAAATTTTGGACTACAACTGGTTGGATTGTGTATGTTTTGACACCTGTGCAACGACCCTCAAGATGGGGACAGAAAAGTTTTAGCACCCAGAAGATTGCTTCATACCTCTCTCAAATCTATTGCAATGTCACACAAAGAGAAAACCATCAACATTTTATCATCATGGATTATTTTCTCCTGTTCTTGAACTTCATACAGCTGAAATCATACAGAATATTTCTTTTGGGTTTGTCATTCACCAGTCATTATGTGGGAGCCCTGTGCATGCTGTGGCCGTTTGTTTTGTCGTTGCAGTGTAATGTTCCACTGTGTGTGGCTGCATTCTATCCCTTCTTCCATTGAACGAAGGTGTGATTTATATATATACTTATCCCAGGGCACAGGCGCGTGAGCTGAAGAACATTTTGAGGAGTCTGATGATTCTGTACTGGGAGAACATATGGCCGGCCGGCCCAGGGTGGTTACTTACTAGCTCTGTACCCTTCCCACATGCCATGGGAATCACAGCACGTGCTATCCTTCCAGGGAAGCCCAAAGACCACGACTCGCCAGAGAACGGTGGGGACAGCTTTGAGAGCTCAGACTCGCTGCTGCGCTCCTGGAACAGCCAGTCATCCCTGCTGGACGTGCAGCGCGTGCCCTCCTTTGAGAGCTTCGAGGATGACTGTAGCCAGCCCCTGTGCCTAGGCAAGCCGACCATGTCCTTCAAGGACTACATCCAGGAGCGCAGCGACCCGGTGGAGCAGGGCAAACCTGTCATTCCTGCAGCCGTGCTGGCCGGTTTCACAGGTGCGTGTGGCTGCCCCTCAGTCCCATCTGTGCCCCCTGCATCTCGGCGTTTTCTCGGTGAAGCGTGTCATGTGGACACCCCGTGGCCACTTCTGCCTGGTGCATGGTGTCCCTAGATTGTGGAAAAGCCACCCAGCCGGAATGTCCTGTACCCAGAGTTTGGGGTGGGTCTGGGTATAACCAAGGGCCTGGCTTTCCACCTGCAGCTCTGGGGGAGGAGGAGGAGAGGGCACAGGCGGCTGTGGAGTCCTGGCCTGACTCACTGCTGCAGGCACTCCAGGAATGTAAACTGGCCTGGGAAGGGTGGACGGACCAGCCCAGGTCCCGGGCACTGTTTACCTTCCTGGCCTCTCAGGTTAGGGTGAGAGCTATTCTAGGCAGAGGACAAATATTAAAGCTGTTCTTAGAACCAAATATTTCCCATAGTAGAACAAAACTATGAAATGCTTTTTGTGTCCTTAAATATGCTTTTTTTTGCTCCATAATCTGACCATATAGAGCCACCATGGATTTTTTTTTTCAAAACATCTACCTAGACATACACAGTCCTATAAATGAACATGAGGATATGTTGGCATGCATTTTTTTTTAAATCACTAAACACAAACAGCCGTGTAAATGTGTTAAAAGTAAAGAGTACGTGAAACCCTGCTATTTTTCATACCCGGGAGTTCTGGCCCTGGTAAGAAAATAAACAGCCATAGCGTTGGTGTTTTCCATTTTAATAATAAAGGTAATTACCATTTGTTGGCTCCCAGCTCCTGTGGTTAGCTGGATCTGGGACCTGTGGCCTGACTGTGAGCCCATGCTGCAGATGGGCAAATTGCCTCAGACTGACAGCTCTCAAGGGTCACACGGGTTATGTGGCTGTGTCTGGTTCCAGAACACACAGGCCTTGGTGCTGTACAGGAAACCTTTGTGTGTGGAAATTGAACCCAGGGCCCTTGCCCTGACCTACATCCTCAGCCTTTTTACATTTTTATTTTGAGACAAGGTCTCTCTCTAAGTCACTTCGCTGCCCACGCTCTTTCAGTTTACAGTCCTCCTGCCTCAGCCTCCCAGAGTGCTGGGAATACAGGCGTGCACCACCATCCCGGACTATCCCAAAGCATTTCGGGAAATAGCTCTTTGGTGGAAAGAGGTTGGGCTTTGGATCAGAAGGTCTAGGCTGTTCCTCACACTGATGGGCAGGTATCCAGGACAGTGCTCCTCTCAAGGCCAGGATTCTAAGTCGTAGCTCAAGAAAAAGGCACAGATGGCGCAGCAGTCAGAGCTGCCCCCACCCACCCTGCCAGTGCTGAAAAAACTGTGTCCTGCACTAAGCACTTTTCCCATGCTGCAGCGTTCTGTGACCCAGCACCCCTCTCCTGCCCCCTCCCCCTGGAGTTTCTAGAAATAAACCTTCAAGGCTTTTCCGTGAGGAGCCAAACTCAGGATGAGGACTGGTAGTGCTGGAGAGTGGTGACCCAGCCCAGGACCCCAGGACGAGTGCCTGGGGCAGAAATAGGCATGGAGGACTCCTGCCCAGACTCTTACCATACCTTCAGGGGCTGCCTCGGGGTCTGCCTCACCCCACAGAAGTGTTCAGACTGCCCTTCCCTTCTATCTTCAGCAACCAACCCCACTCCCAGAGTTGGATCTGCACTCCTAAGTCCACTGGTGTTGCTAGGGTGCTTTGAGCCTTGTTGTCTAAGAACCGTGAAAACGTGTCATTGTGTCCCTCTCCCCCTCCCCCCAGGAAGCGGACCCATCCAGCTGTGGCAGTTTCTCCTGGAATTGCTCTCCGACAAGTCTTGCCAGTCGTTCATTAGCTGGACGGGGGATGGATGGGAGTTTAAGCTTGCTGACCCTGATGAGGTACGGCCTGTGACTTGGTTATCACCTTGGGTTCAGAGCCGCTCTTCTCTAGAGCCACGAGAAAGGGCGAGTTGCTTGGTTGGTGGTCCCCTCTGTCCAGAAGGCAGAGGAAAGCTCCTTCCTTAGGAAATCTGTCCTTGTCACTGGGGCAGTTGAGCCTTCCAGTGCCCCGCAATGGCCTGGAGGGTTGAGTCACAAGAGGAGGCCACAGACAGAGGTGATCCCAGCCTTCCCAGGATGCTGTCAGAGGAGTGCTTGGTCTCTGGCATTGTGGGACATAATTGGTCAACCCCCCTGTCCCAGCCGTGGGGAATGAGCTTGTGACAGCTCAGAATGCTACTCAGCGGCTGCTGACTTCGGTGGTTGGAAAGGGAACCCCAGAACCCCTGCTCTGAACTCTCAGTTCCCAGAAGGCTTTGCTGAGACAAAGCTGGGGCAGGAGGCTGGGGACCTCACTCTGTCATGTGCAAAGAAAGAGCCAAGAGGGACCCTGTGACCCTTATGTATTAAAAGACAAACGCAGCCCCTGAGGGCCTTGCACGGTGGAGCTCAGTATATTAGGGTGGCGCGCGTCAGCACTGCTGTGATGAATTTCACACCTCATTTGTGTCCCCCAAAGGTGGCCCGCCGGTGGGGAAAAAGGAAAAATAAGCCCAAGATGAACTACGAGAAGCTGAGCCGGGGCTTACGCTACTACTACGACAAGAATATCATCCACAAGACGTCGGGCAAGCGCTATGTGTACCGCTTCGTCTGCGACCTGCAGAACTTGCTGGGGTTCACGCCCGAGGAGCTGCATGCCATGCTGGGGGTGCAGCCCGACACAGAGGACTGAGGTCCCTGGACCCGCCCTGAGCCCGCCCTGGGCCCGGGGGACCCTGAGTGGGAAACTTGTCCCAACCGGCTGCTCCAAGGACCCCTGAAAGGCGTCCGGGAAAGTCGCCGAGAAGCAGTGGCCTTATTTCATCCCAGAACGCGTCTCTTGGTCAAGGCCGTGCCCCTTGCACCAGCAGACTCTGCTTCTCGACTCTGGAGTCTCCGACCGGGCAGTGCCACTGTTAAATGGTGGTGGTTGTGAGGGGCTTTCAGAAGCCAGCTTGTGTCTGCCCAGGCCACGCCACGCCATGCCATGCCACCCTACGCCACAGCGCGGGGTGGGGCAGTTTTGACTGCTTGAGATTCTCCACAGAGAGAGCATGTCACGGACGCACAACCATTTGCTAACAGATTTTTGGACTTTTGCAAGGAAGAGCAATAAACGCGCAAACCGGCAGTGTTGGAGAGAGAGAAAAGGCCGGAAGGAAACCAGAGATGCCATTTCAGAAGTTTGTATATATGATTGTAATCTTATTGTTGCTATTGGAATCCTCATACCGTTCTATTTAACAGAAATTATATATTATAATTTAAAATAATTATATAACTATTTGAAATAAGAGCGCAGGCATCCACTGTTCTATTCCATTTTTCAACAGCACACGAGTGGCATTTTAAAAAGATTTAATCTGCCAACACAGCAAATGAAGAGCATCATAAAGTGTGGTATTTTCATATAATATACCTATAGGAATAAGGTCCACAGGGGTCGTCCCTGGTTTTGCTCTTCTGTTGTTTTATTTTTGTTTTTGTTTTGCCTTGGTTGTTACTGGCAAGGACTTTGTACATTTGGGGATTTTTTTTATAAGAAACTTAATGTTATTATCTTGGGCAGGGGAGGATGCCTGGCCTCCCTGTTTTCTCCTTTACTTGTAAAGTAAAAGCTATGAAGCAGTATTTTTCTTGACAAATGGCATATGTTTTCCACTTTTCTGCATGCCTTTCAATCAGTTTGTACGCAGATGTCTTTATTTTTTGGTGTTAACCGTGATTTCCCCAACAGCTCACCTCTCCCTGGCCAACCGTTTCCTTTCTGCGCCTCATGTTACTCTGTGATTAAAATAAGAATACTATTTTTGGAAATACGCGACTCCTTTTCAGAGATCAGGAGGGATTTATGTAGCAGCTATTTTTACTGCAAAAGTAATTCACTGGAAAAAAATGTAATTTGTACGAAAGCTTTATTTTTATCTCAGCTCTGTGTAAAGTTAAGAGTGTTGGACAGAGCAGGCGGGCAGGCTCTGGGCGGGGAGGGGTCGCTGTTAAACCCTGGACCTATGTGAATGAAGTTGGCTTGTGCCATCTGGATAGCATGCTCTGCTTTTCCGTTTGTGTCTTTAGCCAGACGCTGTTTCAGGATTTGGAGTTTGTTTTTCTTCCCAATTTTCCTGGACACAGAACACCCAGAGGCACACAGAAAGCCAGACCGGCAAGAATTCCTAATGGTCCCCTGGAGGAACACGGTTTGATCCCGCTTGAGGCGCTCAGGAGCACTGAAGTCCACCATGTAGTTCTGGCCCTTTTCAAAGGTCAAGTTGTTCTGGCTTCCAAGTAGGACAGATGTTACTACTTCCTGGCAAACTGGCTTTGGACATCTCCAAAGACAGAATCGTCATGTGATGAGAATTACGGAATGGGTCCAGGGCGACCTGGGCGCAGCAGAACCAGCCTGGGACGACTTGGCCTACGTGTCCAGAGACAGCACTCTGTAGCACAGTTCAGCACAGGGTGTTTTTTCCAAGTGGGACCTATTTATCACTGGGACATCTGTTTATAATATAAACAGACATGTGACGGGAACATCTTGCTGCCAAAAGAAAGCATAGCCATCAGCTCGGTTTATATGAGTTTGAACCACGTTTAAGTTGCCGGTTTGGGGCTGGTTTTTATCAGCCAAGATGGCAGTTTAATGTAGTGCAGCCTAATGGTTTTAGAAATGTGAGTCCCTAGGAGCCTTTGGCGTGGTAAGGGGCGGATCTGAAGTATAAGAGGTTTTGTAATCTGGCCTTTCTGAAATAATAAAATGTTCGGTTAATGTAAACACTACCTTATAATAGTCCTCATTCTTCCTCTCCACTCCTGAAATAAAGCTGGCAGACAGGATTTTAACTACACACCATTCGCTACCTCCACTCTGTCGTGGAGCGTCTGGTGTTGAACTGGTGTCCCAGGAATCCTGAAAACATGCTCCTTCAAGTGCAAAGTTCACTTAAGAACGGTTTGCCTTGGAGCTGCTTCGGCAGAAGTAACTGAGAAGAGGTTGGTGCATTTTGTGGAGCAGATGAGCACGGGAGACTTAAGCACTGACGCACTTTGAGGCTGTAGCTCTCCACGTCC
Organism: Dinomys branickii; assembly: GCA_004027595.1. Lineage (NCBI taxonomy): Eukaryota > Metazoa > Chordata > Mammalia > Rodentia > Dinomyidae > Dinomys > Dinomys branickii. Next base: position 115,525 of record PVLD010001653.1, read on the forward strand.
CTTCCCTAGAGTGCTGCCATTGGGAGGTGACAGCTAAACAGGGAGGCGGTGGTTCCTTGGGGTCCTTAACACTTCTGAACCCATGAGGACCCTGGCTGACACACATCTCTTCCCAACCCCAGGTGATGAGGGTTTTCACACCGCAGAGGTCAGCAAACACCACGACAAAACTGCTTCCTCTCCCTGCAGGAACCTGGTTGTTAACTCACCAGCCGACCAGCAGGTATTCCCAAGTCGGGTTACCAGGTTAGGGAACTGCAGGCGCAGTTCAGGGGTAGAATGCTTGCCTAGCGTGAGAGTAGGCCCTGGGTTCAATCCCCAGAATCACTAAGAAGTTACCATATTAAAAATTAAAACAGCTTGATACTGTTTCACATGTTTGCACATCTCTTGAATGTTTGCTTCAGTTTTAAAAAGCTGAATTATTGTTTATGCATTCAATCTCTTCTGAAATAATTTGATGGGAGTATATGAAGAAAATCTGGTCTAACATGAACAATTGAAACAGGAGCATTTAGCAGTTGTATCACACAATTCTGGGTATTTTACATAATGCCAAAAATTATGGTAATTTCTTAAGCTTTTATTGCAATAAAGTATGGAACCATATCAGACCTTCCATGGCTACATTACATTCCAGTCTATCTTGGATTTTGGATGGCTTTTACCTGTGATTTTGTAACATCATTCTTTGGTCATTTGGAAACTTGCTACAAAGTGAAGACACATTTCAGTAGACTATAGCAAATGATCACAGTAGTTAATATCATCACCAATCTTAACCAAAAAGTACATGGAAACTATGAGACTCTCAGGGACAGATACAAATTTTCAAGAACTCACATTTTTACTTAAAAGTTAAGATTTTATCATTGCCAACATGTCCTCCCCTAAATTGTTTTCTTGAAAGTGACAAGCTTTTTCATTTATTTTTGACATAATTTCCCAACTATACATAATTTGTTAGTTCTCTCGGGTAAAACTGATGTCTGCAGATAAAGTGGTTAGTTCAGCTGGCAACTCAACACATACCTACATTTCCTTGGGACAGTTGCCATATCTCATACACAGCAGATTTTCTATTTTATTACACACAAACTAAAAAGATGCATGTTCTTTTAGTTAATTAATTTTTACTGCTTCATCAAAGAAATTCTGGAGTGGCACTGGTCTTTTTTTTATATTTATTTTTTAAACAAGTACACAACAGTGAAGAACATAATTTAGTGCTTCTGTCCAGTTTCTGTTAAGGCACCAGCAGTCTAACTTCCCTTTGACTTTGCCCAAACAGTGCCAGTATCAACACAGAAAGAAAGATAAATCTATTAATGTTACTGCAAAATGTAGTTTTAATCTTGAGATGGCTGCGAAAGGGTCTCAGAGACTACCAGAGTCTGGACCATACTCTGACAACCACCATAAAAGGAGAGTTTCTCCCCCAGAACATAAGAGATAGACCCTGAAGGGATGGGAAGAATTAGCTATGGCTTTCTCTGATCCAGTGTCTGCACTTCCAGTCTTCCCTTTCCATAGCTTTTAAGGAAGATGCACTTTTATTCAAAGGAAAAAAGTATTGCTTACTGTTGTGCGTGGCGGAGACAAAGTTCCTTTACACAGGGTGAAGTGGGCGTCTTCTAAGTCCTCTTCCTATCATCCCTCTATTTTTGTCCCTTTCAATGCTACTCCAATTCTAAACAGTTTTTAGGGGAAAAAATGTATATTTTACCACATTTCAGACAGTTCAGAGTTATACTATCTTGAGTTATAATTGTCTGCTTAATGCATGTTATTAGCCAGCTTCCTGGTACTATAACAAACATGTGAGGTAGTCAGTTTACAAAGAGGAAAGGTTTGCTTTGGCTCAGAGTTTTGGAGGTTCCATCCATTGCTTTGGACTGTGGCCAGGTAGCACATTATGGCATGAGCCCATGGTGCAGCAAAACTGTTCACTGCATAGCCAAGAAGCAAAAGAGAAAGGAAGAGGCCAGAGTGACAGACCCATTCCGTGCGTGCTCCCAGGGGTCTGAAGATGACCTTCTCAGCCCAACCTCCTTAAGTGTTCCATCACCTCAAAAGCAGCAAAGGCCAGGGACAAGCCTTTCGAGGGGTCTTCAAGACCCAAATCATGGTCACACAATGTCTCTCCCAAGAACCATCTCACAGTTTAAAGAATGACATGGCCAAGAGAGGTGTTAAGGAAGAGGTTTCCAGACAAAGCTGAATTTAAATTGTCTTACAAATACTACATTCTGTCCCTTTTAAAAGTTGTAATGTTTTACCCAAAGTTACATAAATTGCTTTCACCATGGGGCTACACAATTCAACTCCATTGCTGCCAATAAAGAACCAATAATTACTTTTACCACTTCATAAAGATAGGATCGAGATTTTTTTGCACTTGTGACTGATCTAAATTTCTTGTCACAATTTTTTAAAAGTTTAACAAAAACATGAGGAAAGGGAAATTAAGTATGTAGAGGAATCATTTTTCTTAAACTCAAACCGAGGTCACTCAAGATCAGGTAGTTGTGGTCCATTGCCCAGCCTTTCTGCCGGCCTGGTGAGGAAGAACCGTCAGGCCCACACCACATACTCTCTTCCCTCTGCCAGCTGCCTTGGTGACAGGACCGAGGGCTGCAGACAGTGTCGCCACTGTCTCATAACCTCCTTGAGAACATTAAGCAGGTCAGCAGGGTTTCCGAACTTTAGATCCAGTTTGGGCAATGGCCCTCATCCCCTCTGCCTGTGGCCTGTCATGTTACCTGGGGCATGTGGCATATTAATTTCTTCCTTTTTTTGGTACTGGGAATTGAACTCAGGACCTTATGCTTGCCAGGCAGGCTCTTGTGCTGCTGAGCTATATCCCTGACACAGCATATTAATTTCTGCTTCCGTTTCTCCTCCATAAATGGGCTGCCAGGGTGGCCGTGGGTGTATCAAGCTGTCCCTGGTACAACATGGTGTGCAGGTAACCTTGCAGAGGGCGATATGGACATCACAAATGCAACACTCTGGGCAAGGTGTGCTAAGCCAGCAGTCGGCAAGGGAAAGAGGGTTCCTGACAGCTCCATCTGGATTTCCATGACAAGTACCCTGGGACAGAGGTTAGCAATAGGGTGGCTGGTGCTCTCCAACCGTGTGCCCGGATTGGATGTCCCCTCCAGAGCCATTGCTGTAGTGACGGTGTAGAGAGGTGGCGAGGGCCTGCTCAGGAGTGGACTCGCAGGGGAGTGGCTTGTTTTCACAGGAGGGGGCTCCTGAAAAGAAGAACTGTTTCTTGGGCCAATTTGTTGTATTTCACACATGGTCTCCTGCACGTCCACCCTTTGTAATGAGCCAGCAAAATGGCCCCCCCCAGATGCTAGAGACTTGACGGTACACTTCCCCACCTCAAGACCTGTGAAAAATAAATTCTTTTTTTTTTTTTCTAACGAATTTCCCGGTGTGTGATACTCTACCGTAGCTGTAGAAAAGCAAACTAATGCACTGAGTCTTGGTTAAGTCATTATAAATGCTACCCAGGGGCTCCACCAAGCTTCCAGTTCCTCCTCCCACAAAACAGAGATCAGGGCCCTTGGTTTGACTTTCAAATTACCCTTGGACTTCCTACCCAAAGAACACACAGTCCTTGTGTTCCGCGACTGGCGGCAGCTCATTTGGTTTGAGCAGATGCAAAAGAACCCCGCAATCTGGGCCAGATGTTAATCTGTCTTTTCTGTAGGAAGAAAAGCAGAAGAGTGAGACCCAAAGCAGCGTCGGGGAAACCCCCAGTTGTGTAAGTATTGTGTAACTCCTGGGCAGGGTTCAAACATGCGAGCTCTGCTTGAAATCTAACAGTAAGGGAAAGACCATTTTTGGTCACGCTGGTGTGACAACATTGTCACAACTGGAATTGACAAGGCTTTTGTTCTGTGTGCTCTGAGTCCCCTCCCTGCCTCCCCAAGTCGTGCTCAGATGGCAAAACATCCCAGGATTGCCACATCGGACTCCTGCCAGTTGTTCCCGTGTCTCTAGCTTTGTCCTCTTCAAATGTAGGACAAGATGAGTGTACGCGTTTACATTTGTGTGGCAGGGGCTCAAAAAACATGAGTTCATGAGAACTTGGGCCCTGGAGAGAACCTGGGTGGTTCAGAGAGCAGAGAGTGGAGGTAGGAAATAAAAAATGAGCCTCTAGTCAAAGAGATGATGTACCAGTTATAGTCACTGCCACCAAAAACTCACAGGGAGAAACTGCTTTCCAGTCTGCCGGTAAACTCCACCCCTTCGCTGTTGGGAGAGATTATACTTCATGGCAAAGCAGGCAGGTAATCACCAGTCGTGAAATGCAGCCCCATTTCCAAAGCTTACTTTCCTCTGTCATCTCACTGACACCTCTGTGTCACCCTGGGAGGTTGGTTTTGCTGTGCTCATTTTTACCAAAGCAGAAACAGGGTTGAGAGGTGAAGTTCCCGGCAGTGAGACCAGGAGGGCCCCCCATGGCCTCCACCTCTTGTGCTTGACCAGACCGTGGCCTGGGGCCATGGGGGGCCCGGAGTCCACACAGGCATGATGCTTGGGTGTGTGGACTTCTCCCTAGGAGCTGTATCCCGTCTTTTGCTGCCTGTCTGTGGCGATTATCAAAAAGGCTATAGATGTTCTTCTCGCTCTCAGGATGAACCTACCAGCCCGAGAAATCAACATCGTGTCTGTCATTCTCAGGTCCTCAGCAATCAGGCTTGTAATTTGGATCAAATCTGCAGGGCCCCTGAGGTTCTGTCCACCCTGGTGGGCTGCTACTGGGGTACACCATGAAGCCTGCTCTCCTGTAGAAGAAAGCTGGGCCAGTCCTGTCTCTCCTGGACTTCCTGATGGTCCTCATGCCTGAGGCCCAGGACCATTTGACCCAGCTTCTCAGGTGGCCCCACAAGGTTGGGCTCCAGGCAGGCACAGGCAAGGTCCCTGGCCGGTGGCCGTTTGCAGGCATGATGCTCCTGCAAGCTGAGCTGACCCACGCAGTGTCCCTCACTGGGGTCGCAGAGAAGCATCAGTCTCCTGCAGCAGAGAACACAGCCACTGAGCAAGTGATACTGAGGCCCAGCTGCCCTGACGTGACAAGTGCGCGTGCCTGGGCCGTGGCTGCCTCTCTTGCTCTTCCCACGCCTTTGGGGTGTCAGGGAGGTTGGGACAGGTTCTCTGGAGGAGGTGACCAGCTCACCTCTTTAGGCTTAGTGGGAGTCACCTTCAGTGCTTTTCGAGGTTTGGGGCAGACGTGCATCGGAGGTTTCCTTACTAAGCAGATTCTGATTCATCAGGTTTTGGGGAACGGTGAAGTGGAGACCCATCTTGTTCCAAGATGTTGTGCGTCCTGAGACCAGACAAGGAGGATTCACGTGGCTGTGGGGCAGGAGCCGGGGGAAGATGTGGGAATGGAGCATCGCTGGTGACAATGACACAGGCAGAGACACAGAGCAGCCAGCTACCGCCAGGAGGGCTTTGGGAAGTTAGCTCGCAGCAGCCTTGGGATAAAGGAGCGGACGCATGCGCAGAGCCGACTCTCAGCTGGGCAGGGCCCAGGTGACCGCCTCTAGGGCTGCGGTCTGCAGGAGGGTGACTGTCCAGAGACACTAAGTCTTTAAGAGGAGCACGGAGGGCCACAGTCTCGGGGCTGCCAGGAAGCCAGCCATGGAGCCCACTGCGGAAGCAGCTGGGGCTGCAGCAGAGCTGTTCAGAAAGTGCGCTCTGAAGATAAAGCCGACTGAGCTCAGACGAACAACTGGGTACCAGGAGCAGATGGCTGCCAGCTCACGGTCGCTGCATCCCACTCAGCATATGCCTGCGGACTCCGTGGCATATGCGTGTCTTTATCACTTTTGGTGTTAGATCATGTGTGTTCTATATAATATATAAATGTACAATGTACAAACCAGGCATGGCCGCAACACACACCTGTAATTCCAGCACTTGGGGAGATTCAGGCAAGAGGGTCACTGAGCATTAGAGGTCAGCCTGGGCTACGTAGCGAGACCCTGTCTCAAAAAATAGCAACAAAAAAGTATAAACAATGCACATAATAGATTTGTATAATATTGATATATATCACGTTAATATGTAGCATATATATTTATATACTTTTGCATAGCTATATAAAGCACCCTAAAATCTATATGCTTTATCATTTCAATCTACAAATTTCTCAGGTCTCTCTGACCTCTGTGCCGGGTAAAAGATGACAAAGCACAGTCTGCAGCTTTTCGAGGGCTGTCTGCTGGGCAGCTCTTATTCCACTGACTGATTCATTCATCCACCAGGGATCTGAGCGCCTTCTACGTGTCAGCAGGGCGGATCCGGGGACACCGCCGTGAACAGGGCAGAAAGAGGTCCAGTTTGCAAGACCTGAACTTCACCCTGAGGCAGGAGCTGCCTGAGGTGTCACGGGAAGGAGGTCCCCTGCTGGGAGGCTGCTCCCTTTGGCTCTGGCTCTGTCCAGGGAGCAGGAGGGAGGGAACTGGCAGACAGCACGGCAGTCAGGGAAACTCACCCTTCCAGCTTTTGTTAGGCCGGATTACAGAGCCACAAGACCCTCACAGTCCAAGGGAGGGTGAGGCCAAACAGAGGTGAAGCAAAACCTGCAGGAGGAAAAGCTACACGGTAGCTGCTTCTCACAAGCCTTGAGGTAGAAGGTGCGGGGCTGAAATCTGCACTCAGCCTGGGGTCACTCAGAGGTTTCCTCTCAGGAAGAACCGAGCTGAATTATCACCAACCCGGGCCCTGGCGTCCTCCCAGGGGAGCGCAGGGCTCCAGATTGGCAGAGGCCAAGGGCACAGGCCAAGCACGCAGTTCAGTGGCACTGAGTACGCTCCCACTATTGCTCAGCCACCCCTGCTATCCAGCTCTAGAACTTTTTTGTCTTCCTGGATCTGCACTCTGTCCCCAGTAAACACTAACTCTCATTAACCCCTTTCCAAGTCTCTGGCCACCAGGGTCCTACCTTCTGTCTCTAAGAATATGACAGAGTCATCCTAGGGACCTCATATAAGTGGAATCAGTATGTGCCCTGTTTTTTAGTCTGGTTTAATTTATTTAGTGTAATGTTTTTAAAGTTCATCCACAATATGGCATATGAGAATTTCATCCTTTTTAAGGGCTAGGTAATATTCCATTATGTAGATATGCCACACTGTGCTTGTCTATTGCTCCATCAATGGACTCGACATTTTTTTCTACCAATTGGCCATTGTGTACAATGCTACTATGAACACTAGTGTATAAGTACCTGTTGGGGTCTCTGCCTTTGGTTCTATTGAGGACGCACCAGAAAGAAAATGGCTGGGTCACATACTAAAGCTGTGATGTGGTTCAGATTCTCAGAGGCAGGGCTTTGGAAGGGTGACAGGGTTATGGGGATGCCATACTCCTCAATGGATTCATCTACTGATGAGTGGCTCGCCGAGTGTGCTGTGAGAGGTGGGGCCTGGTCTGAAGAGGCGAGTCACTGGGAGTGCATGGGACCTGGAAGGCTATATTCTTGTCCCCGGCACCTCCCTGTTCTCTCTCCTTCGTGGCCGCCTTCTTCCTCCAGACCCTTCAGGCATGATGCTCCTGCTTGGAGCCAGCCAGCCATGGACTAATCCTCTGAACACCGTGAGCCAAAACAGACCCCTCTTCTTACACACTGTGGGTGTCAGTCGTTCGGTCCCGTGGAGGGAAAGTAAATGACACCTTCCGTTTTGTTGTTTAGGGCAGGGCCACACGAAGCTCCGCTGTGGCGTCCTCATTTTCTGTCCCACCAGCAATGCACAAGGGTCCTGCTTTCTCCACGTCCTCATCACAACTTTCACTTTCCTAGGCCGGGCGTGGTGGCCCACACCTATAATCCCAGCACTTGGGAGGCTGAGGCAGGAGGATCGCTGCAAGTTCAAGACCAGCCTGGGTTATAAAGTGAGATCAAGGCCAGCCTGAACTGCACAGCAAGACCCTGTCTCCAAAAGACAAAAAAGAAAAACCTTTCATCTCGCAGTTGGTTTTTGCCTGATGGCGTATAATGGCCATCCTCATTGGTATGAGAATGCCCCTGAAGTGTGACACATCCTTCTCCCCCAGTTCCGGCCCTCCCCAGCTCCCACCAATCACCAAAAGGCCACCCAATGCCTGTTCACAGATGCAGGTTCTCCCCATGAAACCCAGAGCGGGGTTCCATGTCCCCACGAGGCCCAGCTGACCCTGCAGCGCTTTGGCCACAACCTCAGTCCTTGCACATGTGAGTTAATCACCAGAGAAGCGGACAGGACTGGAGTCCTTTGGGGCAGGTCCCAACCACGTAGAAACCGGATCATCTGAAATGTCATCCTCTCTTCTGGTGTCTGGCTCGGCCTCGGCACAGGAGGGAAGGCTACAATGAGCCGGGGGGCTGCCTTGGGACATTGTGTGACACTCCATGACATCATGTCTCCTGTGCCCTAGGGCTGCAGGTTGGGCTCCAACCCATCCTTTCTGAGCACACCAGTGTGCTGTTCTCCCTCAGTCCCTACCACCCTGCCCCAGGTGACATTCCTTACATGTCATGACCACCTCTCTTTAGCATCCCCACCATGGCTCGCGGGGTGGGACTTTTCAACATGTCACTTGTCTGTCTTTTTCTCACATATCTCCTTTATGCATGGAGGGAGCCATGACAAGCATGCAGGGAGACCGTGACCCTTGATGCCTGATGCCATGCCTGGCTTGTTCAGGTGCTTGAAAGATCTCAGTGTTAAACAAGTAAATGATGCTTGGGTGACAGTCAGGCTGCTTTTACTTCTGATCTGTGGCTCTTCCTGGGCACGTCAGCAAATCAGCACAAACTTCTCAGCTATCTGTTCCCTGCCTGTCCTCACACAATTGGCCCCTGACACTGGCAGGTGGGTCTGCGAGTCCAAGGTAGAGCAAGAAAGCTTGGCTTGTGTGTCTAAGGAAGGACAAAATAGTCAGGACTTTGTCCTAGAGATCCTTTGGATGTCTGACAAAGGCCGCTGCGGAGCTCATGAGACCATGTGTTTGCTCGTGTTTCAGAGGCTCCCTGGGGGCCTTTCATGGTGGGGATGCTAAAAAGAGGTGGTCATGAATTTGGACAGGGTGGGCACCTGCCCTCACCCTTGGGAACAGGGAAGGAGGTGCTGGGTCCCAGATGGAACCCAAGTAATGTTGTCCATCAAGAACAACCCTATCTGAGCACATACTTTTCTTTAAGAAAATTCTACAAAAATCACTGGGAAGGGATAGAGGTGTTTGAGGGAACTGACTTGCACTCCCCATCTTTCTTCATTCATCCTAGAGTGTGGGGCCGGTAAAGGGGTGTTGTGTGTCACATGAGGGGAAGGGGGGAGTCAGTGCTTGGAACCTTAGGAAGGCATTTGACACAGAGTGTTCGCCTGTTTAGTGTGACAGCTGCCATAACACACTGCCTTTCACTGAGTAGTTGATAAATTATAGAAATTTATTGTTTAGCGTTCTGGAGGTCAGGAAGTCCATCAAGGCATCAGGGCTAGATACAGATTCCAGAGCTTCTGATGGAGCAACAGGATCACACAGGCACCCAGCGACCTCACTCAAGGATGAGTGGTGGATGTGGCCAGCCAAGCTCCTCATCTGATTGGCTGGCTGAGGGTCTAGTTTCCAGAGAATGCCCATGGCTACTTCCTCCACCTCTCTTTTCTGTCTCAGACCTGTAAGGTTTCAACACTCCTGCACTGGTTTGGATGTTTGCTATTTCTCTTTCTCCTTTTTCCCGCCTTAATTTTTTTGTCTATCCACAGATATCTCAAACATGGAAATACATATGAAATATAATATGATAACCATGTACCACCTCTCAGATTTACCAGATCCTAATAGGATTGCATGTGTGTTACTCAGCTTCCCAGTACTGTAACAAATACCCGACATGATCAGTTTATAAAGGGAAAAGGTTTCTTTTGGTTCTGTTTTGCAAGGTCCAGCTCATGATGCATCACTTCTGCTGCTTTGTCACATCATGGCAGAATGGTGCGGGTGGGAAGCAAGTGAGAAGAAAGGAGGAAGGTGCAAGGGCCCCTCTGTCCCTCCCAGTGACCTAGATCTCCCACAAGGCCTCACATCTTAAAATTCCCAGTGCTTTTCAATAGTGCTTTCTGGGGACTAAGCCCTTGCCATGAGTCCCTTCATGTGGTACTTCAGGCAAAGCATCAGCTTTACTCCACTGCTTAGGAAAACGGTGAACAGAGGTAACTGCTATTACAAATTCCGTGCTCATGACGCCCATACAGAACAACGGTGACGATGGCAGCTAAGCTTGAGCTTTCCCGCCGGCTGCACTCTGTGCTCAGAAACTTCCCAGGGGCTGTGTCTTTCCGCCTTCACCACATCTCCATGAGGTGCTCGCTGTGGTCACCATTGTACCAGGCAGGAACACGGAGGCACAACAGGTAAGTTTCAAAGCTACACACGCCAGGCGGCTGACTGCAGAAGCCGTATCCTTGGCCTCCAGGGAGGGCTATATGCCCATCGCAAGCATGTGTGCCCCAGGAACTGACCAACCAAGGAGCAAAGAGTGCCCCAAGTTGCTCTGCATGTTAAAAACATTCTTTCCAGTGATGTCCGCTCTCCTGCAGCTGAGCTGTTTTTCTCACTCGTCTGTGTCAGAGGCCAGGCAGGGTCTGCTCTCTGTTCCACAGGTCCAGGTGAGGGTCCTCACCCCACTTCTCTCAGGTGTGCGTGAGGCCCCCAAGCCGCAGCGGGGGGACAGAAGACGAGCTCTGAGCTGTTGTGAGGCCAGAACAGGTTACGAACACAGGAGCTCGGGGAAGCGGAGGCCACGCCCTCCTTCTCTGTCTGCTCGCTTTCGGTCCTGGTCTGTTGTTCCCCTGCTTCTCATTCTTCCTCCCTCTTACCCCTTTCTCCTCCTCCTCACCTCAGTCCCACCCAGCTGCCCATTTCCCACCCAGTCTGGTATAGGCTGAGTCCATTCCTGGCTGGGCGCGGATGCCTGAGCATTCACCTGACCGGGAGCCCGCACATGCGCACGCGCTCACTAAGGCCCCAGAGAGAGGCTCTTGTCCCTTGTTCTCCCCCAGAGATCCAGGTGGGGCGCGCTCACTGCTCTGCCCCCTTTGGCTGGTTTCTACCTCCGGGTAGCGTTCAGGGAGCTATTTCATGCGAATCTAGCTAATGCCCAACTCAGGGAGGAGCTTCCAAGAGGAGACAGACAAGGGATGGATGAGGATGAGCCAGGGGAAGGCAGGGATGGGAAGGGGCGTGGGGAGGAGAAGGAGGGGAGGGGAGAGACGAGAAAGAAGAGAAGAAAAGAGGAAGGGAAGGGAGGGGAGGGGAGGGAAGCGGAGAGGAGAGGATTTAGCGTTCCCCAGCATGACTCAAGGCTCTCTTGGTGGTTCCTATGAAATCCCAGGGGACTTGGACCTTCTTCCATGACAGGTCTCCCCCTAATTATTGGACGCATATTAGATTTAAATCCCCTCTGAGCCACTGCCTATTCATTTCTAGTTTCTACACCCTTTACCTGTGAGGTGAGATTTTTTCAGTTTAGAAACATAAGACATGAAACCATAAAACACAACACTGAATGTCCCCATGTAGAAGAATGAAACTAACCCCTCAACGTGCATCATATACAAAAACTACTCAACATGTGCTGCAGAGACACATAAGACGCGAAACCATAAAACTACTAGAGGAGCACACAGTGGAAGAGCTCCACACTTTGTCTGGATGATGGTTTGGAGAGGTCAGAACATACTACTCCAACATATTAGTACAGGAGACCAGAATATACCACTGAAAAATATACTTCTGTGGCATACACAGATTTGCTCAGTCTGAGAAAATGGAGATGCAGCAGCAGTTCTGCCATGTTTTGGAATTCAAACATCCCCCCAAAGGTCCATGTGGTAAAGTTTGATCTCCAGCCTGGTACTGTTAAGAAGTGGCAGAGACTTTAAGAGGTATAGCCTAGAGCTAGGGATGCAGCTTAATGGTAGAGCACTTGTCTAGCATGTGAAAGACCCTAGATTCAGTCACCAGCACTACGAGAAAATTAAAGAGGTCAGGCCTGGTGTTACATCTTTAGGTCACCGAGGAAATGATCATGAGGAGGATTGGGGGACCCTTGCCCTGTCTTTGCTCTTTGCTCCCTGGCTCCTCATGAGGTGGGTGATTTGCTCTCCTGCTCTCCTGCCATGCTGTGCTGCCCTATTGCCACCCAAAGCAACAGGGACTGCAAACTCAGAAACCATGAGCCAGAATAAACCTTTTCTCTTTGGAAGTCGATTAACTCAGGCATTTTGTTATAGTAACAGGAAGCTGGCTAACATCATTTATTAAAAATTATTCTGTTGTGAAAGCAATTACAGTCTATGAAGGAAATCTGCGTTAAACTCTCTATATCAGGAAGAGAGCTGCTCAGAGACAACTTTATTACACAACAGCAAGAGCTGCCACCCCAAGCATGACACACTGGTATGCTGCTGACTTTGGATAGAGGCCACTTGGAGACATGAGCAGAGCCTTTCCCTGAGCTCCCTTATCTGCCTAGACTATACCCCAAAGGGACCTTGATTATCATGAATCCCTTTTTGGGAATCCTGTCAACTAGGTAAGATTAGCTGGGTTGACACCATGACCAAACAAGCTGATACTTATTCTTCTGAGGGGTCATTCATGTTTTCCCAAAGTCACTGCCTCCTCTAAATTCCAAGCATTTACCCTTCCCCTCCATCCTCTCCTATAAAGGGCAAATATAAACTTGTAGGTCTTCCTGGGCTTGTGGTACTCAATTTTACTTCATGCAATGTCTGTACATGTAATGTGATAGTAGAGTTTTCTTCTGCTAATCTGTCTTCTGTGTGTTTAATTTGTAGGCCATCTAAAAAGCCTAGGAGTATAAAAGGAAGTCATTCATCCCTACCCTACTACCCCAAAGCGTATGCAGCAAAAGCAAAAATAGACAAATGGGATTATATAGAACTAAAAAGCTAAAAAAGAAAGTACACAATCAACAGACTGAAAAGATAGTCTACAGGAATTAGAGAATATATTTGTAAAGCATACAACAAACAAAACTTAGCATCCGCAATATACAAGGGGTGAGAGGAAATACATATGGTGAGTTTTAATTTTTTAAAACTATAGTAAAAGACACATTGCCAAGAATGATGGGCTAAGTGTGTTCAAAATAAGGAGGAACATTCTGAAGGGTGCGAAAGACTATGCATCTTTTACTGTAATAAATATTTTCACTAAGACACTCACTGTTTTTTAAATCATGCCAGTACCAGGAACACAAACAAGTCAATGGCAAAGAAACTCAAATTATCCAAATAAAAAATAAGCAACATATCTGATAAAAGAAAAACTTTGAGATAAGTAGATTTAATTACAAGTCCAGAGTAGAGTGGAGATGAGGAGACAGAGGATGTTAATTACCTAAAAGCTGCTGAAATCTATAAAAGATTATTCCATATTCTTCAATGTAGATTATAGCCTTGACTTAAAACACTGCTGGTGGTCAGCTCGTCAAGCTCTAGTACTTCCTGGTAATGTACGAACTTCCAGGCTACTGACCTCAATGAATCCTGAAGCAATAAGTACTTTTCCTTCTGCTCTGATCCCAAAATCTTTCCCACTTCACCTACTCCTCCTCTCAAATCCACAGTGAATGTAAGTTCAATGTAGACAATTTACAATTTTCTTTTCCAGTTTTCATTATAAAAATGCCCTTGGCTGTGAGGCGCAGTGGGCATTTTCTTGATTCCTGTCTAGCCTTCCTCTGATGACTGGCAGGAGCTTGTCCCGAGGTCTGATCTCTCCGCTGGCTTGCATCTATAACAGCTAAAAAGCCATTTTATTCCACCTCATGAGTTTCCATTTCACAGATCTGAATAGATGTTTCTCAAAAGACATGCAAATAGTCAGAAGCTCAACCTCACCCACTTTCACAGAAATGCAAATCTACACCACAATGAGATGGTACCTCACACCTGTTGGAAAAGCTATCAACAAAAAGGCAAAGGACAAGCAGTGTTGGCCAGGATGTGTCTGTGGGCACCCCTGGTACACTCTTGGTGGGAGTGCAAATTGGTATAGCCACGATGGGAAGCAGAAAATGGGAAACAGAGTCACCATATAACGCTGCAATCCATTTCCACTGCCTCCATTCAATGATCAAAAAAAAAAAAAGAAAAAAGCTTGAGATCAGTTGGAAGTCAGTGAAAATGAACATGTGATTTTCCCCCATGTAAGTTTGTTATTGGGCCCCAAACAGTCACTTCTCTGGGTAACTCCACACCCAGCCTGGGGCCACAGGGTTCAGAGCAGGGATATCCAGCCTTTAGGCTTCCCAGGGTTGCACTGAGTGAAGAGGAATTCCCTTGGGCTGCACGTGAAGGATATAATACAGCTAATGTATGTATATAACAAAATTCCTTTGCATATTTTTATTATAAAATTTTTAAAAATGGCAGAATAACACAAAACTAGTGGAACATTTGACCTTGGTTTTGTGAAGCGTATGCATCACTGTCTGGTTTGACGGAATGATTGCAGTTCTTTAGTGAGTTCATAAGATGTTCTGCAGAAATTCTTGATCTAATTTTACTTTTCATGTCCTTCATCCTTGAGTGTAGTTTTTCCCAGACATACCCATATTTCCTAAGAGCGATGCTGAATAAGACAGGATTATGAAGCTGAGGTACATCTTTGAGTTGAGTGATTGCAGCTCTGTACATTCCACTTGAAATTCTGCAGGTAGTTTATATATGTCAACTGAAAGGGAATGGCAAGTATCACTACACATGTGTAGGGGGATTGAAATACAATTACCAATAATCATATGTTTTGTGGGTCCAGTGGCACAAGCTCCTGTAATGACTGGCCCGCATGGGTTTCAACCAGGCTGTCTGGCATGGCAGGTACAGGACACAGAGTTAGCAATGCCCTAGGCCCTTCCGTGCAGTGTTCCCTTCAAACCAGGCAAATATGACCCCACAAAAATCACATAATCATGTTAACAGTTTTGTGAAGCCACTGCCCATGGCCCGTGGGCTGGGCATGCTCACTAGCGCTTGGAAAGAACGTACATCTTGTTCTCTGTTGCAAACCACATGGAAGGCTTCGGCGGTCATGGGAAATGCTGCTTCGGGGTGTCCTCCTTGCAGCTCTCCTAAGAAGCAGGTATTAAGTGACAAGCTTTTCAGAGCAGGTGATTTTCTGCCCAGAGCTCTTCTTTTTTTTTAACCAAATGCTAAGTTCAGAGATCCTCTAGTCTCTCCATGGAAACCTGGGGTGGAACAGTTTTAAATGCCAGGTCCATGCCAAGCCTACAGGCATGGCCCCGAGGAAGCTTTACATTCGCTGCTCCCAGGGCCTCCCAGCCTTTGCCATCTCCATTTATGGAACATCTTCAGTGTTCCGATGCACGTCTGTCAGGGCAGAGGGGTCTTTGAAGACTTGGTGTCTTCCTGCTATCAGACTTATTCCCCTCCAGTCTCTGTCGATCACTAGTGCCAGGCTCATGCCAGGTACCCTGTCACACATGCCTTGGAAGCCTGATATTGGGCCACCCTGCAGGTCAGCCTCCTTCTCTTGCCTTCTGGAAACCACACTCCTCAACCTGAGATCCCTCTCCAATCCCACAGGGCAAGGTGTCCCTGAGATCCCAGCACATCCAAGGTCTCCTTCCGGGCTCATGGGCACCAGGGACACTGTAGTCCTGGGGACCAGCAGCCATCTTATCTCTTTGGATGTCTTTCTGAGAACTGAGCTATCACAGCGTGTACAGCAGGGCTTTCAGAAAAAAAAATAGAGACGGACACCTCTCAGCAGGCCCAGAGAGCACTCCTGGGGCATCATGTCCCACCACCTGTGACCTGGGATCCGCTGTTCCCAAAGCCCCAGTCCTAGTCTTGTAACTACTCACACCAATGTGCCACCTTAGAGGCTTCAGGTAGGTTGTTCTGAGTTTCTATCACTTTCACATGAAAGAACCCTACTGGTATAATCTGTCCTAATTCTACTGCTAAGCAAGGTCTGCTTAGGTGGAATGCTCTGCTCAGAATCACAGAGCCCCTCAGAATACATAAGGAGACACATCCCCAGTCCTCTGCAAGTGGCTCTTATGTCCAAGAGTGAAAGCTGCCACAAGCTTGCCATGTTCACTCACTAACCAGGATTCCTTCTCAGCGGTCACCTGCTATCCCCTGCCCTTGCATTCTCTCTGCAGGGCCAGGTGTGAAGTGGGATTGTTTTTCCCGTACTTCCAAACCTACCTAAGGAATGTGGTGGAGATGGGTTGAAGGCTCAGCCTTTGCCATGTATAATCCATCAGGTCTGGGCTGGCTTTTCTTGGGGGCAGAACAGAACCAGAGCTCTGAGCATCTGGGTGCAGGGGGCACCTCTTCCTAGGGTGCAAGGAACCACCACGCCCTAGGGTCGTCTTCCCTGAGCTGCCAAGGGGTGGGGATACAGGGCCAGAGCAAATACAGCCCACAGTACACAGGAAAACCTCATAGCTCCTTAGGTCCTAGCAGAGCTGAGAGAGGAGGCAGAAGTTAGTCCAGACTGAACTCATCCTCAGCCCTACCAGAAGGTACCAGCATTGCCACAAGAAATTCGTGCCCTCGGCAGGCCCAGAGAGCACTCCTGGGGCATCACGTCTCTCACCAGCCTTGGGTCCTCGCCCTTGGCAAACACTGGCTGCTGTAATGCCCTCCTTAGCTCCAAAGCTGGCCAGTTTGAGGCTGGTTTTATATTTGAATGTTGTTTCCTGTTCTCTTTGCTGATAAAATTTCAAGTCTGAATCATAAGCTTAGGACAAACAAAATCTCATAGGTTAGAGTCATTGAAAAATTGATGCAAAAGGACAATTCGGTGCCCCACGCCTCCTCAGTATCTAATTTCAGGCATCAGGAGGAATCTTCCAGCTGAAATCAAATCTCTGCCTAGTGCAGCACCGTGGGATTCTCTGGGTAGGATAAGGAAACAAGACAGCTCTTGGTCCATCTGTTAAGGTTTATAAAGAACACTCTGGAGGTAGATACACTTTCCCACTGGGCAAAGCTAATGCTCTGCTCTGTCAGTTCACTCTGGGGTGACTCAGTGGTATAGGGGTGGTGGTCATGGAACTCAAGATGTGCCAGAGGGTGCCTGACTTCCAGGCACAGACTAAACTGTGCCCCAAATGCCCCGACAGAAATGCCCCAAGGAGCCCCATGTAAGGCTTTCAAAGCAAATCTGTGCTTCATTCTTCAGCTTCCAGAACAAAACACTGGTGACACTGAAGGTCAAAGCTCTTCCCCCAGTTGGCACAGAGCCCCAGCTAAAGCTCTGGCCTTGCACCAAAGCCAAGCCCGAGAAGATGTGTGGATTCTGGGCTCTAGAGCCAGCCCTGTGGGTCTGTGCCCATCACTAGAGAGACACAGGAAGTACTTCTCCCCGCAGGGTCCACCTGACATCCTCTCCTTGAAGCTCAAGCCTTCCCTAAGCCCCTCAGAGGCAGACCCCAGGAAAGTGGGGGAGGAAAGAGGGATGTGATTGGAGTGTCTGTGTGTGGGGTACATTGACTCCAGAATAATCCAGGGATGCGGAGGAGGAACAGGACTGTGAGGGTTAAGAAGACCATGGAAACTGGAGAGGAAATCTCCATGGCAACCACTCTCCATCCCTGCCCTCCTCCCCTTCCTTAGTCCAGACCTTCTCCTCCCACACTGTGCTGCCTGAGACTCCTCCACATCCTGCAACATGGCCTCAGTATCCTTCTCTGGTGATCTGCAGAGCAGGTGGTAGAAATAAGCACTCAGTGCCTGGTGCCTGTGATGGACAAAGTATTTCCCCAAATTCGTGTCCTCCTCAGAGCCTTGGAATGTAGCTCTCTAGAAATAATGTCTTTGCCTGTATTAGTTTTTAATTAGGGTGACAAAATACCTAACACCCACAACTTAAAGGAGGAGAGGTTTTATCTAGCTCGTGGTTTGCAGGGGTTCAGTCCATGGTCAGCTGACCCCCAAGGCAGAAGTGGAATGGTGGAAAGGTCTGGAGAAGAAAATCTGCTCCTCTAATGGCAACCAGGAACAGAGAGATAAAGCAGCAAGCAAGGAACAAGGATGTATCTGCCTAGGCCACATCTTCAGTGACCTAACCCTCCCACCAGGCCCCACCTCCTAAAATTACAGGAACTTGTCATCGATAGATTGATCCACCCATGAATATCTCACCCCCTTTTGACTCTCTGAGAGCATAAGAGGATTCAAATCACCTGGGAGGAAACATCCTCCTCTTTTTATAGACTGGCAGGTAGCTGCGCCCACTTTGCTCTGTTCTTGGCTGTGAGCACGTGTGGCCCATGAGCAGGGACATTCCTGTCTGAGGTGTGACAGGATGACTCTCAGGATCTGTTCCAGAAAAGCAAGCCTGGGTTCACCAAGAATCCAACCCATCCCTGTGTTGAACTCCTGGACCATCAGTGGGACAGGCTGACACTCTGGAGGTGCTTTCTTCTGTCACTTCAGCTGCTGAGTGAACAGGAAGGACTCCTGATTGCCATCAGAATGCAGAAGGCAGGGCGGCAAGGGACCTCATCTCATGTTATAGTCTCCTCAGTGGATGTTCTGTTAAGCCCATCAAAGATAAGGGCAGGGGACAATGGATACCAGTTTTCCCCTCAGCAATCAGTTGTTGTGGAGGACTTCTTCATAAATGCAATTATATTCTGTGCAAAATGTGAAAGGAATTATACTCTGAAGTCTAGTTAAACATGGTCCTCATGTCCTCATGGTCAGCATAAGGTTCAATTCAAGGGGCCCACAGTCTTTTTGAATATCTAGTTTTGTTCTTTGCGCTGCACCTCCTATCACAGATGGTGGTCAGATCTTAGGTGAGTTGCTGAGTGAATTCTCAGAGTGAGAATTAGAGCAGCCCAGCCCAAGGAGGCTTTCCAGTGTCCCTTCTCTGTCCATACACATCCCTGGTCACACAGGCAACTGCTGTTCTGACTTCTACAAGCTATTGAAATTCACAGATGGAATAGTACGGTGTGGACTGTCCAGCACCTGCTTTCTTTTGCTTAACATTCTTTCTGTGAGTTGCCCTTGCACAGAGCAAAGAACACCGGCTATGTGCACACATCCCAATTTATTTAATCCATCTCTCTGCTGAAGGACATTTCAGCAGTGCTATCTTGGGGGCAGCTGCAAATGCAGGTGCTAGCGCCATGCCCGCATGTCCCTTCCTGGGGTGGCCTCAGTCCTCCTGAGTGTCTGCCCAGAACTGCTGAATGATGGAGACGCGCAGGATTAGCTGTGCAAAATGCCAACCTGGTTTCCAAAGCTGAGCCAATTTACACATCAACCATCCATGCAGGAGGGCTCCACCATTAATCTGTTCAATTTGGGCCACTATAAAAGGCGAATAACGGCATCTTACTAGGGGTCTACTTTGCATATCTAAGTTGGTTAGTAAAGCTGGTGCATTTTCCATGCAGTTAACAACCACCAGGATCTGTTATTGTGAACATTTCTGGTGGCACAGGCTGGGTGGTCTTGTTGAATTCTCAGATCTTGTTCTGCAGAGCAAAACAGCCATAAGCCACACTTGTGCCCCAACACATCTCACTAACTATATTGGGTGGGCCTAAGTTGCCCATCCCTGTTCTACTGCCAAGTGCCTGCTCAAGACATCTGCCTATTTTTAAACTGAGCTGTCCTTCTCTCACAGATTTGTACAAATCCCTTTCAATTCTTACTCCTGATGTTCTAGCTTTCATCATTTACTACATTTAGAAATGAAATCACATTTATTGTGCAGGGCCAAGCTTTGCCCTCAAGGGCCATGGAAAACAGGACTTCCATTGTCAGAGAGCACCTGCTCCTGATACTCGGACCCCAGAGTGCTGTCCACTGCCAACTCCACAGAGTTCCACAGCATTAAAGCCAGGGTAACCATGCCTCCCTGCTCCTCTGCCCTGGGATGCCCTGGCTGTGGGCATGGACAGTGCTTCTAAAATGAGCATAACCTTAATATTGATGTTGCATGTGTCCTGGGACATCACAGGTTGAAGAATTCTCCCAGTTCTTCACAGCTCAGCCACCCACAGATGCTGTGATGGGGGGTCAAGGCCCCTCGTTATTTGCTCCCTTAGCAAAATGATTATTGTCTTCACATTGCAATACATTTTGTCACATGTAAGCCCTCAAGAGAGAAAAGCCAAGTACTCCAGGGTGCCAGTAACTGGTGGTTTTGCCTGTTCTCTGAGTAAATAGATCATCGTGTTTTGTAGCAAAGAACCTGAGGCTCACAGTAGTAAGTGATACGGTCAAGATTGCAGCCAAGTAGCCAAGGCAGGGCTCACTTCTCTGGAGCCCACACCCTCCGGCCCTGGGCCCTTCAGCTCGCCTTGCAGGAAGAGTGGAGCTGGGGCAGGAAGTGGTTCCGGAGACCGGGCTGCAGCCCCTCACAGGACGGACAGGCTCCAAGGCTAGAGGGGTCAAAGGGGTCACCTCGCTCCCGGGTCTTCAACCCGCTGTCACCAAAGCTGGATGAGAGCCTAGATCTCCCAAGTCCAAAGTCTTCCTCTCACCTACTTTTCTTTATTTAAACAATTTTAATTTTACTATAGCACCAACAATGCTAACTGAAAACAACGACCAATTAATTTTTTTTGTACACCTTTACAGTACATAGCGATTATATGAGTTGTAGGGGCTGGATGCGGGTGATTTACACCTCTGCATTCTTCTTACATCCCTTTCCTCCCCCACCTCTTTGTCTCCTTCCCCTTTGCACAAGATCTCTTTCTCTCTTTCCTATTCTTCAGCTCTTATTTTGCTTTTTCATTTACTTAGACTTGGTGTTTCTCATATAAGAGAAGCCATGTAATATCCAAGCTTGTGTGTCTGATTTATATTACCTGACATTTGTTCTCAAAGTGCCTCCATTTTCCCACAGATGACTCAAGCTTATCCTTCTTTAGGGCAGAATAGTGCTCCATTGTATGTGAATACCACATTTTCTTATTGGTGGACATAGAGGCCACTTCCAAGATTTAGCTGTTTCCCTTTCCACTTTTATACCTAAGGTCTATGATAGTATTGAGTCATTGAGAGGCTCCAGTTGCCCAACAAACAGTCACCAGAAAATAAGAGATGGTTTGATTACCTCCTGCAAAGAATATTTTCATCTTTTTAAAATTTATTTTTATTACAAAAATGCCCAAAAGTGGAAATTAAAAAATAAATCCCTCATGATAGCATTTGGGGGAAACTGATATATTTTCCATACTTTTTCAAGAAATGTTCCATATCAACACATACCAATTGTGCGTGGGTATGCGTGCAATGTGGTGACTTGGCACATATATGAAATATGTGGTGATCAAATCCGACTAGCATTTCTATCTCAGTAAATGGTCATCATTTCTGTGTGTTGGGAGCTTGTTATGGTTTATACATTGTGTCAACTTGGGAAGTCCAGAGGTTTGGCTGAGTGATTCAGCAGGAAGCCAGGGTGCTCACCTTGTATACATCCTGAGCATGTGGAAGAGGAGGACATGGACACTGTGTGAGAGGTTCACGCCCCCTGGGTGGGGGGAGCCTGTTTACAATGTAAGGGGAGAAAAGGAGGCTGCTTGCAGCCATTCCTCCCTTTTGCTCTGGTTGTTTTCGCTGTGCTCTGCTGCCATGAACAGTTTGCCCTCTGCCATGTGCCACTCTGCCTCAGAACCAGCCAAGTATGAACTGAAACCTCCACAAACTCTAAGCTGAATAAACCTTTCCTTCCTTCATTTTGGGTGCTGGGTATTTTGTCTCAGCAACAACAGAAAAGTAACCAAGACAGAGCTTCAGAACACTTTCCTTCCACTTCTTTACAAAGCATGCAATAGATTGGTGTGAACTGCAGCCCCTACAGTGCTGCCCCCCGCTGGAACTGATCCCTCCACCTCACTGCGTCTTTGGCATCTGCTATCTGACTCCTCTCTGTCCCCTCTTCACTGTCCTTCACAACCTCCAGTGGGAACTTTTGTACTTTCTGCTCCTGCGAGATCTGGCTCCCATGTTACGTCAGACTCCTCTTCCTGGGCCTGCTGAGGAAACAAACGTCCTCCACGCTCATCCAACCTGTGCAAAAGAGGTTGCTGCTCATCCGTGTCACTCCCTCTGGGGTCTGCATTCAAGCCCGGGCAGGTCACTGATCACTCAGACATCAGCCACGACCGGGACCAAGGTTGGAAGGAAAACCCCACTGCCGGCCCTCTTCCGTGCACGGGAGCCCGATGGGGAAACACCCAGTAGTTTGCAGTGGTTTGCAGACCCTCAACACAGACATTGATCAAATGTGGGAAACACTGCTTGTCTCATCCCTCTTGGCTTTTGAGTGCCCGTTATCCTTACAGATATCCAAACATGCAGCCCCTTAGAAATGTTGGAAAGCCGCTCTCAGGCCCTAAACGCAGAACCCATCAACTCTTGCGCTGTTTATTCCCAGGCAATGCACAGCATCATTTCTGCAAAGAGGAGCTCCACTTCCGGGACTGGACAAGCTCTTTGTGTCATTTCTCCTGTTGCC
This sequence comes from Dinomys branickii, assembly GCA_004027595.1. Lineage (NCBI taxonomy): Eukaryota > Metazoa > Chordata > Mammalia > Rodentia > Dinomyidae > Dinomys > Dinomys branickii. The sequence goes on from PVLD010001653.1 coordinate 138,085, forward strand.
TTTTGCTTCTTTACACTGCTCCCACTCCACGCGAGATGGGTTTATGGGAGGTTTCAGTAAAGAGAGTTCAGCTGATTAATTAGCATCCAATTAGGCCACAGTTTCATGTCTGGGTGAGTCAAGCCTCCTTTCAAAGCTCTAAGAAGAATTAAATAGGTCACAGCTTTGTTTAAAACAGGGCCCTACGTGGACACCCAAGGGGGTCCTTCCAAGTGATTCCAAGTGGCTCTAAGAGGCAGTGTAGGTCCTCAGGATTTTTTAGTTGCCATTGCTGCCAGTGCAGGGAACAGGACCTACCGTCTCCTAGTGTCCTGAAGAGCCGCAGCTTGTTCTAGAAAGAAGAACACAGCTCTGCCTCCAAGTGACAGTGTTATAGGCAGCTGAGTTAGATAGGAATATTATAGGCAGTCAGACAGGGCCAGGCCCTGGAAGGAGCCAGCAGACCTGAAGGAGCCAGCAGACCTGTGGGCCAGACCTCAAGACAAAGTGTGCTATACAAATGCACCCACTCACTTCCCTAGGTGTAAACATCAGGGGTTGATATTCTAAACAAGTAACAACCACCTTCTAAAAAGCCAGAAAGAGTCACTAGCCCAACCCTCACAGGAAAAGCCCCTGATCTGTATCCATGCCCGCTTGCTATGTGACTCGCTTCCCCATTTGATCCCAGTCCACTCAGTCTTACCTGGGCAATTATACCTGTAATCTTATTGGCTGACCATAGTTTTGTCCATCTCCCCTACCTTGGACCCGCCTCACCTCATGGTTTTTCTCTATAAAAGTCCCTGGAAAAGACAATGGGGGGAACCCACTCGGGCCCCCCTTCTCTCCCTCTCTTGGACAGAAGCTTTCTTTCTCTATGTTCTGCTCTTAACTTCCGTTGTTCCTAAGATTCATTCTTCGGTTTTAGAGAACACGAACTCGTCTGATATCATTCAGGTTGGGAGATTTATTTTCCTGTATCAACAGGGTGAGAGCATGGAGTTTTGCATCATCAGCCCATTCCAATGGTCCCAGAAGGGGTAATCCCCCTCGTGACAAGCCTGTGGGCCTAACTTCCTTTCTCCAACTACTTGTGTTACAAATACTGCGAAGTTCATTCCTTAGCACCCATGGAGCACTGGTTCCAGGAAACGACATGGACTACACAGATACCAGAAGTCAAGGGTATTCAGTCCCTTAAGTGAAATGGCATAGTATTTGTGTGAGACACACGCACAGCCTCCTGTCCTGTCTTCCTCTTTGTTTTCAGTAGTGGCGATGGAAACTAGAGTCTTCACACTGAGCTGGGGCCCCAGCCCCTTTTTTAGTTTCTTAAATTTTGAAACAGGATCTGGCTAAGTCACTAAGTTGCCCAGGCTGGGCTCAGACTTGCAATCCTTCTGCCTCAGCCTCTCATCACGCTGGAATTATAGGCATGCGCCACCATGCCCAGCTCTTTCTGTATATTTTAAATTATCTTTAGGTTACTTATACTCTAATACAATGTAAATGTAATGTAAATAATTATTATACTGTGTTCTTTAAGAATCAGTGACAAGGAGCAATTCTGTACATGTTCATCATAGATACAATTTCTTTTCTTGGATATTTTCCAGCCACAATTGGCTGATCCAAAGATGCAGAGTCTGTGGGGAGGGAGGGAGGGCCAACCATATACAGAAAGTTGAAGGAAGAATATTTGTATATTCACTACTTAGATTCAATAATTGTCAGCAATGTGCAGTCTGTTTCAAAGAGAACACTTTAAATATTCCTGCACAAATTTCTTAAGAATAAAAACATTCTCTAATGTAAACAACGTAGTATTATAACAAAGAATTTGTTCCATTTAAGTTTTAACAGTAATTGAAATAAAAGTGTTCCTAATAATTCCTTGTAAGCTTTTTAGAGTTTGTAAGATCTGTAGTGATCCATCGCTTTTATTCCTGATGTGCTAATTTCTGTCTTCTCTTTTTTTAAAAGATAAATCTAGCTAGAGTTTCATCAGTTTCATTGATTTTCCTCCAAAGAACCTGCTATGAGCTTCATGCATGTTATTATTATGATTTGTCTTTCAGCATTTTCTATTTCATTGGTTTCTCCTTTAGGTTTCTTATTTCCTCCTTTCTATTTTGGGGCTTAGTATGCATTTTTGGGTGGTTTCTATCCGTTTAAAGTAGCTGTGTATCTCTTAGCTGCACCCCCCAACTTTTAACGTGTTGGGTTTTTATTCCTATGCAACTCCAGCTATTGTTAATCCTTCTTGTAGCCTCTTGACCCTTGGTTTATTCAGCAGTATGTTATTTAATTCCCAAATATTTGGGGATTTTCCAGATTGTTCTGTTGTTGACTTACAAAGTTCTGTTCTGGGCAGAACATAAACTATGCATGATTTCAATCCTGTTCATTTGTTGAGGCTTGTTCTTTGGCCCCGCCACCGTCTTTCTTGGTGCACTTGAAAAGAATGGACATTCTGTTGCAGTTACAGCGTGTTTACATCAGCCACATTGGTAAACAGTGCTATTCAAGTCTTTGATCCCTTTAGGGATTTTCTGTTTACTTGTGCTCCGTTATTAGGAAAGGAACGCAGAGACTTCCAACTGCAGCTTTCTCGTTGCCTCTTCTTTAGGGGCACTCTGTTTTTGCTTCATTTGGGGGTGATTAGGATAGTTATGCCTTTGTGGATACTCCTCTGCCAGTATGAAATGTCCTTCATCCTTCATAATAACACTTTTTCTGAGGTCTGCTTCCTCTGATGTTAATCCGCCCAGCCATGCTTTGTTCTGATGATTGTTTGTGTGGTGCATCCATTTCCCCCCTTTTACCTTCACCTGTCCTACTGTCGCGCAGTCCCTTGGAGAATGCACCCGGTTTTGTCTTTCTTTTACTCCTACAAGCCCTGTTTTCAACTAGAGTGTAAACGACCACCTGTTACATAATTACCAAGAAGTTTCCATCTTTCATCTTGTTATATTTCTTTCGACCCTCATTTATTTCTCTTTTCCTCAATTCCAACTTTGTTTGATTACAACTTTTTACCATTCTATTTATACGCACTATTGAATGATAAGCTAACCCCTTTTGTTTTACTATTTTAAAAGTGCTTTTCTAAGATTACAATTTACAGGTTTAACTTACCACAGTCTGAATAGAATTAATACCGTGTCACCCCTCCCAGGATAATGCCCAGCTCTCAGAACATCCCACATCTATTTTTGCTGGCTACCTATTGTGCTATCCCTGTCATGCATTTTATTTATAAATGTAACGCTTGTTGTGTCCCTGTTATTTGTGATTTGTTTCTAATGGTCGATATTTCTATACGGCACTTTCGGTGTGTCATAATCTTTGGCAGGATCCTATAGATGCTACATGCCAGGGGCTGGACTAGGCTGGTTTCCTTTACACAGCGGTGAGCCCTGTTTCAGAAGGCCAAGCCCAGGACTGTCAGCCCTGGGAGTTCTGTGGCTGCTTTGAGTTGCTCTTGAGGACCCATATTTCAACTACTAAGAATTCAAACCTCCCACCTCGGGGCCTGGTCCTCCGCCAGCCTGCAGCTATGTGGTCCTTCTGTACCTATCTTCACTGAGGCTCAGCCTTCCCGGGAGCAGCCTGGGGCTCAGCGAATGTGCAGGGAGATCTGTGCAGATGTCCACAGCTGTTCTTCCCAGTAGCTCCTCCCCCTTGGAACTCTGCCCCATGACGCGTAGCTGCAGCCTCTCTGAACTCTGAACTCCGTCTTTCTTTTCAACACCTGGAGACCCCTGGGCTCTGTTTGGGATGCCATTCTACGTCCATGGCCTGAAAAGTGCATCTGGAGAGAAGGTTGGGGCAATCATAGCCTCTGTCTCTCCTGTTTGTCTATCACTGGCATTCGCAGTGCTGTGGCTTGGCTCTAGTTCGCTCCCCAAACCTTCACGTGTTGGAAACTCAGGCCCCAGTGGGATGATGCGGGAGGTAGGGAGAGCTATGAGGCCAGGGGAGTGGTTAAGTGATTAGGGTGATGCCCTCTGAGGGGATCAATGTAGTTCCCTTGAACCCTGGGTGGTTCCCTGGAGAATGAGTTGCCGTAAACTGAGACTGACTCCCCTCCTCACTCCAGCTTCCTGTCTTGCTGTCATCACTGTCTCTTGCGCATTTTCCCGTCGAATGCTGTCTGCAGGACTTGATGAGGTGATCTATGGGGGAGGGGGGCTCACCACAGAGCAAATCGATGTGGCTGCTGAATCACTGATTTCCAGCCTTTACAACTGTGAACTACACAAACCTCCTTCCTCTATATGTTGTCCAGCCTTGGGTATTTCATTATAGCAACAGGAAATTGACTGAGACGGCAGTAATGTTCTTTCTATTCACCAATGCTTGAAAATAGTTTCCTGCTCTATTTTGTCCAATTTTGAAGTAGTTTACAGGGAGGTGGGCTGCCTGGATTTTGTTATTCCCGCGTGGCCAGAGATGAAATGCCAATTGTTTTCTAACTTCCTTTTCTTCAATAATTATTTCTCCCTTGTCACTTATTTTATATGTTTGTGCTGCCTTGTTTTCTTTTTTTGTTACTAGGTTTGTCTGCTCTGTTGTGTTTTTTCAGTGAACTAGATTTGAATTTATTTTTATGTACTGTTTTAAAATATTCCTACTGTTTTTAAAATCTCTAATTCGGTAACTGTTGCTTTCACCTATACTACCTCTTTTCCTCTGCTTTCTTTCAGCTTGATTTTTTTTTTAAAGCACTCTAATGTGGAACTTCAATTTTTCCATTCTGTTTTTTAATTTTTAGAATTTTTAGCAAAGCCAGGACTATACTTCCTACAATATCATGAATAAATTTGTGTTAATTGAGCACAACTTTTGGTGAAATTCAACTAATTTTGCGTATTACTTTTTTAAATAAAAGCTTCATTGAGGTACGAATCACATACCTCAAAATTCATCTTTTTGTAGAATAAAATTCAGTGGGTTTTTTTGTATACCCATGGTTGTGCAACCTCACCTTTCTCTCATTTTACATTTTTATCACCCTAAAGAAACACCATACCCACTTCCAGCATTTCTCTCTCTCTCCCCTAAGTCCATCAGTCGATCTGTTTCCTGGCTCAGTGGACCTGCTTGTTGGGGTATGTAATATGGATGGAACCCGATCATATGTGGTGTTGTGACTGATTCTTTTCACTTAGTATACAACTGCTAGGAAGTGCAAAGCAACAAACATTGTACCTATATTTGTGTCAAAGCTGTGTAATACTCACTTTGTTGGACTCACAAACAAACTTACAGACTTTCTCCTGGAACAGAACTCTTTTGTAAGTCAGACACTTATATTTTCAGTACTCACAAAGTGGAATTCCTGGGCCGTGTAGTAACTTTATGTTTAACTTTTTGAGGAATTGCCAAACTGTTTGCCAAGGAATTAATGTTAACTTTCCACCAATTACAAGTGAGAGTTCAAGTTCTCTATACCATTCTGGACAGTTCATATTCTCTCTCTCTCACTCTTCTATCCTAGTGGATATGCAAAGTATATCCTATTGTGATTTTCATTTATGTGTCTTAAATGAAAAAACCAAGCCTCTTTTCACCCGCTTAGTGACCCTTTGTGTATCTTATATCTGTAGCCTATGGTCATTTTGAGTTCGTGTCTGTGTGTGTCGTGAGGTAGAGTTCCAATTTAGCTCTTTTCCATGTAGATACCCAGTTATTCCAGCACTATTTGTTGAAAAATCATGCACCATTTATGTCAAAGAAAGAAAACTAGTCCAATATGTAAACAAATGACTTTGCAATCTCACAAAGCCTAGGATATGACCTCTGGAAGTCTGCACACTGGTGCTTATTCCAAATGGCCTTAATCCCACCCATTTGACCTCTGGGGTTTGGCCAAAGCTGGTCCTGCACAGAGTCTGTTTCCAGCTCATGCTCTCAGTCTGTTTCAGCCCAGCAAGTGTGCAGCTGCCTCTCTGCCACACTGATGGTCAGGTTTCTGCTTTTGTCTCCCCATGAATTTGTCAGATGTTGGATCTCAGGAAGTGTGGTAAGTTGTGGTGTGTAGAGTTTTGATTCATAACACATTTCATTTGAGAAAGTAAAACTCTCTAGAAGAAGACATGAGCACAAAGAACCCTAAAGTTAGGGCAAGATGGACTATAATGTCTTCAGAGCCTTCCTGGGTTCAGGGACCCAGAAAATCAGTGCTGTGGTGGCAGACACTCCCGTGCAGCAAGGCCACCATGGTGAAGGCCTCCAGACCTGGGCCGTGGGGGCTGGTGTTCCGTTCTACGCTCTGTAAGTGGGATCCAGTAAAGCAGACAACAGGAAATGAAAACCCAGCCAGGATTTGGGGTGTGGATTAGATTCTGCCTGGTGGATGCCCACATAAGATTAGCAGGGGTCAGCACCAAGAGGCGGTGGCCACACTCCTGATACCTGGAGGGCTTTGTGAGCAAGGTGGTCGTGCATCAGTTCTCTGGGGCGGTTCTGGCAGTTTCTAAAAGCTGGGTCCTAGATACAGGCGTGAAACAATGATCAAACAATACAAGCACACACCTTTCTTTTTAATGAACTAACAGAAATTAGCAGCACATCTTGTAATCTAAGCTACTACTTTGCAGATTACAACACACAATGTATTAACCATTGTCACTCTCCTGTTATCTTGTTTTGAAATTTTTTATCATTTTTTTTCTTTTTAAAATAAATAAAATAAAATCTGAGTCCTACATTTTAGGCAATGAGTGGTAGCCGGTGGGAAGAGTGGATGTGTGGTTAGGCATTTCCCTTGGCTGCTGTCGTTTCTGTGTAACCACCAGCTGTCCTTCCTGGGTGTCGCTGAGGTCCCGTAGGAGTCATCGCACCATCTGATAACTCACCTCCGTCTACAGCGTACCCACTGCCTGCTGCTTGCCGCCATGGCCAGAAGCTCATGGCCAGTTAGATGCAGGGCTGAACTTTACTTGGGTCCTCATCAAGTCTAGATCTACTTTTCTTCTTAGAAATGTAAATCAAAGAGGAAAACATTAATATGGTAGCAAGTAGAATAAAAAAATAGGAAAAATGTTGGCACAACAATCCTGGTGACGCAGAGCAGCCTGGAGAGTCTTCTGAAGACAACTTACACTACAAAGCAGAAATAAGTTATTCTAGAAACTGAAAATTATTTAGTAGAAAAACCAGACCTAGCTGGGTGTGGAGTGATGCCCATAAACCCAGCTCCCTGGGAGGCTGAGGCAGGAGGATTGTAAGTCTGCGTCTAGCCTGGGCAGTTAAGCAATTTAGTAAGACCCTGTTTCAAAAAATAATAATAATAGAAAAAAATTTTAAAGGCTGGGGATGTAGCTCAAGCCTAAATCGAAGCTAGGCTATGTTGAAAGAACAGGGCTGATGAGCATTAAGAACGGGAAGTTGAGAGGTAGCACACGGGATGAGGGTCGAGTCCCCCACCCCACACCCCGTCTCGTGCCGTGTGTGGGGTTAGGGATCACAGTATATAAGCACAGACTGAAGTCTGAAAACTGGCTGGAAGCTTGCTCCGTGGGTCCGAGGACAGCGTGCTGGCCCAGGAAGTTCGGTAGGTGGAGGCATCTGCCCTCCTCAGGGGAGGTCTTGGCTGATCGCTTTCACAGCAGTCTTGGCGAGAGGCTGCTGCTGAGGAGGCTGTGGCCAAGGAGGAATCTCAGAGTGAATGAGTCTCTCTAGCTCCTAAGTCTACTGCTTCCCAAGTCCTGGTTGCAGATCGGTCAGGTTCCAGCTCAAGACTGGAGCACTCATAGCAAAGACCCACCTCAGCTTCCCCTGCTTGGGCCACTAAACAGCAAAGAATAACCATGAAGTGGATTCCAGCAGCCTCTTACACAGAGCACAGAGATAAAGTTAGTGGGAAATTCACATCAGTTTACACATATACACGGTACAAGAAGCCAAGACCATAAAATAAGGAGATGAACAGATGTGGTGAGATTCTAAAGGATACTAGAGAAATAAAAATTCAAAAAGATACATATGTTTCAGAGGAAGTATAAAGCCCAATGTCAGATTTGATATAAGGAAATGTTTAGTTCTTTAAAAAGTATAATAAACTCTATGCAAATATAATCAAGAAGACAGGGAACAGTGAGCAGAGACAGAAGAAAGAGATGAAACAGATCGACTTCTGGCAAATCTAATCAAGAAATAGGAGCAAAAGAGAAATTAGAAACCAGAAATTTAAAGGAAAGACTAGAAATGGAAGAGCTGTGTCAATGAGTACGCTGCATGGACTCGAATATCACATACTTTGGATAAAAGAATTAGGGCAACAGGAGCATTGAATGGCTATTGAGTGATATCAGTAATTATTGTGAGCATTTGGGTAGGTCATCATATTTTCAGTACTTTTCTGAGCCTCTGTAATTTAGAGATATATGCAGAAATGTGTATAAACAAACTTGTGATGATGTAATTTGTTCAAAATAATTGGACTGGAGTGGCAGCGAGAAAGAAATGAATGCAGGTAAAGTCGTCTGTGAGCTTAGACACTGAAGCTCAGTGAGAAAATAGCACATTGCACTCATCTCTCTACTCCTGTCTAATAAAAAGTTTTGAAAATTAATCTGAGGTGTGAACAAAAGTGGTGTGAGACTGATATCCTACTCTGCAAAGTATCATTTAAAAAATCTTCAAACAGAGGATGTTTGTCTGGGCATATTGCCAAAACTGACATGAGAAATTTTAAGTATGACTATATTACTAACCAAAAAGAAACGTAAGGTACAATTCACATATCTCACAAGTTTCCAGTGTTTAAGGAATTAGTTTATATCAATCATTGCAGGGTGGAGGAGGATATATAAAGCTACACAGTTGGTTTCATGAGCTAGATGAGCCATGATTCCAGTACCTGATATAGACAACACATAGTGAAAGCTATGAACCAGCCTCGCTTGAGAGTAATTTTTAAATAAGAAATAAAACCATGGAAAAATAAGTAGTATCTTCAAAGAATTTTCTACCATCACTAAGTATAATATTCCTTAGTTATTGCAGGCTGATCAGGCCTGTGATCTCCCAAACAAGTGGACATCGAAGGCTTAAATAAATGAGACAACTGAAATGATTTGGGGGGGGGGGGTCTAGCTCTTTTACAAAATTCAAGCTTCTTTAGGTTCAGACTCATACTTCCCTAGGCTGCCCATATTTATTAGCCTTTTAAATAAAAGAGGGAGATACTGAAGAAAATGCAGGATTCTGGACAGGACTTGGGAATCCCACTATGGAATTCGCCAAGTAATACTTAAGCTAATTTAGGAAACAGTTAACAGTTAACTCCAGAAAGGCCTTTACTACAGCAGTGATGTGCCTGCAGCTGTACTCTCCTCTTAGTTAATTGGGGTTGGAGCCAAATGTCCTCAGCTGTGGTGCTGTCTTGTCCTTTGAGGCCTCATGGCTTCACCTACCATTACAGGACTCAGCAGAGACCAGCGACTCACAAGTAAACATGGAAAGCCAATTGGTTAATATTAAATCCTGCTCAGAGCTGCTACATAGTGGTCTCCATCAGCTAAGGAAACTTTATCTTCTCTTAAGACTGAAAAGGGGCTTAATATTAGGAATCTAACATTACAATAATTTATGTCAGCAGTTCCCACTTTTAATAGTGGCTTAAGGGGATTAAACATCACCTAAAACACATTCCCACATTTTAAAGAGTCTTCAGGGAAAAGTAGAGTGAAAGAGTGGTCCTTTCACATCGTAATTACACAAATGACTAGCCTCTGACTTCATGGAGAAAAATTGGAAGTTTTTCTATTAAAATAAGAAACCAGGCAGGTGTGTCACTGCAAGCATTAGTATATCATTTTGTAAAGAAGATCTGAGTCATCTAATGAGATCTGAAATAGAAACGTGAGCCCCAATTACTGGAAAGGAGAAGGCAAAAAGCTTGTCACCTACTGACAAAATCGTTAGACGACCTGAACGCCCAAGAGGATCAACTTAAAATACTTAGACTTTTTAAAAAGGCTTTTGTAAAGGAGCCAGATTTTAAAATAACACACGTGCAACAGTCGATGGCTTTCTCAGCATGAAACAAAAACTATATACTCTGATTGGTGAAAAAGATTTCGACGTTGTTAGGAGCACGGACAAAACAGAACTTGATGGAGATCAGCACAGACCCGAGGGTGACAGTATTTAGGGTTTTGTTGTGCAACATGAAAAATCTCTCATGCTGTGTGAAAGCCACTCTAAGAAAAACAAAACAGCATCCGCACCTAGAATCTGTGAGAGTATACTTATATGGAGTTTTTTTGGGAGGTGATATAGAATACCAGAGAAATAAAAATAAAAAAGCATCACAAGTAAACCTAATGGATTTAAATAGTATTTATTTTTAGGAGATGGATTTTCAGATACTTTTTTATTTTCTCCCTGCCTTCATATTATATTGTGTGCAATAAGCGAGTATGACCTTTTAGATAAGAGAAAGTGTGTCATTTATTGAAATGGCAAGAGTTTAAAAGCAATCAACTGGAAAATAATACATTCACTGGGTACATATAATTTCAGCTAGCAATAATCACGCCTCAGACAAACCTCACTGGCTATGATACTGCCGCTGTGCAAAGCTGGTGTACTTATAATGTCAAAGGTCCAAGATTGTGGTTCTCTTGATCAGTATGAGGATGAGAGTTCTTCCAAAACAGAGTGATACCCAGAAGCAGAGTGGGATACGCAGTTCAAAGCAGTGATGGAGGGGATATTCGCCCACTGCAAACTAATTTAAGAAAGTGCGGATGACATCACTGCAGGTGTTCTTTCAAAGCAGAGCATAAATTTACAATGCTTCTGGCTGACAACATTGGAAGGGAGACAAGGCTTTTAAAAGTCTCCTATATTTTCTGTGAGTGCTCACCATCTTTATCTTCAAATAAAAGTGTTCGTATTTCTTCCTTCTTCCCCTTGGGCTCTGGTTCTTCGCTGAGAAACATCTCATAAACCTCATAAGAGGAGAAAACATAAAGCGGTGATAGCACTGAATGTTCTGGTTTGTAAGACTGTAAATATTTTACTTTCCAGAAGAGACCACCTATGACGAAAACTTCAGATCTCTCTTAGTCTTCCAGAATTGAACTATAAAGCTTGTGATCACTTCCAAATTCCAACAGAGCCTGCCAGTTTGGCTTAAAACATTTGGAAAAGAATACTGTGTAAATGTGCAAAAGGCCAACACGTTGGGAAGGAGGGATCTCAGATGCAAAAACAATGTTAAGAGACACTGCCAATCAAAGAACTGAACACCCAAGACCAACAATTATGTTTAATATTTGTGTAACTTTTCAGGTTGTGTCACTGTATATGCAGAGCAAGGGCTTTATGCTAAAAATTCTGGACTTACTCAGCCCCTCAGGTTTATGAAGAACAGTGGTGGATACTATACAGAGAACTGACTCCTTACCTCAAGAAATTTGGAAGGTAACTGGAGGAAAAGCAAGTAGAAAAATGAATAGCAGAACTCTTACAAATTAGCATGTAAACAGAATGACCTAATTTTAAGCATGGAGAAAAGATTTGAACAAATATTTCCCAAAGAAGTACATGAACGGCCAATAAGCACATTCAAAGTTGCTCTGCATGATTAGTCATCAGAGGGATGGAAGCTTCAGCTACAGCAAAATGCTATTTCACACCCACGAGAAGAGCCAAAATAAACATGACTGACAGCACACAGTGTGGGTCAGGAGGGAGAGCACCTGGCGCCCTCGAGCCCTGTAAGGAAGAGTGAAGGGGTCTGACCACACTGAGGTAGACTGGCTCGGCACCTCCCTCAATACACGTCTGCTGGGTAGCAATTTCACTTCTAGGTACTTACCCAAGGGAAATTAGTACATATATCTACAGGAAAGCTAGGGGAGCGTGTTGATAGCTGCTTTATTTACAAAAGGCAAAAATACATGCCCATCAGCAGGAGGAGGGAGGACATGTGGTATAATCAGACAGTGGAATAAAAAGGAACAGTTTGACAGGTGAGGCCACACAGACACTGCTCGGATGTCACACGCTCAGAGAATACATATGGGAAGGGTCTATCTCTGTCCACCTCTGAAACAGGCAAAGGTGTCTTGTGATGCGAAACTCTGGGGACAGAAGGCAGGGAGAGGTTGCTTCCAGGGTGCTGTGTGGCCGGGGTGGGCTGGAATCGGGTACCAGGGGAAACTCGGGGTGACAGATGTACTCTGGGTCTTGATTGGCCCCAGTGTCACGCGGGCATATAATTGTCCAGGGTACCAGACATTTAAGACTTGTACATGTGATGGTGTTTAATGATCCTCCAATTTTTTAAATTGTCAGGATTAGGGAGCCTAGAAATAGAGATCCGACAGTGTATGTGAGTTTGCATGGTGAGAACTGTAAAAACCTGCAGATTGTTAATATCACCCTAAAACACGACTGTATCCATAAAATGCTGATTTATGTCATGAGAGAAGACCGGGTCGAGGGACAGATTGACAAAGTCGCAATGACTTTATGGAGCCCACCCCTGGGGACCGTCCCTGCAATGTCTGAGCCTCACACTGCAGTCCCAGAGTATCACAACTCCCCACACATCACAAATCTGTTTCCTGGCTTACAAACAAAGGGGATGGATTTGACATCCCGCATGTGATTGCTACATAAGATAGACTATTACACACACCAGAAGGAAGTCATAAAGAATGCTTCAAGTGACGTTCAAAGTGGCAGAGAAATCTCAGCTCCTGGGGAGTAACTCTACACTCACTAGGACATTCACCTACCACATAGTCACCACAGCCCCATCCCAGGGTGGTGACATTTAAATTGGTTTTATGACCTGTGGCCAACACATGGAACACTCTACTGGACTATTGAGCTGCTACACGAAGAAACAACTTTAAAATTTTGATCATGCAAAATCAGTATGCAGTTCCTCCAAAAATTAAAAAAAAAGATACCATTTGATCCAGCTGTTCCACCCCTCATTCTATTTGCAAAAGAATTAAAGACATGCTGTAGTAATACTCCACACACGTTTACTGTGGCAGAAATCACCAGTTACACTGTGGAAATAACCTAGATGTCAGTCAACAGAATACATCCATTGATTTATTCTGTATGTATATCCATGCAAGATAAAGAAAATGCAACACATATATGCAGTGGAATATTACTCAGCTATAAAGAATGAAATTGTGCCATTTGTAGAAAATAGGTGAAACTAGAGACCATCAAGTTAAACGAAGTAAGCCAGGTTCAGAAAAGTTAAATATCACAAATGTTCTCTTATAAAAGAAATGTACAAACCAGGTGTGGTGGATGCCTGTAATTTCAGCATTTGGAGAGCTGAGGCAGGAGGATCATCACAAGTTTGGGGCCAGCCTGGGCCACATAGGGAGTTCCAGGCCTGCTTGAACTAAAAAGTAAGACCTTGTCTCTAAAGTTCTCCTCCAAAAAAGAAATCTAAGGAAAGCAGGTGGGAGGACAAATGACAGCAAAGTAGAAGGCAGACGACTGGAGATGAGGCAACAGTCAGGGGAAGGGAAAAGGAAAAGGGGAAGAGATCATGGGAGTGAGAGCAATTGAAGTATGCTGCACACACGTGGCAAGATGCCAAGCAAAGTGATCCAGTGCGGTTCTGTTTGGCATACCTTACAGAATATAAATATTAAATATATAGAATTGCCTTAGCAGAGAGTTTGCACATTGCTAAGGCCTGAAGTTTGCCTGCTCCAAAATTTGTATGTTGGAATTTAATTCCCAGTACAATAGAAGTAAGAGTTGGGACCTTTGATAAATGTTGTAGTCATGAGGGCTGTGCCCCGTGAATGAGATTAGTGCCCTTATAAAAGGGGCTCGAAGGGACCATGTGAAGATCCAGTGAGAAGGTACCATCGCCGAGCACCCAGTCTGCTGCTGTCTTGACTTGGGACTTCCCAGCCTCCAGCACCATCAGCGGGTACTTTTTTTTAACTCAGAAATTACCCAAATTATGGTATTTTGTTATAGCAGCCCAGAGAACTAAGACACAGGTATGAGAAAACTACAATATTAGTTCATTTTAATGTTGACAGTTTTGGTCTGCAACTTTTCCTTTGCCCTAACACCTGCAAGGAGCAAGATGTGCACTTACTCTTGAGCACGGAGCCCTCCGGCGGGGCCTGGCATCCAAATGAGAATGGTGTGAAGACGGTCAGGCTTGGGACAAGGGGCGGACAGTGATAGGTGGCTTCCCTCCTCCACCGTGAACATCACTGCCTCGACCAGACACCATATTACCCAGGAGCCAGTATGTCTGCTGTGTGTTTTAGCTTGGGCCTGGGGCCACCCTTGATTCTTCTCTTCCCCTTGAGCCCTGGCCTGGTCTGGTGCGCTCCCTCTGCCCCTGGTTTATACTTCTCTCTCTCTCTCTTGAGATGACACTCATGAAAGAAGACTTCCGGATCTGCTTCAAGAAGTGGCAGAGATGATAGCACAAATGTGTTCAAAGAGAGGGGAAGTATTTCAAGGAGGATTAGTGGCTGTGTGTCCTTTGCTATAACAAATTTTTAAAAATATAAACATTCACAGTCTGCTTGGACCCTTCCTCATATAAAGGTAGCTGTTAATGTACTTGTGCCCCTGGAGGATGGACTTGGGAGTCTGCTCAGGGTAGGTTTCTCTAGGGCATATGCTGTCTCGCTGCCCTGTGCCTTCGGCGTTTGGGGATCTTCACTGTGCCATTCCCGTTAGCATGGGTCCTTGCTGTCTGTTGGTGCCTGCATCTCCCCAGGTGGCTCCTTTCCCCTTCGTGGTACCACCTGACTGACACCATCCGTGCCTCCATTCTTGCTGGTCACTATGATCCCTGCTTAGCGATTTCGGGCCATGGCAGCTAAGGTCGCAAAATGGCTGCCCTGGGTTTGAGCAGCACCCCAAACCACATTCAGTCTTGCCGAGGATGGGAATTGTGGTATGAGACACTGTGATGGTTAACTTTGTGAGTCAGCTTGATGGGGCCCCATAATGTCCAGCCATTTGGTCACACTGACATGTCTATAAAGGTGTTTTAGGATGAAACTGACTCCTGAATCACAAGACCAAGGAAAAAGACAACCCTCCCTAATGTGGGGGTCGACATCCCAATGGCTGCAAATCTAAACAGGACAAAAAAGCTGAGTGGCTGGGACCCCTCCTGCCTGCCCACTGAAGTAGGCACATGGGTATCCCCCAGCCTTTCAATTCAGACTAGAACATTTGGCTCTTCTTGATTCTCCATTGTGCCAACCGCAGATCTGTGGACGTCTCAACTCCACAGTCACACAGGCCAGTTCCAACACTGCCCTCCTGGAATCAGGAGCAGCTCAGTTGCAGACAGATGGGGCATTCATGGCAGGTGCATGACTCATGTCTTCAGCACAATCTACATGGCCATGTGATGCAAAGAAAGGACACATTGGGCTTGGACTTGACTATAGCTTGTCCAGCTCCTCTGCAAGGGCCATTCCCTCTTGATTCCTGGCCCCTGGGCAAGCTCAGTACTTTGCTCAAACACCCAAAGCGCTAGGCTCTTGGTCTTCAGTCCCCACTCAGAACACATGGCCCCTCTTCCCACCTTCCTACTGTCGCACTCCAGCCTTTGGTGTGGGAGAGTTTTGACAATTTCACATGCAACAGTAGTTTGCAGTAACTCCCAGCCCTGTGACTAAGCACCAGGACAACCCAGACTTCCCAGTTCGATTTTGATAAGCACCAGGACAATTCTGGGAAGAGCCCAGAGACCTGACGGGGCACCCACACCCTGGGGAAGCATGGTGAGGGGATGTGCAGTGACTATCTGCAAGGTAAGGGCAACAGCCCACAGGAAGGTTCTCCAGTCCACAGGAAGCCCGGTAAGTTCTGCCATGTGTACCCATGCCCACAGACACTCTTCTTTGGGGACAACACAAGCACTCAGAGAACAACTGTGTGACTGTCACCATCCTGCATTGTTCACTCTGTAGTGGGAGAGGAAGAACGTAACTTGGGGTCAACAGAGCCCCTGGATGCTTGTTTTCAGCAAGGATTTGCTGAACGCCTACTATGGACCCAGCTCTGTGGTTGCCAGCAGGCCCAATCCTGCTGGTGTTTTCATTTCAGCCTCCCTGCTCTGGGCTTAACTTGCTGGAAGCTACAAGGAATCTCATGCTTGCAGGGACAGGCCTCTACATGTTGAGGTTCTGATTCACTTCTCCCTCCAGAAGTAAAAATAGGGGCTGATCCATTCAAATGCTCCTGGAAGATGAAAAGACTCCTGAGCCAAAACAAGACTTGCGATAAGCTGCCTACGTGTGAGGGAGGAGGCGACGAGTTGCCAAGCTGCCTGTGGTGGGCATCTGTCCGGGAAAGGCTCCCTGCAGCCTGATGGGACTTGTCCCAGCCGCCTCTCCCCTGACAAGGTCCTGTTACCTGCATGCATCTAGGGAGCAGCCCACAAGCCCTCCGCACCCCCAGCACCACTGCCACTCACAGGGCCACTGACCCTTTCCAGCCTGGTCATTTCTAGTTACAAGTCAATCTTAGTGTTATTTTAATATATCCATTTCCTGCATCACAAGTACTTTTATTTTTATTTTTTGAAAATTTTGTATGAGTATGTGTTTGTGAGACATAAGGAGCATGTTCATCCTGGGGGACAGCTACTTGTAATATCCCATCCTGACCTTTTTGATTCCCCTCCCCCTGTCCCTCCTGTGCCCACATCCCCTCCCAGCTCCACAGAGTTCGTACCCTTAATGATCAAATTACTCCCATCAGTTTGTTCTCTTGTATCTTCCCCGCCCCCTGGGAATGGAATTGGACAATTTCCCAGCTTGGACCTGAAGTTTTTATTTCCTGCATGGCTTCTTCTGCTTCATAGAGGACATTGCACAGCCAGCACTTGTTGAGTGAAAAATTAGAGATACTGATATTTGGGATTGAGGTGAATCCATACAGAAAGGACCTCTCAAGAGAGTGCTGGGGTGATCGGAGGAACCATCTGACCCCCACACATACCCTGCCCTCTCTTACCACCTAGACATCTGGAGCCATTCCTGGACAGAGGAAGAAAACTGACTTAGGAGAGCGAAAACAGAGTCCACTGTCTTAGTCTACTTTTGTTACTATCACAGAATACCAAAGACTAGCTGTTTTATAAAGAAGAGAATTTTCTACAGTTCTGGAGGCCAGGAAGCCCAAGGTCAAGCAGCCTACATCTGGCCTGGGCCTTCTTGCTATGTCTTTCCTAGGCAGAAGGCAGAAATACTATGTCTTTCCTAGGCAGAAAAGCATCCAGGAGAAGGCAGGAAAACTCACTATTATCATAAGCCCATCACAGTAAGGGACCCACTAATCCATCCACCTCCCAGCACTACCCCGGGGACCAGGCTCCCCACACGCATGCATTTCACAGTAAGCATGGCTCCCAGGCTCACTGGTTCTCTTCTCTGACACTGATTTGCTTCGGAAGTTTATCGACTTCAAGCTGCATTTACCCTTTGCCACTTTCCACTCTACAGGTGGGGCTGTCAGTAAATTGGGGTGTGTGTGTGTGTGTGTGTGTGTGTGTGTGTGTGTGTGTGTATCGATACTGTTGCAGCAGGAGGGTGTGGACCACCTCCTGAGCACACTGGCAGAACTGCCTGAAATCCTAATGAAGTAGCAATGGCGGCTCTCTTAGCTCCCATCAAGGGAGGAAAAGGGTGTTATGGCTTGTAACTAGATGTCCCCCTAAGCCTCACGCAGTCATAGGTAGGGCATTTCGGAGGTGGCTGGATGAGGGTGTGTGCATGTGGATTAAGGGTGTGATACTGGGTTAAGGGAGTAGATAAGGGAACCAGAACCCTGGATGTGAGTGGCACCTATCGATAGGTTTGTAGCCTGGATGCAATATAAACAGACAGAAAGAAGGCTGGCTGCTGCCTCGGTTGCTGCTCCCTGCCTTCTGCCTGCCCTGCTGTGGGCTGTTTCTGCTCTGTGGTGTCCCCTTTACCATGCTGCCCTGACGTGGAACTAGCTGGTTATGGACTGAAACCTCTATAAACTTGAGCTGCAATAAACATTTCCTCCTTTAACTTTGGATGTCTGGTATTTTGCCTCAGCAATGAAAAAGGTAACTAAGACAGAGGGCCAGTGGCATCCTGTTACAGCACATGCCACTGGATGTTCAAGGCGAAGTGCTGGAAGCCTGAAGAGTAGCTGTGGTGCTGGCTCCACACAGAGCTCCTACAAATACTTATGGGCGCACTAGACAGAGGATGGTGCTTCTGAGCACCCAGCCCTGGAAGTCACCCACCGCTCTCCTGAGAGGTCCCTGAGCTTTTCATCACATTCACCCTGTCTGATCACAGGTCCATAAAAGTCCCCACTCTTGCCATGAGAAGGTGGGTCTTGAGAGGGCCAGGCCTTTCCCAGGAAGAAGAAGGAGGGCACAGAGCCCTGTATGCGACACTGCTGGGCCTCTAAGGCAGTAAGCGAGGTCAGAACTGTACCCTAGCAACCTGCAAGAGGAGCGCAGTGGCTTGTTTGTGTCACTGGGGAGATGGCAACCTGAGGCCACCCCTGCTCCTAGCTCAAGGTCCCCTGCCAGGAAGAACTCTGCTCCTAGGCAGCCTCCAGCATTACTTGGGTCACCAAGGCACCTGGCATCAGGGGTCTTACCCAACAGCCAGCGCACCTCCCTTTTCTGGTTCAGCCGCCGCCTGCCCCAGGGCTATGCACACACGCAGCTGTCTGTCTGTCTGTGGCGGCATGTTCCCAGGTCTTCCTGGAAGCGCAGCTGTGGGAAAGCACTGCAGCTGACAATCAGCACACGTCAGCAGGCTGCTCAGGGCTTTCACGTCGAGAGGCAAGGTGGGGCTTTTCCACCTGCCATCTTGTCATTGAGCCATCCTGGCAGTGCCCCACGCCCTGGTCTCGCCTTGCTGTCTTCCCAAGCTCCAAAGCTTCCTCAAGAGAAAAGAGACCTACATTGCACATGAGGACCTGCGAGTTGTTCTCCCAGGCAGTAGTCTTGCTGAGGCCGCCCAGGAAATGCAAACCAGAATATGGATAAAGGTATGGAAATATCTGTGCAGAAGCTGAAACTGTATGGATGGCAGCAAGAACATTCACTGAGTGCCCTGGTGACAATGATTCTCCTGCCCACACTGCTACATTGATCCCATTTGGGGCCACCTTGTCAACACATGAGGGATAAGAACAATTTGCCTCTGAAATCATGGTTCAGCAACAAGCCATAAGAGGGCTGAGTGACTGACTACCAGAAGCAAGGGGAACCTCCTCATCAGAAGGGGGGGCTGCCCTCCAGCTGTCCTCTTGGCAATCCCGGAAATACCAGTGAAAAGATAACAGTAACGCCAAAGACTGAAGGCCTTGGCGATGCTGTCGTAAAGGCTAAAAGGGAGCTCTTCCCCTGTCTAGAAGGTGGTCACCCTTCAGCCCTGCAAAGGACAGTGCTGATGCTCCTGATCCTGAGGGGACAGAAAGGGGATGTGTCCTAAGTTCTGCATCAACCCTCAGAGAACAACAGAAGCAATGATGGTGACCTTTTGTTTAGCCTTGACCCACGAAAATGGGTGCTCAGGGACTGCTGGGGATCTGTCACTAGAACAGAGCAGGCTGGTGGGGACCCTGGGGACAGATGCAGGCGTACTTGGATTCACATATGCCAGACATTGTCCCATGTGGCTATGAACCATCTTATCCCCCGAGAGAAGCAGGCATGATTCCCACTGGACACACATGGCGAGGGAAGCTGGACAGAACTGGACACTTGGAAGCTGCAAAGTGGCTGAGCTGGGCAGGGAATCAGGGTCAGTGGGGTCAGAACTTCCGTGGAGGCACTGCCCCAGAGGTGACCCTGCTGCGGCCACCGCATGCGAGATCTTGGGACACAGCCCTAGGTGCCACATTCTTGTTATTGTGATGGGGACCCAGAGCCCATAATGGTGCATGCAGAAGATGTGTGTGCACCTACATACATGATGGTGGTGTGACCCAAATGTACAGCGGATGCCTAGATTTAAAAATACATTACAGTAAAAGAGGCATTGCCACAAATCCCCTTCAGAGACCTCCGCCTCATTACAAACACACACATCCCATCGTCCTGGCCGCTTTCTGCAGCAGCTCTGGAATCCTCTTTCTTCGGTATCTTTACAACATGTGATCAAAAATACAGTGAACACTGCTGCTCAGTGCCATCCAGCAGAAAAGCACCTGGCAAAAACATGACACGGCGCCCTTACCCACTTTAATCACTGGATCTGGCACTGTGTGACTTCCGGCTCCTCCCCACAGTGAAAATGAGCAGGAAAGGTGAGCATTTTGGATTGATTCAGGACATGGAGGCAGCATGACAGCACAATTAAAGACACACCGAGATCACCGAGGGAGGGCTGGACACACACACACGTTTGCTTCACGGGCTCCGCAGCGGCAGTCACCTCCCAAAAGAGCCCCAGCTTCCCTGAACCTTGCTGCTGGCAACCCTGAGTCAGACTGCAGGGTGGGATGGGGTGATTCTTTCCTCCCGCCCTGTTATTTCTGAGCTCAGGGCACCTTGGGCACAAACCACTTGAGAATGTGTGGCTCTGCCTCCAGGTGCCTGAGAGCCTGCTCCTGGGTGATGCTTCTGTCCCCGAGGGCCAGGCAGCTCTTGGCTTCCAGGTGAGACAGGAGGGAGACACGTAGGTCCTGCAAAGTGCCCTGCAATTGAAAAGTGGCCTCTGTGTCTCAGACCCACACCAGGCTTTTGTTCCAGCAGAGAGCAGAACCATTAAGAGAGTGTCACTTGGCCTTGTCCCAGCCTGCATTAGAGGGCACCAGGCTCTCCAGCCTCATCCCTACACAGCCTGACTCTTGCCTCGGGATGCAGTTTGGCCATGGGGCCTCGTAGGAAGCAGCTGAGTGCCACGGGCTGTCCAAAGCAGGAGCAGAGATCCCCTCACCGGCCACTTACCCAAGGAGGCCCAAGGCCACCCTGAGGGAGAAGCAGCCAACTGTGCTAACCAGACATTCCCAGGAGCCGGCCCTGGAAGCAGCCACAGGTCCTTTCCCATGCCCCTACATTCTCCAGGTGCAAAGATGATCCCACCCCCAGCCTCCCAACCCTAGCACAGCCCAGTCCTAGACCTGGCTGTCACCATGAGCGTCTGGCTGGTGTTTCGGGAAGAAGCCAGCTTTTAGAGTGACTTCAAGTTGTTGTGAATCACTGAGCCTGAGTCACACGAGGGCTTGGGTGGATTTGCAGAGAGCAATTGCCTCAGACAAGACTTTGCCCCAGAGGTTTGGGTCCTAAAGAGGGTGCTTCGTAGTATGCAGTCTAAGTGCCTGATAGGGAGTTGCTGGGGCTGGCAGCTGGCAGCACCCAGGAAAAGCCTGCTGGGGCGCCTGGCATCCCTCTGCCCTCTGCCCCTTCCCATCTGTCTAAGAGCCCTTCTTGTCATTTCACTGATGAGAAAGACCTCAAAGTCTTGCCCTCAGTCTCCTCATCACCCTGGTCAATAGCACCACATCAAGGCTCTCCACCCCCTTGCAAGTCCTGCTGCCACCAAGGTCGCTACCTGTGGTCTCCGGTTGCCCTCCAGTTCCCCGTGTTCCCTCCCCTGCACAAACAAGGCTCATCCTACCCTCAGGAGCCCCCAGCCTCTGCTTCTCCTTGCTACCAGGAGGTTCTGGAGCATTTCCCCATCTCAAACTGCAGGCTTGTCTTGTGGGTAGCCCCTCAGATTGTGGCAGCCACGCCAGCGGGCGTTCTCCTCATCATCACCTCCCTTGTTTTGGCCTCTATGCTTCTGTTAGTATAGTCTAGAATCTCATCACAATGCTGGCGGCTCATCCCAGTGGTGACTCATAATGAGATTTATTTTGAGTCAACAAAAAGGCTTTCATAAAGAGGCACTGTCTGGACCCCTCCCCACAAGCTGTTCTGCTGGGTTTGCCAGACTCTCCATTCATACTTTTACCTGTGGCCCATCAGTCCCTCCCCGTCATTCCGCAAGGTTTTCTTATTACTTAATGAGCATTTCCAGCCATGTCTGTCCACAGCTCACTCTTCTTTCTCTGTTCCTCAAAGGTCACACAAGGCTGCACGCTCCTGGCTTTGCTGGAGGCAGCGTCTGGTTCAGGCTCTTTTTACAGGTGGAGAACCTGAGGCCAGGTAGCTCAAGAGCTACGGGAAGACCACACCAAGGCACCCGCCTGGCCTGAGGCAGATATGAAGCCTCAGACATTGTGATACTCGGGCTGCCTCAGTGATGAGCTCAGCCTGGAAGCCACAGCGCGCTGCACCCAGGCTCCTGGCGGCCGGCGGATCCCCAGTCCTTGGCGAGGAGAAGCTGTGTGACCTGGTACGACAAGGATGCTCACAAGCACCAGAGATGCAGGAAACGACACGCAGTCTGGCCACCGGAGATGCCATTGTTCAGCATGATAAGGACGGCAACGGCAACACAGGCTCGATAGGAAGAGGAAGCCACTCGCTGAAGATGTAGATCGCAAGACTGTGTTGTCAGGAAACATCCAGAACAGGCGAATCCTTAAAGGCAGGAAGCAGTGCAGTGGCCGCCAGAGGCCAGGGTGCAAGGGGACACAGGAGGTGGCTGCTAGTGGGCACAGGGCCTCTGGTGGGGGGAGGTTCTAGACGGAGGTAGCGGTGATGGCATTTACACCGATTAATAGCACAGTTTAAGGGGATCAGGATAGAGTTTTATATGTCAGTCTTTTGGATTTGGGGGGTTGTTTGGATGGATTTTGGATGTTGTTTTTGTCTTGTTCCAGTGTTGAGGCTAGAACCCACCTCATGTGAGGACTCCTCCCATGAACCATGTCCTCAGCCTCTATCTAATTTTTGCAGAAGTCAAAGCAATCTTCCCCCTGGAGACAGAGAGGAGGAAAGGCAGGAATGGGGTGGCGGGTGTTGCTGTCAAAGCCTTCCTTTGCTGCCAACCTGAGCACATGGGGGGGGCTCGGTTTGCATGTGCGTCCTTTCTGCAAGGTCCTACCCGGTTGCCACCCCAGGCTGGCACCTCCCGCCAGCCAGACCTACGTGGCCCCTGAGCTTGGCTAGGACACACAGTCGTCTTGTCCCATAGCCTGAGGATGGCTCTGCCCTGGAAGGAGGAGGACAGGATGGCCATGGCAGTGAAGTGATGTCACTGCTGCAGTCATGTGGGCAGTGGTAGCCCTTTGTCCATGGATAGTGGCAGCCTCTTGTCTGTCACCAGAAAGCCACAGTGACTGGGCAGAGCTAAGGAAATGTGAGGGGTCAGCAGGCCAGAGCCCCCTCCTCCACCCCCACTCTGTGCTGGCAGGGAGAGTACAACATCTGGGAGAGGCCAGGGCCAGGCTGGGTCCCTTCTCCCACACACAGTGACATCCACACCCCTCACTCCTGGGTGCTGCCAGTGCAGGTCTGGGGACAGCTAAATGCTAACAGGTGGGAAATGAGCATGCTCCACCCATGAGCTTCAAAGACCTGTGTTCCCATGCTGTTCCCAGAGGCTGGCCCTGAGCCCAGACCCTCTCGGACCCACAGCCCACCTGAGAGCAGAGGGCCCTCCCCTCCTGGCGGGTCCCATGCACACTGCAGCACCAGAAAATGCCACCTCGTGTGGCCAAGGGTCACACTCAGCTGAGGTGGCCTCGTCCACCGAGCTCCAGGGTTTTGCTGATGCATAAACCACAGAGACACTCACTTACCCTTTTTCTCAGGCACTGAGGAGAGGGTTTTTTGCTTTTAACCTGAAGCCAAAAGACACTGGACATCAGAAGCAGCCCTAAGGGACACAGGTTCCAGAGAAGAGAATGAGGTTACCAGGGTTCAGTCCCACTCCCATCCATGGAGCTTGCCCATCTCAACCTCACTAAAGTGGGTATTTTAACAAAAACCACATTCTAAATGCCACTGTGGACATTTTCAGGCCCAGGCATGAACACAGGGCAGCTGTGTCATTTGTGAGGACTTGGTTTAACTCTGGGGAGCTGCTTAAAGGGCCACGTTGGACAGACTCTGTGGGTGCAATGCAGGTTCTGCATCATCAGGCCCCTCTTGGCCTAGGGCCTCTGATTGGAAGGTATGAGGCAAGCGCTTTAATCACAGCAGCTGACTGCAGAATTCAGAGCTTGGATTTCAAGCTCTGCCTCTGCCAACTTAAGCACTGAGTGAGCCCCACCAGATTCCAGTATCCCCACTTCTAAACAGTCTGACACAAAGCGGCCCTCTGGGAAAGTCATCATCAGAACTAAACAAGATGTCACCTGTGAGATGCTGCCCCGTGGTCACACAGAAGATTTCTGACTCTGCATTTTTTTCCAGAAAAATTTATGTATGTACCTGAGAAAAATCAAGGTTCTATTTACTGAGCTAATCAAAGCAAAACCTGAAAGGCAACTGAAATGTGCATTTTTGTCTTTTAGGTCTTACAGTTCAAAGAGATTGGTAAAAGAAAAGGAGAGGGGAAGAAAATAGGGAAGGGAAGGAACGGGGAAGAAGTAAAAGCAAAGGAAAGGAAAATCCTCTTTCCTCAGTATCTTTACAAGGTGTGATAAAAAATACAGTGAATGCTGTTGCCAATGCCACGCAATAGAACAGCAGGCTCCTAAAAATCTGAGACCATGTCCTCATCCACCTAACTTACCAGATCTGGTACATGTGACTTCTGGCTCCTCACCTAAATGAAGAGGATCGCGAAAGGGAAGGGTTTTTAATCAATTCAAGTTGTTGAGGCAGCCAAGACAGAATAATTACAGACACTCGAGAAAGAGGACTCAAGAGCTGCTGCAGGAAGTGGCAACCATGACGGGACAAGTGCACACAGAGTGAGTGGGAGGACTCAGGGGAGATTCATGGCAGGAATAGTTAAAAAGCTTAATCTCATGTGGGTATTTCTGCAGCTCGAAGCTAGAACAGGGTGGGTAGGCCATGGAATTCTCATTCTCCTTGATCAGATTTTTCCATGCTGGCTGATTTCTTTTTCCAGCCATCTCTAACTTAAGTTCCAGCTTGTGTTTGGAGAGCATCTATGCTGGCCAAGCTGGCTTCTGAGATAGGAGTGCAGGCATCACAAAGAGCTCCCAAGAGAGTTTCTAGAGGCTTCTGGCCCTGCCTGGCAGCAGGAACTTCTCAAGAAGCAAAACAACCAATGTGGAAATATGAAAGAAGAACCTCAGAAGGCAGCACTGGCTGTTTGGGGCCTGTGAACAGGCCCACCTCACCCGGCAACTGGGAGGTCTGCCCTTCTCCATAATACCCTCTCCCCGCCTGCCTGGGTTTATTTTTACCTCTTCTAACTTTTAGAATCAAGAAATTACAACACTGAAATCTACCTCACATGCAAATCATTTCCAAAAATGTCTTTGGCCGGCATCATAGTCCATTGTCCCAGGGTGGCCAGTGACAATGTCCTGGTGACTCCTCCAGTGCTGTACACTAAGGGCAGCTGCCCACCTACAAAGCCATCTGGGAAAACTCTGTGCTATCAGGACCTAAATCAAGCTCTCTGACAGAGAAGCCCCAAACAAAAAGTAACCGACAGGTTCTAGTTTTCAGCCAAACTCAAAGAACCTTTATGAGGCATATCAAAGCTCTCCCAGCAGCCAGCTCATTACATTTAATCATCAATTGTGTTTATCAGATCCTGGATTTGTGAGTCTCTTGAAGAAAAAGATGCAAAAGGATTTCTTCTATGCTTTGGAAGTGGATTTCAAAGCAGGCTTTGAGGTCACTGGCAGACACCCTCCCAGTAGAGACTATACTGGGGAAACAGAATAGATTCATTTGATGTCATAATGTAGGGCTTCTGGGAGGAGGCCAGCTCACCCCTGGAGTCTGAGTCCCCAGTCGGGCTCCCCTGAGGGGCACAGCCTGGGAAAAGAGGACCCCTGCGCATGTCCTTTCATCTTGATCCCTGAAGGAATCCAGGAGACTTGCCAAGTCTCACCACACCAAATGCTTACCTTGCTGCCCAGCTCCTGAGAAAAGGAACTTCTGGAATTGTTTGGGTTTTGGTTTCTGTGGCTAGTTCTTCACTAAGGTTTAGAGATTTGGGGTCTTTAGGCGGCATCTGGTTCCATCAATGTGACTGGCCACTTCTAACGTGATTGACCCAAGACCCATCATTCCAGTCCCAATACCCCATCCTGGAGATGGACAGATAGCAATATGAAAAATAGAAAAGCAGCTCTTGTTCACAAGGAAACCTTTAGTAAAGAGGCTTGATTTGCTGGCACCCTGGAGCCCGTCACGGCATGGTGTCTGATTCTAAACCAAACAATTCAGCAGCCAAAGAATAAAGAAAGCAAAAATCAGATTAAACCTCCCTTGCAGCTTCTCAAATGCCCAAAGGATGATTCCCTCACAACACAACTATACTTCCTCCTCCTTTCCACCTCTGCGTTTCTCTCTGTAGCTCGTATTTCTGTTCTTCACTCTCTGCTCATCTGCAAATCCTACCACATCCCCCCAGGCCACTCGCTTCCTGTCTCTCTTTTTAACGTAAGAGGAGCTCATAAGCCTCCTTCCCTGTCCCTCAACCAAAAGATCAAGACAAGATAGGGGACCCTAAAAGTAAGGTAGGAAAGAGGATGGGGTTTTGGTGCATTGAACATGTGGTCCCTAAAATGTTACTGATATTTGAACAAAGACTTGCTATGTGTTGGACACCGTGTTATACTACCTGATATGACAGTGTGTGGAATGGGGTTTTCTTAAGTGTGTTCTGAGAATAATATTCCGGGGAGACGCTGCTGAAGTAGAGGGCTTGAGACTTACAGACATTCAGGAAATGCGTCATCCCTTATCCATCTTCTGGACATTTTCAGTGACATTATATTTCAGATATTCCTGCAGTGCATTCACCTATTTATCACTGATTAACCCACTTATTTGATCGCCAAGCTTACCCTTTCATGGAAAAAGAAAGATCTAATATTGTCAAACTCACCCTTGGCCCACACAGATCTCCAAGACGGAAACCGCCGAAGTGCGCTTGGACTATTTTACGCTGTTGCTGGAGCCGCAGTGGGCGGTCCTTGACTTCCCAGGCCATTCTCGGTAGTGTAGACTTGGGCATGGCCAGGAGGATTCGTTCCCCAGTCATCTGGGGTAAAGATGAGATAATCTATTGGCAGCTCTAACAAGGGAGAAACCCCGGCTTCCAGGGCAGGAGAAAGAGCCCATGGATACTCTGGGGAAGGACGTGAGCGCTGGGATGCTTGGGAGATCTAGACCCGCGGCTGACCCAGGCTCACACTGTGTACATGATGTAACTCCGCAGCAACCCGCGGAAGCCCTACACCAAAGCTGGCGCCAGACTTTGGCAGATGACTAGAAATAGAAAAGGGAGGGAGATCCACTTGGTCCTGCTGAATAGGATTTACTTCCAAACATGGTCCTGGTTCTTCTAAGGACCCCACATGGTTTTATTTCCTTTCCCATGCTCCCCTTTCCCATCTCACCTCCCTGTCCCCAGCATTCTGGTGCCTTCCATGGAATGCGGGCCTGATGTGACCCGCAGGGCCAGAGGAGAGAGCAGGGAGTCTGACACCCTCTCCCAAGATGCGCCCCTCCGGCCCAGATGTGAGCTCCAGATTCTCTCCAAAGGGCCCCTGCCAGGACTATGGCTCCAGGGAGTTTATTATTTTGCTTCTGCTTCTGGAAATTCTTAAAACAAACCTCAAAGAAAAGAAAGCTCCAATCTAAAACACATTCCTTTCAGAACCCAAGAAATGACTCATGAAGGCTGTTTTGGCAACCGTGCTCCCTGTTAAGATGACTAGATTCTATTTTTGAAATGTAGACTTTGTACCCCAAATATTCTCCCAGAACAGGAACAAAAAAAAAGGAAGAAAGAGGAAAAGAAAAAATCCACACGACGGAGGAGTGACGTTTCTGCTTACACATTCGGTGTTAGCTGCATGCACACTATTTGCCATTGCCATTTATTTTTGCATTTCATCATCTATTTTTAATGTAAGTTTCAAGTAGTTGAGCAAATTATTCAGTAAAGTTGCTTGAAATGCTCTTTAGAATAATTCTGGGCCACACTTGAGCTAGTATATGGAAAGTTCTGATTTCACTTAAATGTCCAATGAAGAAATAAGCACACGTGGAATATTATTTAGCCTTTAAAAAGAGATGAAATTCTGGCACTTGCTACAAGTATGGATAAACCTTGAGGACATTAAGTGAAATAATCCAGTCACATGGTACAGAGACTGTACAATTCCATTTAGATGAGGTCCCCAGAATCACCCAAATCACAAAGACAGAGGGTGGCTATGGTGGATGTTAGGGGAGAGAGAGCATTGTTTAATGAGTGCAGGGTTTGGGGAAATAAAGATTCCAGTGATGGGTGAGTGCACCACAATGTGAATGTAATTCATAGCATTGAGCTACACATTTGAAAATGCTTTAAAAGGTAAATTTCATGACATGTTCATAATTTTAAATAAAGAAAAGCAATGTAAAAGCAGCATGTCAAGTAAGGTCCTATTTGTGCAAATATGTTTATATATGCATAGAAAAGAAGTCTAACAAGACATTCTCCAATATCTTTAGGAGTTTTTTTTTCTTTATGTAAGACAGTGAATTATGGATAATCTTTTCTTCTATTGAATTTCTATATTTCCTCAAGTTTTTACAATAAAAATATATTACTATCCTAGCAACATGTTTCTTTAAAAGAGGATTAAAAGATCGCAATTGTACCTCCCCACTATATTCCCTGTCCTTGAGACAGTACTTGCTTTGTGATAGCTGCTTGAACAATATTTGTTAAATGAATGAATGAATAAAAGAATCTATTTTTTTTTAATGGAAAAGCTCATGTTGTGTAGATTGCATCT
Organism: Dinomys branickii; assembly: GCA_004027595.1. NCBI lineage: Eukaryota > Metazoa > Chordata > Mammalia > Rodentia > Dinomyidae > Dinomys > Dinomys branickii. The sequence goes on from PVLD010001653.1 coordinate 166,897, forward strand.
CAGTGTCACCAAGTTCTGTTTTCTCAGAGAGCAGATCTTGAGTAATACCCGTGTCCTAATCCTTCCTCCTGTTTGGTTTCCATCTTGCAACACCACTACTGTAGAAGTCACCCAGGACTCGCTGTTCCAAGCCAGCAGCCTGAATTCCCCTGCGTCACAAACTGGTCCAGTTCCAGCAGAGTGAGGTAGCTTCTAAAGGCCTTGCAATAGGCAGTCAAGGAAGGGAACAGGTGTGACCTCCTTTCCTGGGAAAAGTCCCAACTGTAGGAATTCAGGGCTCCTGGGATTTGAGTCAGGTGACGGCAGCCAGTGGCCGTTACCTGGGTGCATACGCCCACACTTTGTTCTTGCGCCTTAAACAATGAAATCCAGGGTGTTCAAAGAAGCTACTTGGCCATAAAACAATCCTAATCTAAAACCACCCTTTCATTTTTTAACCATGTGGCTAGCCCAAGCTTTGCAGAAGTATTTTCTTGTTAGATAACTTAGGAGCTATAAAGCCAGTTGGTTCTGATAAAAGATTTCACCTCTGCCCACTTGAGAACAATGGGGCACTTAAAACTCCAATCTTGAAGGGCTTTCCTATTGTTTGAGTCTGGGAAACATGAAGTGATCTGAATAAAGAACTTCTGAGAACATTTGTGAAGGTGCCTCTGGCTGGTTGAAGTTGTGATAAATGTCCACCTCGTATGTAGTTTTTATGCTTTCCAGTTTAAAACCTGTTACACACTTGGGATTGCATGTTAAAGGACCTACACAATGTAACAAGGGATCAGTCACAATATTCCAAATATAATCCTTTTGAGATACATTAGAATCTTCGAAATTCAATTTGCCCAGAATGTATTGTTGATCAAGTTTCTTTCTTGACAGTACACCTGGGTGGATTTTGTAAAGTGGGGCTGGTAGAAGTCTGATTTTATCAAATGTAGACTGGTGGTCAGGTAAAATTTCCCCGCACACAGGCGGTGCCCAGTGCCCTCATCAGGCTACGGTATGGGATGACAGTCACACTGTGCGGCTGGTTGTACCCTTTGCCTTCCCAGCCACTCCAAGTTGCTGGACTGAAAGGCAGAGGAAGCAGGGAGAACTTGACTCCCTCCAACTTCCAGGAGGCCAAAGGAGGAAGTTCCCTCTGGGGCCAGGCCTGGTGGAAATGCCCTGTACCACTACAGGTCCAGCAGGAAGGGCTGGGTCCCCACCCCATGAGGCCTGAAGCTGGCTGCTGCGTCACAGCAGGGAAGATTACTCAGGTACAGGCGTTCACATGGCTGTCTGGTCTTCTTCAGTCCCCTCTCTGTCCACCCTCCTCAGGTGGGGTCCAAAGACAGAGGCAGCATTTCCAGGAGACCCTAAGATGAACCCTGGAAGAACGTGGGGCAAAGACTGCCAGGCCTACATGAAGGCCCCGCAGTCGAGTGACCCAGACATGCGGACACTCCCCAGACTGTCAAATACCCAGTTGGACAAGGCTACCAACTCAGGCCTCAGTCTCCCTCCTCAGTCTCCTGCAGACCCTGCTACCCTCAGCCCTGAACCCCACCTCTTCCTGCTGGCCACACATACCCCAAAAAAGGCTGCTGGGTCTCAAGAATTGTGCAACTGAATGGGAGACCAGTCTAGGAGTAGAGGGCCATAGGGAAACTGGTAGGGCCAATAGGGGCCTTCTGGTGTTTAGACTCACACCTGGCAGGTGTGCTGCTGGCTCCTTCCCTCCCTTCTCTCCCGCCTCCCTTCCTGCTGTGACTATTTGTTGAGTTCCTACCTTGTAATCAGGTGTTGGGAATTGGCCTCAAACAAGAGAGACAACTTCTGTCTCCTGGACCTGAGGGCCTAGGGACCAGGAGCACTAAACAAGGAACATGCATTTCAAAGAACGATGCTCCCCATGAAGAAAGCCCATCCCTGATAGGACAGAGAGTGACCAAAAAGTGGGAGGTCACAGCCAAGTGAAATCCTCAGTGCTGACAAGGATCCAAGCAAGCAAGACCCAGGGGAAAGTTCTGCATGGAGAAAAGATGTGAAGAGCAAAGGCCCTGAGGCAGGGCGTTCTGGGTGTTCTAGGAACAACTCATTTTTTTTGGCTGAGTGGAAGGAAGGAAAGAAGGGAGAAAGGAAGGAAGGAAGGGAGGGAGGGAGGGAGAGAGGGAGGGAGGGAGGAAGGAAAAAGGGAGGAAGGGAAGAAGGGAGGAAGGGAAGAAGGAAAGGAAGGAAGGAAGGAAGGAAGAAAGGAAGGCAGAGCAGGGTTTGCAGTTGGGCATGGGTGCTTTGAGAGGTGTGAAGGTGGGAACAAAGTGTTCTTTGGGGCATGGTCTACTCTCACTGGGAGCCCCAAGGATGGTGTGAGCTCCCCAAAAAGACAGCACCTCGAGGAAAACCAAGGCCAGGGGAAAACCCACCTGACTCACCCCAGCAAGGCTAGAGGCCACCCCACCACTGTGGCAGAGGCCCCGCCTTCTCTGGCTGCTTCCACCCACCTGGAGCTTTGTCACATGGACTCAAGGTTCATGTGAACCCCTCACCCTCTGATAGCCACTGTGTTCCCCACAGGGAAGCTAACGCTGGCACATAGTACATGCTCTCCCATCCTGTTCTCTCCTTTGATCTCTCTTCCCACCCGCCCCATCTATTGTTCCACTTTCTGAGGTTTTGGTTACTGAGGTCAATCACAGTCTGAAACACTAAATGGAAAATTCCTCAAAACAACTCATGAGTTATAAATCGCATGACACTCTAAGGCAATGACATCTCATGCTGCCCCTCTGTGTCCCAACCTAGAGTGAGTCACCCCTGTGGCCAGTGTATCCAAGCAGTATGCACCACCCGCCCTTGTGGGGTTGGTCACTTAGCAACTCAGTTATCAGATCCACTGTTATCATATTATGACACTTGTGTACAGCGCTGGGTGCTGTCCTCAGTTTCAGGCACCCATGAGGGTCTTGGCACATGTCCCTGTCACAGAAGGGGGACAACTGTATTTCATGACACTGATACTTCTCCCCTAGGAGGGGTCTCCACCACGCTCACAGACTGGCAATTTCTGAAGACATTTTTGGTTGGCACAAGTGGGGCGGAGGTGCCACCAGAATCTGACAGAGAAGGACAAAGAAGTTGGTGCCATCCTACAGTCTGTGTGACAGTCCCAAGGGCAAAATGGACCCACCACAAATGTCGGTAAGTAGAAAAGAAAGAAGATCCTCAGGAAAACACTACACAGGATTTTATTCCAGAAAAAAAAAAATGATCCACAATAAAGCTGGCTCAGCTTCTTTCAAAATTAAATACCTTCCCTTTGTATCACTTATTGGAAAGCAAATGAGTTTCTATTTCAGTCTGTATGTGGCTCATCTGTCCATCTGGCTGACTGTCTGGCCTTGACACGTCATTGACGGCTAATGTGACGGCTGTGTATCAGGAGAGAAGTCCCAGCGTGGGTGGGGCCACAAGAGGACCAGCCGATGACCCTCAGCTCTGGGGCCACTCTGAGCTCCCAGAAGCCAGAACACCCGCAACCAGATCCTCCCAGTGGGCAGGCACAGGAGCTAATGCTTCAGCTGCAGGATTTCCTGGAATTGTGGATTTTCACAGCCTGAGCAGAGACACCTCAGGAGGAACCAATCTGGCCGACACCTTGGTCTCTAATAAGTTCTAGGTTCCAGAACCATGAGGAATAAATTTTTGTTGTTTTAGCCTCCAGTCTAGGGTACTTTATTTTGGCAGCCTTAGAAAGCTGAGGGAACAGTCTGGAAGTTGTGAGGGGTTCGGAAATTATGGTAAGAGCCTCTGAGAGACACCACGTCCTCGATGGACACTTTGAGAAGCAGTACAGGCTCTGAGCACCATCAGGAATGGAGACCTCACTGCTGTGTATCAAAGAGAAACTGGCCGGCTTAGGGTCCTAGCTTCCCCTTGCTGCTATAACAAGTTACCTCAAGCTTGGAAGTGTAAGACAGCAGTCAGTTATGCCCACATGGTTCTGGGGATTTTCCCAGGCCCGTTTCACCATGGTACTGGATCAACTCCTCCCGGGACTATAAGAGAGAACCTGTTTTCTTGCTTTTTCCAGCATCTGCAGCTGGAGTCCTTGCCTTCCTTGGTTTTGGGGCTCCACCCTCCACTTTGAAAGCCAACACTTGCTTCCACTTGAACCACGTGGTCTTCTCTCCAGGGCCACCCGGATGAGCCAGGACAATGTCCCATCCTAAGAGCCTACATCCTAATCACATCTACAAAGTCTTTGCCACACATGGTGACACACCACAGGGTCTGTGGGTCAGGATGTGGCTATCTTTGGAAGGCAAAGGGGATATAATTCAGCCTGAAACACATTGGCTTCCTCTCCTGAGCTGGAATTCACCTTTCCACAGTGTCTACCCACTGCTCCTTGTCCTGAACTACACTCAGAAAGCCCATGTCTAACTCTCCATGCCCAGTGTCTTCCTCCCAAGGATTTCTAACTTCACTGTAATCTAATTCCCATAGTAAGGGGGCCCACCTACCGTGTGCCACAGCAGAGGGCACCAGCTTATAAAAGGAGCCAGAGGAGGTGATCCCTAACCTGTGGGAAATCTCCCCTCATTCCAGGAAGGGACGTGAACCCTCCTCCCCTTCATTAGCCTATCCCCTCCCCTCAGTTTCATACCCTCTCTCTGACTTCCTCTCCCCCAGCTGGATGAAAAGCTAGTTTGGGAAGCAGGGTCTCTTTTCTGCATTGTTTGGTCACTGAATAAACTTGGGCAGTTGGTGCTTGGTCTCAGTTCTGCCCTGGGCTTCATGACACCAAGGGGAGAAAGACATTCCTCTTGGGGGTCTCTCCATCAGGAAAGGGGCCCCAAAGTTGTGGGTAACACGAGCAGGAGCTTCGCAAAGTATTTTTTAACTAAACAAATGTGACACTGAGTCTATTTCCCAGATCTAGGGATGTTTGTTTTGAATCTCCCAGGATGTAAATTTTACCATGAATATGCAATATTTTTGTTTCATATAAACAACAGTTTCTAGAGAAATGAAAGGGTTTTTGGACAAACAGGGAGAGTCCAGTCAGAGAAGCTAGTGATACTGCCTGAGACCTAGTGCTTCAAGCTTTCAAATACCAGCTATCACACAGGCAGGCAGCAGCCTCTGCCTCAAAATTTTAAAAAATGTTTAGAAAGCCTGGGCACGTAGCTTAGTATGAAGGCCCTGGGTTCAATTCCCACTACTCCAAAAGAAAGGAAGAAAGAACCAACCCACTACTGTTTTTCATGTTAAGCAGGTGAGCAGTGAGAAAGACCTCCCTTTCTCCGACTCCCACAGCAAGGGGGGGAGGCAAGGGAAGAGAGGAGAGACAGGGGTAGGCAGAGAAAGAGCCGTTCATCAGATGGTGGCAAGACCGAGAGGAAATGAACTTCCCCGACAAAAACTGGAATAAAATACAGGACTGGCTAGACTCAAATGTCATCATTCATAGACAGTTGTATTTCAGTAACAGAACTCATACAAGTTTCAGGTTGAGACAAAACTAGACCTCAAGACAGAGTCACATTTTCAGGTAAACAGAAATAAAACATTCCCTGCAAGCAGGCGCTGAGCCCAGCTCAGAGCTGCTGTCTGAGTAGGAATGCTTCAAGCTTGTGCTGTGTCTGCCCCCCACCCCGTTCACTGATGCTGTCCCCAAAGAAAGAAAACTGATTCCGAATGGGTGAGCAATCCCTAAATATTAAAATATCACCCTCCAGATATCCATCCTATCTAATAATCATACATCTTGGTATTTAATCTTCCTCTTTGGGAAGAAAACAAATTAAATTAAAATTAATTAATTTGATTTTTCCCCTGGGAGGGTTATTGCATTAGTCAGTTTTCCATTAATGTAACAAGTACCTGAGATAAACAAACTCATGTCTTAGTCTCTTGGTCATTGCTCAGATACAAGACCCGAGACCACGACTTAAAGAGGGAGAGGAGATCTTGGCTCACAGCCTGTAGCACTTTCAGTGCTGGCTCCGAGGTAGGGTGGCATGGCAGGCAGGCATGGCAGAGAAGTTGCTCATGACACTGGGAAAGTGCAGGATCAAGGGAAGAGCTGGTGAGGGAAGTAGACTCATGCAGACACTCCCCCGTGAGTGCCTCTTCCAACCAGGCCCTGCCTCTCGACACAAAGTCATCTGTAGCACTTGCAAAATCCAGTCAGCTTCCACCCACTGCCACAAGTGCCCACGGCTTTGAGGGACATCGAAATACAAACCGTAACAACGTATGAAGACTACAGCCTTCAGTTGGCCATAATATCAGATGTTTCAGTTCAGGATCAGTTGGCACTGCTGCCTTTGGGTATGTGGCCACACAGCACATCGTGGCATTGTGTGTGGCAGAGAAAAACCTGGGCACCTCATGGCAGGAAGGTGAAAAAGAAGAGGAAAGAGCTGGGCTCCCACAATCCCCTTTGAAGACACCCCCCCCAGTGACCTCACTTTCACCCAATAAGCCTCGCCTAAAGGTTTCACCAGCCTCCACTAACACCAGCAGGTAGGGGCCAAACCTTTAACAAGGGCTACTGGGGGTCACTCAGGATCCACACTGAAGACAAGGTTGAACCACCTTGTCCTAAGCCCTTGGGTTACCTCCTGTCCCCTTCCTTCTAAACAACAATTTCGGTGCTGAGAATCGCAGACTCCTGCCCTGGGCATCAGTGGGAGGAGGGTCTGGTGGAGCCAGGGGCTGTGCCAGAGCTGTGAGCAAGAAGGGAAGAGGAAGCCCCAGAGTTCTGGCTGCTCTTTGCATTACTGCGCCAGTGTTTTCCACCAGCCAGCCTGGGTTCCCAGCTGCGGCCCCACAGCTCAGGCCAGCAAGAGGCAGATTCACAAGAGAAAAAGCAACAGACATCTCTGTATATGTGGGCTGTTCTTGGAAATGACTCACCCAAAGTCAGGACTTGGGCTTAGATAGAATCTTTACCCGAGAACAATTCGTTTTGTAGAAGAGACAAGACCAAGTAAAGAAGAAGACTGAGTTTCCAAGGACGGCGAACTGTGGGAGGCAAATATATGAGGAAAATCATGGCAGATCAGGGCCAGAGGGGAGGGTTGCAACATTTGCTCCTCCAGGTTCACTGAAGGCTGACAACGGTCTAGCACTGTCTCTCATGACTAATCCTGTTCTTTCTGATAGAAGGGGGTGGGAAACTCCTTTACAAAGTTATGCCCTGCTTTTGGATAAATAGGAAGAGGGCAAAGAACCTTTTTCTTAAAATAACTGCTTCTTCTCAGTCGTCTTCAGCGCAAAGGTTCTACCACCCTTAGGGCCACCCTTCTACCGCCCTTCTAGGCATATTAGTCAACTTTCCACCACTGCAATAAAAAAAGCTGATTTAACCAACTTGAGGAGGCAAGCTTTACTTTGGCTTACAGTTCTAGAGGTTCTGGTGCATGGTCAAGTTGTTCTTGTTGCTTTTGAGCAGAAGTGTGTCACCACTTCTCTATCACTTCAGCAGCAGAATGCCAGGGTGCAAGCCGTACAATGATGGCGCAGCTTGAATTACTCATGTCTTCTCACCATCCTGCAGATATTTTTCCTCTTAAAAGGATTCTTTTAATGAAATGGCTCCCAGATTGTCACAGGGAACTTGAACACTAACAAACACTTCATTAAACGTAGACAACTTCCTTCCCCTACATTCCGTCCAGATGCAGGAGGTAGTTAAGGTGTTGAGTTTCAGACCACCCTAGCGACTGCTTCAGCCCGCTCCTTAGTTTATTAAACTGCCTTTGGGCCAAAAAATAAAAATCTAAGTTGCTGATTCTCCCTTTTTTCTTCAACTCAATGAAGCCTCCTGAAATGGAACCATGGCCTAAGACATTTCTTCGTTTTCCCTACTTTGCAGGTGCTAAGAAGCTGCTGTTACCTCCCAAGGGTTCAGCTGATGGCTCCAGAGGGAAGCACCCCCCTCATAGGAACAAATACCTTCCAAGGTACCTCACAACTGGCCAGAACTTATTGTCCACTTGCCTCCCACGTCACAGCACTACCATGTCAGTGCTTCATGCAGTGGCCTGAATTGTGTCCCCAAAAGCTGTGTGGAAGTCCTGAGCCTTGGTGCCCGTTAATGTTGCCTGTGTCTCTTGCTTCTTCCTCTCCGGCATTCATCCTTTGCTTTGCTTCGTTTCCTCCACAGTCTGAATGTCTTTGCTGCACCACACCTTTCCACCATGGTGTTCCTGTTCTGAAGCCAGCTGACCATGGACTGAACCTCCTGAAACCATGAGCATATTTAATCCCTCCTCCTCTAAACTGTGGGCATCAGGCATTGTGTCCCAGGAATGAGAAATGTTAAAAGTCTCTAATGTAGCCAATGAGATCTTTTAGAATCCAAATATTGCGATGTGAGCATACTGTCCCAGCTCATACAGGTTTGCCTTAAATGCAGCACAAGCTGTGAGGGTTTAGATCAAGAATGTACACCCACACCTCCTTTTTTTGGAAGGTGATTGGATTATGGAGTTCATGGCTGACTTGCTGTTAGGAAGGGGTTCTGGTCAGAAGAAGTGGGTCACTAGGGGCTTGGTTTGGAAGAGCTATGTCCCTCCCCAGTCTCTCCCTTCACTCTCTACTTCCTGAGCATCAGGCACCTCCGCCGTGCTGTCCTGCACTGGAGCTAGCCAACCAGGGACTGAGGCCAAATAAACCTCTCCACCCTCAACTTATGGGTGTCAGACATTGTGTCCCAGCAACAAGGAAAGCAACGAAGACACAGGGTCCCTATGAGAAGGAGGAAGGGATGTGACATGAGCAGTGTTACGGTTGATACATTGTGTTGACTTGGAGAGTGTAAAGGTTTGGCTGAGTGACTCAGGAGGAAGCTAAGGTGCTTACTTTGTATACATCCTGAGCCTGTGGAAGAGGAGGGCATGGACACTGTGTAAGAGGTACATGCTGCCTGGGTGGGCATAGCCTGTTTACAGTGTAAGGGAAGAGAAGAGGCTGCTTGCAGCCTTTTGTCCCTTTTCCTCTGGTTGTTTTTGCTGTGCTCTGCTGCCATGAAGTTTGCCCTCTGCCATGTGCCACTCTGCCTCTGAAGCAGCCAAGTATGGACTGAAACCTCCACAAACTGTAAGTTAAATAAACCTTTCCTTTCTTCATTTTGGGTGTTGGGTATTTTGTCTCAGCAACAAGAGAAAAGTAACCAAGACATGCAGAAAGCAACGTGATGCACGAATCTACCCTGCTGGCCTTGAAGGGGGAGGAAGGGGCCAGGAGCCAAAGAAAGCCACAGCCACTAGAACGGGAGCGGGAGGGAAGTGACTGTCCTGGCGCCTCCAGAGTGAGCAAGCCCAAGCCTTGCTCGTGGCCCAGTGAAACTGATTTCTGACGTCTGACCTCCAGACCTGCCACACAATAAAAGTGTATGGGTCACACATGAGGTTGGTGATAATTGGTTGCAGAGGCACAGGAAACTCATGCAGCTCAGCAAGGATTTAGGCATAGGCAATCTGTCTTCTGAACTAAACACAGTTTTTTTGAGACTTAGAAAATTGTTTGTTAAGGTTAACATTTTTTAAATGAGGTAAAATTTCACTGAGTAAAACACACAGTATGATCTGACAAATTTCAGTACCTGTCTAGCTCCAGCCTGAATCAGAATCCAGAAAAGATCGAAGCCCAGAAAATTCTCTCCTGCCCCTCTCAGGGCCACCCGCTTCCTGTCTGGAAGCAGCCACTGTCCTGACCCCACCGCTGTAGATCAGCTGCGCCTGTTCTTTTTTTATTTTATTGTTTTCTGGGAACATTAGTTGGGTTTTATTGTGCACCCTAACAATCTCTTGGCTTACAGCAATACAAGTATTTTAGTATGTTTTTGCTGTACATAACAATTGCACTCAGTTTGGGGACTTGGCACACAGACATATCACATCCTGATCATTTTCTCCCTGCCTCAAATCCCTTCCCCATCTCCCTACAGTCTACCTCACTGTTCCCTAGCATCTGTCTTCTATTTCTCTCTTTAAATTATTTATATTTTGGGTTTCTCGCATTAGAGAAATCATGTGACACTTAACCTTCTGGGTCTGATTGGTTTTCCTTCGCATTATGGTCTCAAGATCCATTCATTTCCCTACAGAGGACTCATCTTGAATAGCGTACAAATGAAAATAGACAGTAGGTGGTCATTTTTTTTTTTTTGCTCATGCCTGGTGTTACGGTTTCTATCTAGATATCCCCTGAGAGCCCCCTGCACTCATAGGCAGGACTTTTGGGAGGTGATTGGATGATGGGGCCTCATGGCTGGCTTGTTATTAGGAGGCAGTGTCTTGGGAAACAAGTGGTCCCTTGGGGCCTGACCTGGGAGGGGTCACCTCCCTTCCTGTTCCTCCCTTTGCTCTCTGCTTCCTGTCCACCGTCCCATGGGCAGATGTCCTCCACCAGGCCCCTCTGCCATGCCTGCCTTCCTTGGAGCCAGCCGCCCATGGACTGGACCATGAGCTAAAATAAACTTGTACTCCTTTAGGTGGTGACTGTTAAATACTGTGTCTCAACAATGAGAAAGGGAGTTGGGCACATGGTTTGAACGGGCCTCATAGCACTATGGTTTGCCCAAGGATAGGCACCCAAGCTGTGCTCACTTTGGGGCTGTGAGCACTCATGGGTAAGTCTGTTGTGCACACCCATTTACATTTCCCCTGAGCGCAGCCCTTCCTGGGGTCATGAGTGTGGGTTGGGCATCACTTAACAGAGAAGGGCCTGCCTGGTCTTCCTGGGTGCCTCTATCCAGTGAGGACCCTGCAGTGAGGGCAGCTCCTCTGGCTTCCCAGCCTTGATAGCATCGAGTACCTGTGTGCTGGATCATTGTGCCACAGCACACAGGACCCTAAGCTTCCCAGGGCATGGGAGGTTGGAATGAGACAACCTCCAAAAGTTACCAAGCACAATGCCAGCCAGACACCTGCTTAGAGCACCAGAAACATTCCCTTTACTAAGTTAATGAGTTCTTTTACCAGAAAACTCAAGAAGCTTTGCATCAGAGAGTCCCAAAATGACGTTCTGTAAATCACACTTCTTTCAAAACTTGACTGAAACACTGAAGCTGCTCTCACTGTGCTCCTGCTACCCAGCAAAAGGCACCATCTCAGGTCCAGTCCTCCACGCTCTGTTCAGGACATACGGGCTTCTCAGATGTTCACAGCCCACATCTGGGGCCGGACAGCGCTCCTCCCTGTGAACTGACAGGTTAGACACAGCCACATCAGCAATAGTCCACTTCTGCTCCCTTCAAGGCACACTGACCCTGAACCTGTTTAGCCTCTTAGTTTTATCATCTTTATGTATAAACCATATATAGGTTTTAGTTTTGGTTGCTTATATTTTTAGATAAAAATCTCAAGTTACCTACACGTTTCTGGGATTCATTCTTCTCACTCTATGAAAAGGGTGGAAAGTGGCCAGGACCCCCCTTCTCACACAGTGAACGTGAGCCTCACAAGAGTGTCTGCTCCTGCCCATGTCTCAGCTGTCACCCCTGCTCAAGGCTGCTGGGCCCCCGTGTTGTAACATCTAACCCTCACCTCCGGGAATGTCCACATCACCCATGAGGCGTTCTTTTGACCTATCTGCTCCCCAGGCATGGAGGATACTTGGTTCTCTGGAAACAGATGGGGAAGGGAGGACTACAGGATGAGCCTAGCCTTGGACACAAGGCTAGCAGAGTGGGCTTTGAACTCGAGCTTGTCTGACCTGCCCTGGAGCCCGAGTTCTGAAGCCACAGAGCGTAAGGGGCTACAGCTAGAGCCCCAAGTCTGTGCCCGTCCCCAAGAGGTGACAGGCATGGTGAGGGAGAGGCCAGGCTCCCCAGAGAGGCAGGGTGTTTGCTTAGGGTTCTCTGAAGGAACAGAATCAATAAAAATGCGTAGAATTCTGTACAGGGAGGTTACTAAGTAGGTTTACAGGACCAAAGGCCAGAGAAATCACAGTTTTCCACATGTCTGGATGCTGCCTCATGCTGGCCCCTGCGATAGCACCCAGACTCAGCCCACAGACCAGGGCTTTGCACCCACAGGCCCCAGGTGGGCACATGGGTACACACACACATGCACACACCTGCCACCCATGACTGGGTGACCTGCCCTGGGTCGTCAGTGGTCCGCACACACACAGGGCACATGTGCACACACTCTCTTCACGTGACTCATCTCAATGAACCCTCCAACCACTCTTGCCATGAACTTAGCATGCCTCCCCACTGTCCCCACTATACAGATGCATAGACTGAGGCCCTGGGGTGGGAGAGGTCTCTTATCTGAGAAGTGGGGTTATAAGAGGCAGAGCAAAGATTCTATGGCAGAATTGACATTCATGACACCTCCAGGAAACTACAGGCTCCTCACATCACCCCAAGAAGAGGAGGTCAGAGCCACATCCCATGTCCACACAGACCCCAAGGCCACTCACTAATCAACGTGTGTTCCTGGTCACTTCCAGGGGACTTCATCTTCACAGTGTGCATCAAGGTAGGGAGGGAGGAAGCCATTCATACCACCATCACCCTATATCCTTTACGAGCAAACAGAAACCAGGGGAAGAAATGGGCTGCTGGACCCCACCTGCTGCTTTGGCTCACACTGAGAAAGGCTCCCCCTTCTCTGGTAGACTCGGCTGCTCACCAGGGCTCATGGGTTGGTGAGGGGGCACAGGCAGCCTCTTGAACCTGCCTCTGGGCAGCTGGTGCGGGGCACAGCCTGTGCAACTGTACCTAGCGGCCCTGTGATGAAAAAGGATGCCAGCTTTGGGTACCATGGGCTGGTGGCAGATTTTGTTCTGCTGGGTTTTCCCAAACCACCAGTTCCAGGCTCAGGCCAGGGTGGAGGAGAGAGGGTCAGCCTAGTGTCAGCACTGGCGGCAAATCTGTGGAAGAGAAAGCATGCCTTTTCCTAGTACCACCATGGCGCAGGAAGCAGCTGTCTGGTCTGTGTCTGTCTCTCCTCCCTCTCCCTTCCTCTGTGAATGTCTCCCTCCGGGTCTCTGTCTTCCTCCTGTAGCTTCTATTTAAATTCATAGTAACAAACAGAGGCTGCGCTCTTGAGGATGGTGTCTCAAAGCCACAGAGGACTTCGGAGCAAGAGCTCCCTCTACTCCCCCGGCCCAAGCAACACCTCTGATTGGCCAAGGATGCTGTTGCTGTGACAACACAAGCCCACAGCTTCCTGCCTCGCCCCGACTCCTTGAGAGTTCAGGACCATTCTCATTACCCTTGGCAGCGACACCACGGATTCGGGGATTCGGATTCGTAGAGCTGTTTAATTAACTCAGCTCTGCTGTCAGGTGTTTGTCACTGTCGCCAGGAAACCCTCTCAGCTACCTGTGCCTCCTCCCAGAGGCCACCACGAATCTGCTCTGGTTGATTCTCACATTTGGGGCAGTATGAGATCGCCAATCAAAGAGCACTGGTCATTGTACGGAAGCAGCTACAACTGCCTCCCTCACTCTCCACAGGGCAAGAGATGCCCTTTTGCTCCCAGACACAGTGACTTAATGTAAATGCTAATGTCACTGGGAAGATCATCGCTCAAGCCCACTCTGGCTGTGCTCACAAAACACCCAGCTGGGCGGGTGACAAAAAGCAGAAATTGACATCTCTGAGTCTAGAGACTGGAGTCTGCGATGGGCACAGCAGGTTCCGAGTCTGGTGAGGACCCATTGCCTTCAAGAGGCCATCTCCTCTCCGTGATGTCACGTGCCGAGGGGTCTTTCTGGGCTCTGCAGCGTAAGGGCACCGATTCATTCCCAAAGACATGTCCTTTGTGACCTGCTTCCCGGAAGCTCTGCCTCCTCTTGCTGACACCTTAGACCAGAAGATTCAGCACAGGAATTTGGGATGGATGGATTCGCACAGTCGAACCACTGCAAAGACCAATCTGCTCATAGACTTCTCCCCGGAGAACAGAGTGTGTGGCTCTCTCAGAACAAGGGCTTCTGGGATTTGAGAGAGGCAGCCCCATGGCCTGGTCCTGGCCCTAGAAGGGAAGGCAGAGGGAAAAAGGACAGGAGGAAAGGGACACAGCTCAAGCAGGCGGCAGTCTTCCCTAGACCCCTAGGAGCTTGCATGGGGAAAGTTCCCTTTTTATTTTTGCCAACCTGTAATTGCAGTGTGTCCCATCCCACCGAAGTGTGCAGCAGCAGCGAACACAGGTGGTGTGGGGTCCCTGGGACTTGGACAGGGGGAGTCCAGATCATTCCATCGCGTGTTACACCCCACGTGTCAGTGCTCCTCTCTGCTGCCCTTACCCAGCCCTGTTCAGGTACAGATCCACCTGTGACACCGCACACACGGTGCGGTGTGAGCCAGCTGCTTTGAGATCGTGCCTCGATGTAGTTAGTTTCCATGGTCACCTTTAGATTCCCTGTGCATTCTTTCCTGCACTTAAAAACCTTCATATGAAAAGTGTTTCCCAGATGGGCACAGATCCGCGAGCACACGCAGCTGGGAGTGCCAGAACAGGAAATGGAACACCACCGGCGGGAGCCCTGGCTGACTCCTTATTAAAGGACAGATATTCTAGCCATCAGTCGATACAACATTCTGGAGCTAGAGGTAGAAAGACTTATAAAATGACAGGTAAGTATCTAAACCTATCTACCTAGAGACAGGAGAGAGAAGGCACAGAGGCTTATGTAAGGAAAGTAAGGATTTCAGTGCCTATGTTCTTCTATTTTTTTTTTTTTTTTTTGGTACTGGGGATCGAACTCAGGACCCTGTGCTTGCTAGGCAAGCGCTTATTCCACTGAGCTATATCCCCAGCCCTGTTCTTCTATTTTTGACCATTCTAGTCCTGAAAAAATGCTGCAACCAAGACAGACAGAACTGGTAGGGCTGGGGGCGTTGCTCAATGGTAGAGCTCAAGCTTAGCAGGCTCAAGGCTATAGGTTTGACCCCAACACTAAAAATTAAGACTAGAACAATATAATAAATGAATTTAAGATAAGTGAAACATGGTGTGGCTTAGCTGGGCATTCTAATGATAAAAGTACTTTTCAAAAATTAAGATTCTATTTGTATCCATTGACCCAGCTATTTAGGAAGGAGGCTGAGGCAGGAGGATACCTTGATCCCAGGAGTTCAAAACCAGGCTTGGCAACAGTAAAACCTCATGTCAAAAACTGATGCATAAATAAAAATCAAGCCGCAGGACATGAAAGATGAGAGCAGGAAGCTCACTACCAAAGGCACCACAATGGTCCTGTACAACCTAGCCAGGTTTTAGTCAGTCCCCCTGCAGGAAGACACTGGAGTTGAGTTCTACTCGCCAGCATAAACTGAGCACACACCAAAGCCCCAGAGCCAGCACTGAGGATTTGATACATGTTGCCTGTTTCCTCATTTGCACGTTTTATTGGCAAATACTGAGGTGTCACTTGCCAAAGGCCAGACAATGGCCAACCAGTTTTCAAAGCTGCAGCTCCCCAGGCCTCACAGCCAGAGAGGTGCACGGTCCCAGCCTCGGCCTGCCAATGATGAGCTGAAGCCCAGAGGCCTGATGATGTCACATGTTATGTCTGCATGACCAGGACCTAGTGGCACCACATGCCCAGCATGGATTTGGGGCTCCCTCTCAGGAGGGCTCTCAACCTGTAGCAGATCCCAGGTTGGACACGTTGGGCACAGTTCATGGTAGGACAGGGACTCAGCTGTCACCACCATGCCTCGCCAAGCCCTTGTTCCTGTGGGGACAGGCTTCTGGGCATCTGGTTGGCCACCCTGACTTGGGTGGCTACTTACCAGTCACCTGCCCCGACACATCATCATTTGCAAGCAAGATGCTGCTCAGCACACAGCACACCTGTAGCCACTTCCACACCCAGCCCCGAGGGATCCGCTCCAAGATGGGGCTGCAGTCTGAGGACGGGAAAGTGAGGGCTGAGATCTGAATAACAGGTCCCAGCTCCACCTAACGATCAGTCAGCCAGATCTGAATTCAGCTAGGTCCCACATGCTTCCTTCCCCCAAGCGGAAGTTATGGCCTCTCTTTGTTTAAATCATTACTGATATGTAATTTATGTATAACAAAATGCATCCAATTTTGTTTGTGCAGCCAGTGAGCTCTGACAGGTGTAACCACTGATAGAAACATCAAGACAATAAATATGAGACGTGATCCAAAAATAGGTGAATGTTTAATTTTTAGAAATTTATTACAGTACAAGATGCATTACCATGAATCCTCCCCAAGATCCTCACTTTTGCTGTCAACACACTCATCACCTAATTCTGGCCACTTCCTGCGGCAGCTCTGGAGTGCTCTTCCCTGAGTGCGTTCAGTCGTGCTGTTGTAGCTTCCTTAAAGTCCTGAATACACTCGAAATATTTCCTTTTCATGATTATTTTGACCTTGGGGAAGAGCCAGCAGTCACATGGGGCTGGATCCAGTGAATGGGGTGGAGGAGGACACAGCGTCATGTTCTTATCAGCCTGCCTCCTGCTGGGTGGTGCTCAGCGGTGGTATTCATCTATTTTAGAGCCTCATGAAAGAGGACTCCAGAGCTGCTGCAGAAAGTGGCAAGAACAAGTGGATGAGCATGTTGAAAGTGAGAGGAGGATATGGGAAGGGATTCATGCAATGTGTCTTTTACTGTAATAATTTTTAAAATTTAAGCATTCACCAAGTGTTTTGATCCCACTTCACACACAGTCCTGTCCCATGACCCCAGACAGCTTCCTCCTTGGCCTCTGCAGGCAACTGCGCTCTGGGCTTGGGGCAGCAATGAACCACCCTCTGACTCTGCCCACTTCACTTCCCTTTGCCAGAGCTCCCTATGGGTGAGGTCAGATGTAAACCTAGTGAATGGAAGCAGGACACGGTGCCTGCAGAACACTGACATTCCTTTGGCCTGGATCTCTAGGGAGAATATGTACATCCGCGTCATTTGAAGGGACTTCCCTATCCTAAGCATGTCCACGTGTCGTAGTCCCAAGGCTACCTGTGATGAGTGTGGACGAAGAATGACAACACAGTGTGCACTCAGCCCAGCTCCCCTCGCTCCCCCATGGGTCCCCCCACCAGTGTGGCCCTCACAGAACACACGCTCCATGCGTCCCAGATGATGACAAGTCTTGAGTGTGCAGCACAGGCTCAGTGACTCCCTTCCCAGCCTACGCCGGCCCCAGGCTCTCTTTCACTTTCCTCCAGAGCCACATAGCTGGTGGCTCCTCTTGTGTTCTTTACAGGGGACATGAGTGGAAAATGTGAGTGACCCTGGAAGGGGTCGCTCTGGGTGAGGAGAACTTCACAAGAACATCTTAGTTTTGGCCACATGGGGTGATGCACACCTATCATCCCAGCACTCTGAGAGGCTGAGGCAGGAAGATGTAAGTTCCAGTTCAGTGTGGGCAAAAGAATGACTATGATTTTTTTTAAAATCTAATAATAATAAGTGCTGGCAAGAATGTGTGAGAAAATGAGCCCTTTAACACAGTGGGTAGGAAGATAAACTAATACAACCACTGTGGAGATCAGTGTGGAGATTCTAGGTATCTTCCCCAAAGACTTAAAAATCATCATATTATAGGGATACGGGCATACTCATGTTTATAGCAGCACAATTTATAATAGTTAGATCTTATAAACAGCCTGCATGTCCATCAGCAGAGGAATGGGTAAAGGAAACGACATTTACAGCATGCAGTACTCTGCTGCCATAAAGATCACCGTGAAGCATTCATAATCAGCTGGATGCAACTTGAGAACATAATGCTAAGGAAAGTAAGTCTGGCACACAAGCTCCAATATCACATGCTTCCTGTTGTACGAAAACACAAAATATATATAAACATACAAATGAAGAGCAAAACAGGAAGTGGGGAGAAATTCAAATACACATTTCATTGCTTCAGAAATATTTTAATATATATGCTAATGTGTTTCATTATACAACTGGTTTATCTTAGATCGTTGACTGGGAGGTTTTGTTTTATTACCATTTTCTTTTTTGTAAGAATCTTTTTGGTTTATGTCTTATACTCTGAGTGACTCAGAGTATGAGAAGATAATGATACAGAGTGTGTTAACTATGGTTATTCACTTATTATGTAGTTACAAAATTTTATTTTTTCATTAAAAAAAGAAATGGAATAATTCAAATAGAACAAGTGATAAGCGGGCCTGGAGTGGGCCTTTAGTCTCCTACAGTCAGCCAGAGAGATTTATCTTTCCAAGCCTCAGTTTCCTCGTGAGAAACCCAAGCTAAAACAGTCCACGCCTCCTGGTTATGAGCCACAGTGACTGTCACCATACCTTGTCCTTAGCATGAGGCCATGGGGGAGTTACTGTTAACAGGGCCCACTGCACAGAGACCGCAGCATGTCCAAGAGCTTGTGTGACAGAGCCAGTGAAGGGTCCCCCGGCCCCCACCAGACCCAGCCCAGGAGTCCCCAACATGGGACATAATCAAAACTGCTCAGATACGAGGCGCATGTCCTTTGTTTCAGAACCATGGTAGACTAAGGGTCCCCAGAGAAATCCACGTCCTAATGCCTGCAATCCACCAATATGTTCTGTGAGGTGGAAAAAAAAAAAAAAAGATTTTGCAGATGTAGTTAGAATTGAAAAGGGGATAGTTTGAGGCTGGCTGGACAGGTCCAATCTAACCTTAAGAGGCCTTAAAAGCAGAGAAGTCCAAGAACAGGAAGGGTTCCCAAGGGCTTTGTGGCTCTAAGGCCACACACAAAGAGCAGGGAGAGTCTTGGGTGCTCAAGGTAGCTTCAGGCTGACAGCTGGGGAGAACACAGGCCTCAGCCCTGCAAGCACAGGACACTGTGTCTGCTAATGACCCAGAAGAGCTTACGTGACCGGGAAGTGTTTAGAAGTAGATTTTTTCCACAGCCTTCTGCTAACAGACCAGCTGGTCCACACCATGACTTCAGCCTGTGAACCCTGAAGCAGAGAATTCTACCAGGCCTCCTCAGCTGCCCCTCTGACCAGCTGGCCTGGAGGATGGTGCTGACAGACCTGGCCCAGGGTCAGGCACAATGCCCGCAGGAGCCTCGCATCCTACCCAGTCTTTCTGAGTCTTCTCCCATACCATTCCTCCCCTGCACTCCTCCAGCAGAATGGGCTCCTTGCCTACCTGAGACCTAAGCACTCGATTTCCAGGGGCCCTGTATCTGCCACAACCTGTCTGGACGTCTCCCAGTATCACCTCTTCTTTTGCACAGGGCCCTTTCACAGGTCCTTCTCCACGGACACCAGCCCTGGCCACATTGCCCCCTCATCCCACTTCTTTCTCTGAAAATTAGCATATGTACATTTGCCGATTTATTTTATTTATTGTCTGATTTTTTTTAAACTGGAGGTAATGTTGCTGTCTGCTCTCTCTTAGAACAGTTGGCAATACCCAAAGACATCTTTAATTGTAACAAAGATGGGCCATGCTGCTGGGTCTGGGGACCAGGGATGCTAGAAACTTTCTACAACACCCAGGACAACCCCTGTCACAAAATGACAGTGATGTCTACATTTAGGACCTTGGTCTTAAACCATCAATGCCAATGAAAACAGGAATTTCTTGTGCATTGCTGTATCCAGTGCTAGGAACACAGTGGGCACATAGTAGGTGCTTCCTGGTCCATTGGAAGATGATTCTTTAGCATCTGGTGAGCACTCGTCACCACCTGGCTGCTCAGCAGCTACCGACCCTTAAGTCCTCCTTTCCCAAACTCAGAACACGAGGTCCCATGCTTAGTGTCCCCTTTTCTCCTTCCCCTTGGTGACCCACACAAGTGCGCCGCCCCAGGACATGGACTCTTGGCCTCTTCTATCCTTCCAACCAGCTTCTGCTGTGCACAGGGTGGGAGCACACTGTCCTTGCCACAGAAAGAGGACAGAGAAAGCAAAGCAAGGCTTTCACTGACTTTGCTGAATGCAGGACTAAGACATCTCTATCAGGTGACCAGCACTCATATCCCATCATTCCGACTTCAGGAGGAGCAGGGTCGGCCTGTCACGACTGACACGAGCGACTTTGACAAAGCGAAGGACTGCACAGCCTCAAGTCACTGCCAACAAACCCAGCCTGGCTGGAAGCCCACTGAGCTGAAAACCACAGGGGGAAACGAGGAGATGGAAGCAGGGGCTCTCCAAGGAGGCTTTCTCCCAGAACCTAATGTTCTGGAAAAATCTTCCTAATTAGTCATTAACTGGTACACCACCAGCACCGTGAGCCAAGGATTAAGTGGGTAATTCCCTCTGTTGCCGGTGAGAGCAGCAGGTGGGCTCCCCTCTGCTTCTCAGGCCACAGCCTGAGGCCACACACAGCCACGCCACCAGGCCAGCCCTGGGCTCCGCCTCAGAGCACTGCAGCCTGGTGCTCCTTCCCTATTTCTTGGGCTTGCATTTTCCAAACACAGGTTTTTCCCTTTTTAAAAAAATGCTTTCTTGTCTAAGTCTCCACCACCAGCCCAGGATCTTCCAATTAGGAACCTCTTGGTCATTCAAGCAGAACAGTGTGGGTAATTTTAGCATCGCTAATTGGTTCTATAACAAAACTTATTTTACATGACTATGATTCAGCTCTTAATTACAGCATTTCGTTACACTGTCATTACAAAGAAACCTGAGCTAGATTTAAAGAAGAATTAAATCATTATAAAGTTTGACCATTCCAGATTGGCCAAAACTTTCTGTCTTACCCAGATGGCTAGGGACAGGGGACGAGAGAGGCAGAGAGAAAGACAAGGAGAAACAGAGACAGAGAGGCAGAGAGGGAGACTCCGCAGCCCCAGAATCAGAAGTCTTCTCTCTCAATGGACTAAGTCTAAATCTGCATATCATCCCCGCCCCGAGATCATTTCTTCTTCTCCAGGCACAGGTGTGAGGCAGCGCTGTCTCCTAGGCGGGGAGGAGGGAGGGGCTGACTCCTCAGCAGGTGCATTAGTCACTTTCTGGTCGCTGAGAGGCAACACCCCGCACCTTAAGGAGCAGAGGTTTCTCTCAGCATACATTTAAGTCCACGGTCAGCTGGCTGCTACAAAGAAGCAGCGCAGCAGCTGGGGAAGGCGAAGGAGAGCTGCTCGCAGCACGCTGGGCAGGAAGCAGGGAGCACTGAGGGAGC
The DNA here is from genome assembly GCA_004027595.1 of Dinomys branickii. Lineage (NCBI taxonomy): Eukaryota > Metazoa > Chordata > Mammalia > Rodentia > Dinomyidae > Dinomys > Dinomys branickii. The sequence continues at coordinate 187,969 of PVLD010001653.1, forward strand.
AGGCAGGAAGGGAGAGGAGCCCTTCCAGGCTATGCCCCCCAGGGACCCCACTCTTCCGACCAGGCCTTGCCTCCTAACGTCAAGACAGCTGTGAGCGCCGTGATCCAGTCACCTTCCCAAAGCCCCACCGAGGATGACATGAAGCTTTAGGAGGACATCCAGATAGAAACCCAGCTCTCTGGAGAGGGAGAGCATTGGGGAGGAGCAGCACCTGGCCCAGAGTATCTCAGGCAGCACCCCTCACCCACCAAGGCCATCAGCATCCACCAGTGCAGACAAGAGGAAGTGTGGGTAACAAGGGCTGGCGGGGAGAATTGCACTGGGATCCAAGAGCACTCAAGGCCTCCATGGGTTGAACAAGACAGCCTCTGCTCGTCCCCCTTCTCCTCCCTCAGAGGCAGACATGCTGAGGAGCAGGGACAGATGGCCCAGCACTGGCCCTGTGCTTCACTGCATCCTGTGCACCAGCTTGGCCACCCTGGAAGAAAGAGAGCAAGACAACAGCCTGCCAGGGCCATGAGGGAAAGCAAACCACTGGCGAAATTCAATCAGTATTAATAATGGACCAGCCCATTACTTGCTTAGAAATGCTAGGAAGCGGTGCCTTGGGACTCACCTCGACACTGTCTTTCCCCCAGTTATTTTTCTCCATCTCTGCATTTGGAAGACCTCCCTTCTTGACTGAGGGCCAGTTTGATGAACCTTCTGCCTCCCTTTCTTGTTGGGGGACTTCTGGACACACATCATTTCCAGCTCCTGTGGGACATCACCAAGGAGCTCAATGCATGTGAGAGACACACAGCAAGTGTCTATGGTGTTCTCCAGAGTGATCCAGCACACCTTCCTTCCCAAATCCTTCCAGGATCGCATGCACAACACATGTCTCCTTCTTGGGTGGCAGCATATGGCATGTGTACCTTGCTGGGTGGATCATCAAATGATATTGTTTAGGAAGCCTTCTATTTTACCCCAGAAAGGTTTAAAAGGTAAAATCTGAAAATCCAAAATGGGTTTACATAATCTACCACTTAGGATCAGGTTAGTCAAGTGTCTGTCAGAATCACCACATAATGGTGGCGTAAGCACCATGAAAATGGTTTTTCTTTGCCTGTGAAGTCTGCAGTAGTAGCCCCGCTTCTTTCTACCAAGATTTCTTCCGTCTTTTTTTGTGGTCACCCTCAGTAGGACCTTTTGCCACGCTCCAAGATGGCGCCACCACGACATCTGCTTCTGGTGGTAAGAGTTGCAGGCTCTTTAAGAAGACTCCATTGCTGCCACCTCATTGGGCAGAATTGGTCACATGTCTTCCACTAGATGCAAAGGACACAAGGAAATGAAGTCTTTCTTCTAGGTGGCTGTGTACCCAGATAAAAATTCAACTCCATGAAAGGTTTGGGGAAAACATGGCAAACTGCCTTGCATAACACTGGATTCAGGCAAATGCTAGCTCTGTTTCTAGAAAACAAACACACAATATCATTATCATTCTGTGAGCTCTCTTACTGGAGTCTAGGCAATTCACTAGGAAGATTGGAACCAGTACAATGTCCCATCCAAATGAAGTATGACTTCTCAGATAAAGAAATACAAATGGCAAATAAATATATGAGAAAATGTTCTACATCTTTAGTCATTCAAGAAATGCAAATAAAAACAACATTGAGATTTCATCTCACCCCAGTAAGATTGGCCAGCACCAAGAAATCACCCCAAAACAAATTCTGGCGAGGCTGTGGAGAAATAGGAACTCTGCTGCACTGCTGATGGGAATGCAGACTGGTGAAACCACTGTGGAGGTCGGTTTGGAGATTCCTCAGCAAACTAGGCCTAGAGGTCCCACTCAACCCAGCTATCCCTCCTTCTGGGTATTTTCCCAGAAGATCTGAAAACAGTATATCACTGTGATATATGTGCACCCATGTTTATAGCAGCACAATTTGTAATAGCTAAATCGTGGAAACAACCCAAATGTCCATCCACAGAGGACTGGATTAAAAAACTGTGGCATTTTTACACAATGGAATATTATTCAGCTGTAAAGAAAGATAATCTAGAGGCTTTTATAGGCAAATGGTCACAATTAGAGACCATGCTCATAAATGAGGTAAACCAGATGTGCATGTGCAAACAGCATATAGTATCATTAGTGTAGGAACCTGGAGGTGAGAATATAGATTGGGAGGTATGAAAGGAGACTGCTCAAGGGTAGAGAGCAATCGGGATGAAGGGAAGGAGCAGAGGAAGAGGAGGATAGCTGTGTAGGTATGTATGTATGTGCGGGATGGCTGACATGGTTGCACTGTTGTCTCATGTCATATTGATGTGGGAAACAATCGGTGATTAGCTGTTTGATCAACCTTGTATGTCTATTTGTATTGTCCTGAGTATACACTTCGAAGCTATCAATGTGTGATACAACAACCATTGTTGATCCCCTGCCACCTTAGTTCGGTTTTTGTTCTGTTCTTGTGCCACTGTGTATATGTTTGTTAGTGTTTTTGTTCTTTTACTTTTAAAATTAAAAAAAAAATGAAGTGTGAATGCTGGGAATGTGTCCCTGCACCTCTGGGTGGCAGCTGTTTCTTCCCACACACCTGGGGAGGGTGAGACAGGTGATAGGAAGCCATATCCTCCCTTCATGGAACCAGGCAAGGCAAAGGGATCTTTCTTCTCCAGTTTCCATTACACAAGCCCCATGGGGCCTCATCACTGGCCTCTCCCCTCAACGAACTTCCCTGCTGGCCCCCTAGCCTAAGTCAGGGGGTCCCAGTGACCCTTCATGCATTTGCTGGGAGGGACTGCCCTGTGCACCGCAGGAGCCTCAGCAGCAGCTCCATCTTCCTACTGGAGACCAGCGGCGGCTCCCAGCTGTGACAGCCAAAGGATGTCTCCAGGCAGCATCCACTATCTCCTCTGAAGAAAGCAAAATCACACACCCCCCTCCCCCAGTGAGAACCACGCCCAAATCCACTACTGCACACTCGGGCAGCTTCATGAAACCCCAATTTCCCAAATCCTAACAAGGGGAGGCAGGGTGGCCCTTCTTGGTGTGGGCGATGGTGGTGCCAGGGGATGAAGGACCCAGGATCTCAAATGAAGAGTGGGAAATTGGGGACCAAGGGGCAGGTGAGAGAAGGGAGAGTCCCTGGATGCACACTCACGCAGGGAGCCCAAGACAAGAGCCACAGCCAGGATGGGAGATGCCCATACCACGGCCCCTCATGGCACCCCCCCACGTCGCCATTGTCCTTCCCTGCTTTTCTTTTTAAATTTCAATGTTATTATTGTGAGTCCACGTTTGCAGTACATTCCTCATGTGGAGTTGGTACTGGAATATTCCCTCTCACTTCTCTGTGTGCCCCTTCCCCTCCTCTCCCCCACTTCCTCCTCGTCGTCCACTGCCCTATGGCAAATGTTCTGCCTTGTCTTGTTCTGCATTCGGGGTGCAGGACTCCCAGACAGACAGCCACCGCCCCCTCCCCCTGCTGCCCAGCCCATGACCCTCCAGAGGCCCTTGTGGAGTATTTGGTGAATCAGCCAGTGAGCAGAGTGGACACTTCCCTGATTCCTTACTAAGGATCTATTTCGTTGCTGTAAGTGACCCCTGGCAGGAGGGATTGGTCGTGGAGCGTGGCCAGGTGCTAGGCTCCAGTCCCCAGCCTGTGACCCCCACACCGTCCGGTGGGGCATGCCTCCTGACATCTCCATGTTCAGGCAGGGACTCTGAGGCAGGAACCCCCAAAGGTCCCACAGCTCCGTAGCGTCAGAGCAGGGTGGAAGCCCAGAGTGGCCATTCACCACCAGGGATGCTACCTTGCCAATCTCCCCTCTCCAGTGCTGCCTTCCTTTCAAAGGACAGTGAGATGCAGCCACTGCCTGCATCGTGTTCCTTCTGGAAACCGTCCTCCCTCCCTTTGCTCCACACCTGCTCTCTGCATGCTAGGATTCTCTCCACCTCTCCTAGGAGTGGGGTTCTCCCCATTGCATCCCCAAGCACTGACAGGCCCAAGGTGACCCCATCGGGTAAATTCTTTTGGAGCTCAGGGAGAAAAGTTTCTCTTTATTTGGGGCATCTACTACTGTTAGGAGCCACAGGGGCCATCTTGCATATAGAGAAAATCCACCTGAGACTGAAGCTAAGCAGTGGCAGGAGGAGCTGAGATCCAAGAGCTGGGAGGCCCTCCCGAGACGTTAGCCAGGGCTGGATCTCGGGGTCCGAAGACCCCTGGGCTTCCTTCCCAACCTCCTGCTTGCCTGCCTGCCTCCCTTCCTCCTTTCCTTTCCTTTCCCTCCCTCCCTCCCTTCCTCCTTTCCTTTCCTTTCCCTCCCTCCCTCCCTTCCTCCTTTCCTTTCCTTTCCCTCCCTCCCTCCCTTCCTCCTTTCCTTTCCTTTCCCTCCCTCCCTCCCTTCCTCCTTTCCTTTCCTTTCCCTCCCTCCCTC
>PVLD010001654.1:0-192053 GCA_004027595.1 Dinomys branickii
AAGATGATAGGAAATTAACAATGGTTATTATATTGCATATTGTTATCTTCAAAGTAGTTGTCCAAATTACCAGATATAGGCAAGCAAAATTGATCAAACAATTAAGCATTTACTGTTCCTTTCAATAAACCAATAGAAATTAGTAGTACAATTATCTTAGCTATCTTAAAAAGAAAGAAAGAAGGGAAATATTTTTCTTATTTCTCTTTCATTTATTTTGCTCTAATATTTATTGTTTGTTTTCTTTTACTAATATTGGGCTTAGTTCATTCTTCTTTTTCCATATATCTGAAATGTAATGTTAATTTATTTGGGGTATTTTTACTTTTTGATGTGTTTAAGGTCATGAACTTTTCTTTTAGAACACATTTAGCTACATTCTATAAGTTTTTAGTACATTTTTAAATTTTTCAGTTGACATTTTCAAATTTCTCTTTAACTTCATCTTTCACCTATTGGTTGTTTAGGACTGTATTTAATTTCCAAATACTTATGAATTTCCCCAAATTCCTCCTGGTATTGACTTCTAGTTCCATACCATTGTAGTTAGAAACACGTTGTATGATTTCAATCTTCTTAAATTTGCTAGGACTTGTCTTTTAGCCTACATATTATCTGTCCTGGGTAAGGCTCTGTGTGTGCTTGAGAAGAACGTGTGCTTTGTTGCTGTTGGATGAAACATTGTATAAATGTATGTTAGGTTCATTCCATCTCCAGTGTTGTTCGTGTCCAACATTTCTTCATTAATTTCCCATCTGAATCATCTGTCTACTATGTACACCTGGATAATGAAGTCCCCCCTACTTACTTTGATATATGTACAGCTAAGTCTGTTCTCTTTTGGTTTCCATTTACATGAGATCTTTTTGGTATCTCTTTACTTGCAGTTTAATTGTGAAGTGAGGTTTTTATAAGTACCATAGCATTAGGTCTTTCTTTTCATCCATTCAGTCACTATATGTCTTTAGATTGGAGAATTTAATTCATTTACATTCAGAGTAACTATTGATTAGAAAGGACTTATCGCTGTCATTTTATTCATTGTTTTCTGGTTTCGCAGACTCTTCTTTATGTCTTCCTTCTCTTGCTGCCTTCCTTCGTAGCTGTGGTGGCGTGCTTTGAATTCTTTCCATTTTTATTTATTCAGACTGTTACGGGTTTTGGCTTTGCGGTTATTGTGGGGTACATTAGTCGGTTTTCTGGTACAAAATACCTGACCCCACCACTTAGGGACAGGGTTACTTGGCTCATAGTTTCAGAGGACTCAGTACATGGTAAACTGGTTACCAAGCATAAATATGGCAGAAGGTCTGATCAGAAGAATGCTGCTTCCCTTGTAATAGCTAGAAAACAGAGCAGGAGGAGAGCAGAAGACAGGGCTTCCAGGACCAAGTAGAGCATTTATGTTCACACCTCCATGGCCCACATAGACACATGCAAAAGCACGTTTTAATGATCCCCTAGTTTGCTTTCAAGCCAGTCAATCTGATAACAGCTAAACTGTTACATTCTATCTACTGCTTGATATGCAAACACATCTCCTTAAGACATACTTGTCTCCAAATAAGACAAGAAGATCATACTTTCACCTAACATGATAACCCCATCATCAAAAATGCAATCATTGATTCCTGAAGTCTGAACAGTTATAGCACTGCTCAAAAGTCCAAGTCAAAGTCTTCTCTGAGACTTAAGTGAAACTCTTAGCTGCGAATCCCTATAACAAATGAAAGGCAAATTACATGATTCCAAGGTACAGCAGCAAAGAGCAGTGGTGGCAATCCTGTGGCACAAGTGGCACAGTGGACTGTTTCTATCATTGAAAGCTCCAAAAGATTTGCCATCATGGGCATAGGGTAAACATTCCCATTCCAAAAGGACAGTATGTAGAAATACAAGAGTATCAAAGTATGAGTGCAATCTCGCAGGGCAGACATTAAGTCTTAGAGCCTCATTTCTGGCATCTGTAGCACATCATAAGATGTGAGTCCTCGAAGTTTTGGGTGACCTGTTGCTGTGGCTTTTCTTGTTATAGCACACATGGCCACTGTCTTGTCTAACTGTGTCCACTGCCTGTGAATTTCCTTGATAGACATTCAAGGAAATTTCCTTGATAGACATTCCATGTTCCTGGTATAGTTTAACTTCCTACAGTTTCGTGGACCCACATCTCATAGGTACATCGCTTGGACTCCCAGGCCTTCCTTTTAAATCTGGAGTGGAAGCCCCCATCATCCCACAACTCTTATATTCTGCATACTTGAACAATTTAGTATCACATAGACAATACCAAGGTCTGCTGCCAATACAACTATCAGCCAGGCCCTCTTGGAGCCTGCCCACAGTGGCCTTTGACTGCCTGAATGAGTAAATATGGTGAAGTAGATGCTAGGAACCGCTTCCCTAGGTGTCCCTTCTACAGCAGGGGGGCTAGGGTCTTTCTTTGTAAAGGAAAGAGTTATAATTTTTGGGTAGGGTCTTGCTGTACTTCTAAGAATCTTCTCCCTTTTCACAGTACTTGGTTTGTTTCTGTTTACTGTTACTAATATTTTCAGCAACTATACCTCCTTTGGCCCCAATTTTACACATGGTTCTTTCTGGGCTCAATTTTAATTTTTTAAATGGCTTTCTGCTTTATTTTCGTCAGCATTTTGGTCTTCTGAGCTCTAGCCAAATCCATCTGTCAGGCTCTGTATACAGAATTTCAAGGCTTTTCCAGCCCACATCTCAAACATTTCAAATTCCTCCCATGAACCTGTTCCATGGCTTCTGAGTTATCATCAGAGCAACAACTCCCCTTTTCTTATACCAATTTTCTCTGTTAGTCAGTTTTCCTGGAGTGGGTACAAAATGCCTGACACCCACAACTTAAAGAGGATAGATTTATTTGATTTCATATCTCAGAAGGTTCAGACCAGAGATGTCTTGCTACAAAGGAGAAATATCATGATGGAAGGTCTTGGAGAAATGCGTTGACCTCATGGCAGTCGGTAATCAGAGCATGAGAACAGTACAAGGAAGGAAGGGTCCAGATGCCAGAGTACTCAAGGTCGTGCCTCCATTACCCACCTAGATACACTCAAAAGTGTGTACTTCCAATCTCCTAGATGGCTGTCAATCAAGTTGCCCGTCCAGCTTAACTGTCACGTGAAGCTCACACAGGACATTTTATAGCAGTTTGTTTCAAACTGATAACAACTTTGAATACATTAATGGTACACTTTTCTCCCCTCACACACTCATTCTATGATTTTGATGCCAGAACTTATATCATTTTGTAATTTGTATTCTTTGACAATTTTTTCAGCAACAGTTGCTATTAACGTTTCTTTTATCCTTTTTAAGGATAAAATTGCTTTACACACCACCATTAAATTCCTATATTGTTCTGAATATTTCCTTTTATTACTTACACCATTGAGTTTTCTGCTTTTGTTGCACTTATGGGTTTTTTTTTTTTCTTTTTGGTACCAGGAATCGAACTCATGACCCTGTGCTTGCCAAGCAGGCACTGTGCTGCTGAGCTACATCCCCTTGCATTCATGTTATTAATTAGTGGTGTTTTGCTTCTGTTTAAATAAATCCCTTTAGCAATTCCTGTAAGACGGGCCTACTGTTGATGAAACCTTTTAACTTTTCTTTGAGGGAAGTTTTTCTTTCTCTCATTTCAGAAAGACAACTTTGCTGGGAAAAGTATTTTTGGCCAGCAGTTTTATTTTTCTTCAGCACTTTTAATATATTATCCCACTCTTTCCTAGCCAGGAGGGCTTCTGCGGAGAAATCACTGAGAGTAATATTGGAGTTCTTTATACGTGATATGTTTCTTTTGCTGCTCCCAGACATTTTCTTTTCTTTTTGATAATTTGATTATGAATTATCTTGGTGAACTCTTGTTTGAGTTGAATGTGACAGGAGACCTTTATGTGTTCTGTACCTGGATGTTGACATATTTCTCCAGATTAGGAAAGATTTTAGTCACTATTTCTTTATGATTTCTAAACCTTTTTCCTCTTTCATGTTCTTGAATTTCTATTATGTGTAAGTTGGCTCTCTTAATGGTGTCTCATAATCCCCATACATGTTATTTATTATTTTTCATTCATTTTTTTCTTTTTGCTCCTGTGATGGAATAATTTCAAATTGTGGAGGTCATGTCCCTCCCTGTGGGGTCCCCAGTGTAGATCTCAAGCTGCTCCTGAAGGCTGGTCATCTGGGGACTTGGGTCCTGTAGAATTTCCCTTTATTGTGGGGAGGAGCCAGCTTGCTGTTGGACTATGATGTTATCTAGTACTTCTGATCTGATGCCATTAATGACAGGTATACGGAACTACCACCAAGGTTTCTGTGTGTGCGTGTGTGTGTGCGTGTGCACGTGTGCACGTGTGCACGTGTGCGTGCGCGCGCGTGTGTGCGTGCACGCGTGCGTGTGCGTGTGTGCGTGTGCGTGTGCGTGCGTGTGTGTGTGCGCGCGTGTGTGTGTGCGCGCGTGTGTGTGTGTGCATGTGTGTGTGTGTGTGTTGATACTAAATCTTTGCTTTGTACCTGACACCGGGGGTCGTGGCACGCCTGTGCCCGCTTCGAGGCGAGAAGGAGACAGGCTTACTGGGGAGAGTGGGGAACACGTTAGGAGCAGCACGTACACTCCAGCTCTCATTTCCTTCAGTAGAAACTACGGACGCTAGAGAATCCTTATAACACTGTGCTTTGAGGAAGGGGTGACTCGGTGAAAGTAAGACTGTTTCTCTGACTCTTTCCATGAGGTTATTACTCTGTTCTATGGGCCACGTAGTTGACTCAGGCTTATGTCCAATTTTAAATGTTTACATAGAAGGTGTTCTTTTCTGCTGGTAGTTGCTAGTCGAGCCTTCCATAAAGGGGACTGGGGACCTCCTCTGTCTTATCACTGACATCCCTCTGCACTGTGTTTCTTTGAGATGCATTTGTTTGTCTTACCCTGTTTTCAATGAGACAATTTCCCTCAAGTTCACAGTCATTATTGTCCAGGCTCAGTAAGAGTAAAATACTGAACCGCTGACTGTATTTGAGGGAAGTTGACTTTCTAATGGCTTTTAAGGCGGTGAGGATGGATCTCTTTTATTAAACTTCTAGGGCCCCAAATATCCAATCATGCAAGTACTTTAGGAAACAATTTGGTTTCTTCCTCCCTCTATGTTGATAGAGTTTTTCTGGAAAAAATTTCTCCCATCTCTTGCTGTCCCCAACTCAGGGGTCTTTCTGGTAGAATTGCTTTAGAATGTACCTTCTCTTTCCTGCACTAGAGGTGAGGTGTGGGTGTATAAAGTCACTAAATGCAGGGGTCATGAAGGGAATTTGATAGTTTTGCTTTTTCTTATACAGATATGTGTATATTAAAACTTACAAAGTGATATCTATCACATCAAATAATGTAATATACATTTAAATTTTGAAGGTGAACGTTAACTTATCACTCAGTTTATTAATTAGATGAGTGATGGAAGCTGCCTATAGGTGTATCAATAGATAATTGGATAAATAAACTGTGGTATTTATGTACAGGAGAATACTACTTTGCCATAAAGAAGGATGACTTTGAGTCATTTATAGGAAAATGGATGTGACTTGAGGCTATAATGTTAAATGGAATAAATCAGACACATAAGCTTAAATAGAACATGGTTTCTGTTATATAAGAAACTCAAAATACAAATGAAAAGAAAATAAAAGATAGCTAATAGGAAATAGGTAGGTCTCCTTTTCCCAAAAGAGAAAGAAATCCAGAGATGGAAAGAGGGATGAGGTAAGGGGGGAAAAGAAATGAAAGAAGAATTGAAATATGTTGTGTATATGCACCAACTGCCCATATAGTAATTATGTACTGCAAACATACACTAAAAAAATATAATAATAACTGGGGTAAATAAGTCATAGAAGTGCCCATCCCTTCACATTTTATCTACATGTGTGTGGCCTGTGCCATTCCCACTTGTCCTGCTCCAACTTAGCTCCACGTCTGAATTTTGTGTTTGTAATCATCTTATTTTGTTTCTAAAATATAGTAAATAGTTGTATCACGTACGTAAGTGACCATCAAAAATGTGTTAGGTAACTTTTCTAATTTTGTGCTTTATATAAATGATATTGTGCTGTGTGCTGTCATCTATGACTTAGTATTTTTATTCCGTATTTTCAGATTCATAAACCTTATGTATCACAATGCTTCATTCATTGTGTAACTGTATACTACTTCTTTATGCATGGGCTGGGGATATAGCTCAGTGGAATAAGCGCCCGCCTAGCAAGTGCAGGGTCCTGAGTTCGATCCCCAGTACCGAAAAAAAAAAAAAAAGGTCACTTTATGCAACATGTCACAACTTTTAAGAGATGTTTCTGCAAACAGACAATTGGAATTTTTCCAGTTTTCGTTATGACATGTGCTGTTGTCTAAAAAAATTTTTTTTGTTTAACTCCTAGTATCCAGATTTGGATTAATGCTCTATGACTGTTTTAACAAATTTAATGGCTTAAAACAACAAAACTTTATTTCTCTACAGTCTCTAAGTCAAAATTCAACATGAGACTTACTAGGCTAAAATCAAGATGCCAGCAGGGCTGGATTCCTTTTGGAGATGCTAAGGGGAAATGAGAACCCATATTATTAGTTTTTCCACCACTAGAACCTTCCTTTGCTCTTTGCACATAGCCCCTTCATTTTGTGTTTTATTAGTACAGATTTGTGTCCATAATGACCACATTCTTCATGGGGATTGGTACACGCACATAATACATCTTAATTCTTTTTTCATTCTGTTCTCCTCTCCACTCTGCTTCCCAACCCCCTCCATTTTAGAAAGAGCAGCCAGGTATCAAATCCTTCCCACACGGCCCTCTCTCTGACCCCAGCTATTAGAGAATGTTCTCAGCTTTTAAGGACCCGTTTGCTTATTCAGGGCTCATTTAGAGAATGCAGGAAAAATCTTTCCATCTCAAAATACTTCACTTTATTTACTTATTTCTGCATTTATTTATTTATTTTTGTCTCTTTGAGACAGGGTCTCGCTATGCAGTTCAGTCGAGTCTTAAACTCACTTTGTAGCCCAGGCTGGTCTCGAACAGCAACGATCCTCCTTCTGGGATTACAGGCATGTGCCACCAGGCCTGGCAAAAATCCTTCCCTTTACTCATATCTGTAAGACCCCTTCAGACACATAAGGTGGCATATTTATCAGTTCTGGGAGTTGAAATATAGACACCTTAGGACATCTTTCACAGTGTGCAAGGTTCTCTGGGCCTCATCCCTAAGAATGGAAATGCTATTTCGTAGTCTATGTGCTTTTTCAATTTTGAAAGAAAATGACGGGTAATATTTCAAAATGGTTAAACCAATTTGTATTTCTAGTGATGATATATAGGAATCCCTGTATGTTTTGGTTAATTACTTGTATGATTACATATCTTTATTTGACAGTCTAATATGTGTAAATCATCTTGAGTTTGAGTTGAAGTTCCCTTATTACTAATGATAGAGAACATCATTTCCTATGTGATTGATTATATGTTTCCTGTGCTATGAACAGTGCTTGTCTGTGTGGTTTGACCTTTTTTGGCATTAGCTACCATCTAAAAAGATTTATTGGTAGGTATTGTTTTTGGAGATTATATGTGTGGCAGTACATTTTCTTCAGTTTGCTGCTTTTTTTTTTCTTTATAGTGACTTGTATGCTTTGCTTCTGGTGAACAGCAATTCTACATTTTAATGTAGTTGAATTTATCAATATTTTCTTCCATTGTTTTCATTTTTTTAAAATTTTACTATATTTGCAAGGATGACTAGTATGTGTCTGAACCATAGTGTTAATACAACTTTTTGTCTTGGTCCTTACTTTTCACCACTAAGGATGTTGTAGGTTTATCTTTTTTTACGAGTATCTACTTTTAATTTTTAAAAAAATTTATTTGACTTTTACTGGTACATGTTTGAAGTTACCAATGATTCCATTCACTGTAGGGTGTTGGTATAGGTACATAAAACATTTCAATTCCCTTCCTTTTGCCTTTCCCTCATCCCTGTTTTATTTTTCTAGCATCATATTTATTCATCTTATAAGAACTTATGCAGTTAATTCTCATATATACAGATCAAAAACAAGACCAATAGGCCAAAAAACATATAAAACATGTGGGATAATTGTACTAAATCAAAGAGCACTTTTAGATTTATTGTTCGCACTGGATTACAATACTTTTGTTTTTCTTCCAGTATTTTCCCATTGTCTCTCATTCATTTATATATATGTATCTTTTTCCAGATAAGAGATACCATGCAATATTTAAGTTTGTGTGTCTGAATTACTTAACATTATAGTCGCAAGATGCATCATTTTCTATTTTTTATTTCTTTTTTGGTAACAGTTTTTATTTATTATGAGCTCCTGAATTTCATTCAATGCTTTTTCTACCTCATGTTGAAATTATGGCATCATTTCTAGTTTTAATGGTCCTTTGGTCACTTACATGTGTAGCTTTTGGAAGGCAAGTTTGGCTGGGTATAAAAAGAATGCCTTAATATTTCGACTGGGATTTTGACATCTGGCTTCATGAGTCAGATTGCTATGCAGTTTTTCATTTCACTCTGCCCTTAGCTAGTTTTGGCATTGCAGTATATTGGGGTTGCACATTGGATATGAAATTTTTCCTTTCTTCTCATTGCTCCAGAAAATTTTATATTAGGTCATAATAATTTGTTTCTTACTAGTTCATTAGCTTTCATACATAATAATTATTTGCTCCTAACATTTCTTCATGGATTGTTTTTACTGATTTTATTTCTTCAGTAGTTTTGTTTCTTCTTCTGTGCTTAAGAAAAACATGTATATTCTAATTTCTAACTATTATATGCTATATATTATTTATATCATTCAGTTCTATATCTCTATTATTTTTTCTTGTTTGAGCTAAATAAATAATAGCAATAGTTTGATAGTATCATTCTATAGTTCTCTTTTTAAATTTTATGTATTTGAGGCTAATTTTTAGTGACAGAAGTGTGCAATAATTATGTCTGGTGAACTAAAGTTCAAGTGTAGTGATTTTTTTATCCTTCATAATGATTTTAGTATCTGTTTTTGTTTGATAAAAGTATAGACATTTGATATTTAATTGTTCATATAGAATATATAAATATATACACTTCCCCCAGATTAATTAAAATATATTTTATGTATTGTGCACAGTATGTATTTGTGTATACATTATGAAATAATGAAGTCAAGATAATTCTATATATCACCTCATAAACTTATTGTGTGTCTGCATGTTTCATGTGTTTTGAGAACATTTACGACCTACTACTCTCCTACCAAGTTTCAAGTATACAATACGTTATTAACCATTATCACTATGCTGTACAGCAGATCTGCAGAACTTACTCATTCTAGCTGAAACTGTCTGCTCTTCAAATAATATGTCCCAGTCCCCAGCCCCCACCCACAGCCCCTGACAACTGTGGCTTATGCTCTCTATGAGTTCAACTTGTTAGAGTCTATGTATGACATAGATAATGGGGTATTTGTCTTTTTGTGTCTGGTTTACTTAGCATAATGTCCTCCAGATTCATTGATGTGTTGCAAATGACAAAATTTCCATCTTTTAAAAAGGCTGGATACTATTATCTATCTATCTATCAATCATCTAAGTATCTATCTATTGCACTAATGCATCCATTCATGTGACAAGGACATTTAGATTGACTCTATATCTTGGCTACTGTAAATAATGCTGTGATAAGCCTGGGAGTGCAGGTGTCTCTTCAACATATTTATTTCATTACATTTGGATATATACCATCTTGGTTACTTTTCTCTCATTGCTGAGACAAAATACCCAACGCCCAAAATGAAGGAAGGAAAAGTTTATTTAGCTTGCAGTTTGTGGAGGTTTCAGTCCATACTTGGCTGGTTCTGAGGCAGAGTGGCACACAGCAGAGGGCAAGCATTCATGGCAGCAGCACACAGCAAAAACCACAGAGCAAAAGGGAGGAATGGCTGCAAGCAGCCTCTTTCCTTCCCTTACCTTATAAATAGCCTACCCCCACCCAGGGGGTGTGTAGCTCTCACACAATCTCCATGCCCTCCTCTTCCACAGGCTCAGGATGTGTACAAATTAAGCACCTTGGCTTCCTCCTGAGTCACTCAGCTAAACCTCTAAACTCCCCAAGTTGACACAATGTATCAACCATAACATATACCCAGAAGAGGAATTGCTGGGTCATATGGTCATCTTATTTTTAAGTTTTTCAGGAAATTCTATGGACTGTGCAGAACCTTTCATTTGTCTATTTTTGCTTTTGTTGCCTGCACTTTTACTGACATGTCCACAAACGATCATTACTCCAACTAATTCTATTCTTCTGCATATTAATATCCACTTTCCCTAACATCATCTGTTGAAGAAATTGCTTTACTCTGCACCTTTTTTGAAATCAAGTCACTGTAAATGCATAGATTTATTTCTGGACTCCTGATTCTTTCCATTGGGATATATGTTTTTTAATTAATTAAGTTTATCAGTACATTTTAGGTATACATAATGATCACATTCATCACAGGGAATTTATACCCATATATGATATAACTTGATTCTTTTTTCCCATTCCCCTACCTTCCCTTCAACCCCTCTTTCCCTCCTTATTTACAAAAGCTTTGTTTCCTTTTTTCCTTCTTTTCTCATTTTTTCTTTTCCCTTTCTTCCACCCCTGCCCTCCTTCCTTCTCCCCAGTTTCCCTTCTCATTTGAACACTGTCTTCTTATTTCATAATATATATTTTGCTCCTTATCTGCACTTCCAGTTTCTTGCACTGAAACAAGGAAGTATTTACACATGTCTGTCTGATTTATTTCACTGAAAAGTGTGGTCTCAAGGTATATCCACTTACCTAGCAATGTCTCAAGCTTAACCCTTATGACAGAGTGGTTCTCCTTTGTACAGAGAAAGCACATCTCTTTATCTATTCATCATTTGATGGGCATTTGGGCTGTTTCCAAGATTTAGCTTTTATAAACTGTGTGGCTGTAAACATGGGTATGCATATATCACTGTGGTGTGATGTCTGTAATTCTTTTGAGAATATACCAAGAAGGGTGTAGCTGCATCCAATGGAACCTCTAGTCCTAGTTTTCTGAGGAATTTCTACACTGATTTCCACAGTGGTTATATCAGTCTATAATCTCTGACTTGAAATTATACTGCAAAGCTACTGTGATAAGAACAGCATGGTACTGACAAAGAAAAAAAAAAGATCTGAGGATCAGCTGAATAGATTAGAAGATGCAGAAACAACTCCAGACACACTCAGCCACCTTATCTTTGACAAAGGAGCCAAACACCTTTCCTGGAAGAAAGCTATTTTAATAAATGGTGCTGGAAAGACTGGCTAGACCCATGTGGCTAGACAACTAGACCCATGTCTATCACTGTGCACTAAACTAAAATCAAAATGGGTTAAAGTTCTACACATTAAAGCAGAGACACTGAATCTGCTGGAAGAGGGGATAGGTGGAACTCTTAAAGAGATTGATGTAGGTCGAGACTTTATGAACAAAGCCCGACTCACACAGGAACTATCATGAAGAATCAACACCTGGGAGCACACTTACTCCGCTGCTCTGCTCACTTTCTGAGCAGTCCTGGAAGTCCTCTTCGGTGTCTTCAGTTATGCTGTTGTGTCTGCCTCAACGTCCTGCACTGATTCAAAACATTTACTTTCCATGGTAATTATGACTTTGGGAGAGATCTAGAAGTCCCATGGTGCCAGGCCCCATAGTAAGGTGAAGGCAGACATAACTCAATGTTCTTTTCTGTGTGTGTCTTCTTGAGACAAAATCTCTCTATGCAGTTTAGGCTGGCCTTGAGCTTACTTTGTAGCCCAGGCTGGTCTCGAACTTGTTGTGATCCTCTTGCCTCAGCCTCCCGAGTGCTGGGATTACAGGCGTGTGCCACCATGCCTGGCAACATAATGTCTTTATGAACCTATCTTTCTATTGGGTGGCACTGGGCAGCAGCGTTCACCACATTTCTTGTTACTGCTCATGAAGACACCAAAGACGGCTCCCAGAAACCCTTTCAAAAGTGCAAGAACAGTACTGTAAGTGTATATTTCAAGGAAGGGGGACTATTCTGAGGGAAATAAGTGACAGTGTGTCTCTTACTGTCCTAGGTTTTAAAATTTAAACATTCAACACACATTTTCATCATTTCTCATCTTTCTTTTTTTCTGCTTACCTGAAAAAAAAATTTATTTAGTTTCCTGGAAAGGCTTCATTTTGTTTCAGGTTTTTAGTTACGGTTTTGCCACCCAGTTTTAACTTAGTGGTGGTGCTGACGCAAATTTCTGGACAGTTCTTTTTCTTAGCATTTTGAACAGTATTTCTTTGTTTCTGGCTATCTTGATTCTTGTTCTCTTATAAGTAGCCTCTTTCTACAGGTGTTTTAGTGTAATAGCTCTTTTTCATTAGAATTAGTTCAATGAAAAAATCTTAAAAAAAATTTTTTTAAAATCTTGCTTAGTATGCACTATGTTGTGTTTATAAGTATCTTTTTAATGAGTTCTGGGAAAAATATTAAGTTTTGTCTCTTAAAATGTGATCTTTCTTCCATCTTCTAATTTTACCTTCTATAATTTTGGATTGTGTTCTCATACTTTTTACACCTTTATTTTTAGGAATTTGGGGACATTTTCCTTCAGAGAGGATGTGCACATGCTGGGCTGGAGCCCTGTGCACACTGTCACAAGCGTATCCATCTCTCATGTCTGGCCTGGGGACCGTCCGTGATTAATCTCTCCACACCAGCTCACCGGGTGCCAGCACATTTACTTTCAGAACTCGAGTGCAACCAGCCTAGAAATTTACTTATTGACGTTCACTTACCGTCGTGATCTGGGACTCAGGTTTCTGCAATATTTTTCTACCTCAGCTAATGATAGAGGGAAGGAAATGGGAGATTTCTCTCTTTCTCATCATCCCAAAATGCATTAAAATGATTTTTGTTGCAGTTTACAGGGTGTAATTGCATTTTGGTATAAGGACACTTTAGTGTATCAGATCTATATCATACTACTTGAAATAAATCTCCTGTTGAGCTTTTCAGCTGGTCTCCCACTTACCTTCTCCTCTGTTCCTGTCCCACATAAGAAAAATAACACTTGATGTCCCTGGAGCTTCTAATTCTTGTGTCTTTCCTTTAAGTCTAGCTCTCATTCATATGTTATTCTGTGGAGCCTTAGGTTTCTCCTTCTTCCTCTCCGCTATGTCATTTAACCTTTCTTTATCTACTTTAAACTTCCTATGTCAGGGTTTGTGGCTTTGTAGATCTTCTGGCCCAAAGTGGAATCTGTGCTTTCTGTTTCTTGTTATTCTGCTTTAGGGCCATTTTGGGAGGATGAAGGAGATGAAAAGTGCATTACTCTGCCATTTTCAAAACCATGCTGTAATTTAAAGGCCCCTCAAAACTGATCACTTAGAGAGCTTTGAAGAATGATCCCAGCCTCCAAGAAGTTCATATTCCTAAGCACAGACTCTTCAACCTCAGGATCCTTTCCTGTGAGCGGTGGAGGGTAGCTGCTCAAAGAAGAGGGCTTCTTTGGGTTAGAGGAGATATTACATATTGGAAGTGGTGATCAACACAAGGAATTTCTAATTAGCCCATGAAGACAAAGGAGAAGTCAGAACAAATACCTGTCTTTCATGAAACTTATTCTAGAATTATTCTCTTCAACCTGTGCTATAGTTGGTTTTCTCATCATTAAAAAGACCTGTGGGTAAAGATTTTCACATGTACTCTGAATGGATTTTTATGATTCATATAAGTTCTTATCTCTCCTTAGAATTTAATGATTCTTGTCTCATCCATGAATTTGGCTTTGTCTTTTTACGTCAGTCCCTTTTCTCTATATGTAAAATATTGCACCATCGGCACGTTTCATTTGAATATCCCTAAGGATGTTAACTTGCAAGCGTTACTTAAGCCATGTCATAGGTATTTGAGGGAAAAAATAATCTTAATTTCCTTTAAACACACAGTCCGCCATGACAAAATGAAAATTTAAAAAGAGCTCCTACCTTCAGCTCCTGGGATCTCCAGCCTAAAAGAATGAGAAACTAAACAAGCATTGGTATTTATACAAGCATGAGAAACTTGGGCTTTCCCACTAATAAAAGTATTTTCATGGATGTGACTTTATTCAAGTTCTTAAATTTCCAAGGGAAAACTGCCAGTTATATTTAAGGTAGGGTAGGAAGAGTTTTATAGGGGAAATATTTCAAACTGGTGGTGGAAAAGAAAAACCCACCTAATTCAAAACAACAAAAATGTCAGCCATAAAGATGTATAACATTTCTCAGGAAACCTATCTATCCTGAGCAAATGTTTTCATACCAAATAACAATCCATTCATAATTTCCGTTATTGAGGAGACATCCCAAGGCTGCTGGATGGAAATATGTTAAATATGTTCTGAAATCCAATCTAATAGAATCTCAACATTCATGCTCATTCATAAGAAGGCAATCATAAGCAATGCAATTTTCATAATATATGTCTGTCTAGGTAATCATGAGTGCTGGACGTTGTCACGTTTTCTCAGGAACCCTCAGCCTGGTGGAAAATCCTTCCAACTGGACTTCTAACCACCAAGAAGAAATAACAATAATAACTTGAGATTTAAAATAAACAGTGCTGGAAAAATTCTATAACCCCCACTCCAAAAAGCAGCAATAAGATGTTACTGCTCCTTGTAATTTGACATAGGGATTTGAAAATGATCATAAATACTAGTGCTGAGAACGACTGCTGGGTTAGCACAGACAAGCATTCACATTCTCCCAGCAGAGATCTGTGGGTCTGCAGAAGGCAGGAACCGGAGCGGCTCAGTAACGATCTCCTCGGCTGTCTGTACTGCTGTTTATTAATACAAACTCCTGGTAGCTCTGGGTGTAACCGGAGAATGGAAAAAGAGCAGAAATGGCCCAGGAGGCCAGGTTTCTGGGCACAAGCTCTATCTGCAAAGCTCTGGCTTAGAGAGCTCCAAGAGAGTAAACAGAAAAGAAGTAGATCTACAGTCTAGTAATTTCATGAAAACGCTGCCTTTATATATTTTGGTCCCAAAGTCTTTACATCAGAACTGGGACTGGATCCCAACATAACCTCCTCCCACCCACCCCCCCAAGTTGAATCTGTTGGAAAAACAGAGCGTTGAGGAGGTTGGAGTTTTCTGTTTTCTCCTCCTGCATCTGAGTCCTTTTCTTCTGATGTTAATCCTTCAAGTCATTTGATCTGCCCTGGCCATCTAAGTAACGTTTACAGCGAGTCCTGTGCTCTGTCCCTCGTGGGCAAAGGGCCTGCTTTTCCCATTGCCACATGGAAAGTGAGAGATGTAGACGGGGCCATTTAGTTTTCTGTTCAGTAGACACACAGCATCAGTTTTACACTTCGGCATCGCTAGCTCCTCCCAGCTCGAAGGGGGTGAGGGGCGGCCGGTCTAGCTCAGTATTTTGCACCCAGCAAGAAGGAGTTGATTTGAGGGCTGCGCTTGCCCCTGCTGGGGGCTCTAACAATGGTAAGGCCTATGCCACTGTGAATTACAGGGAAGCTGCATCTGAGGAAGGAGGAAAGAGCGAACTTGAGCCTTATCCATCAATCAATTGTGCTGGATGTGAAATAGTCTTTTAAATATTTTCATTTGTTAAAAAAAAAGTTAAATACTTCCTTGGTGCAAAGTCTTTTTTACTCTTTGTACATGTGCTTTAATCATAATTGTCAAAAACGTGAAATCCAGTTCTCAGCAATGTGTAGCCTCTCAGTCATTGCAGCGTTACTCACAGTAGACAGACATGAAAGTAGCCTAAACGTCCATCAGTGAACGAATGGAAAAAGAAATTACGGCATCCACTACAATAGAAGATTGTTCAGCATTACAAAAAAACAAAACCCTACCCCTCTGGATCAACATGGATGAACCTGAAGGACATTACGCTAGAGAAAACAGTCCAGTCACAGAGAGGCAAATACTGCATGATTCCGCTTACAGGAGGTGTCAGAAATGAGCTCACAGAGGCAAAAAATGAAAAAGCGATTGCCGGAGTCATGGGCTAGAGAAATGGTGGATATTTCAATAAGTATAAAGTTTCAGCTGTGCCAGATGACTTCTAGGAATCTGCGGTACAACATAGTACCTATAGTGGACAATGTTCTACTGCGAACTTAAAAAATGCTGACATGGTGGATCTCATGTAAAGTGCTCTTACCACAAAAACAATGAATGCAAAACAGAAAAATCAACCAAATGGAATCAGTAAACCTTTGCAGGTGATGACTGTGTTTATATCCTCAGGGTGATGGTTTCATGGTTACGTGCAGATGTTCAAACTCATCAAATTCTGTATATTATATATACATATATATAAACATGTGTAGCATTTTGTCTTCACTTACAGCTCAATAATACTTAAAAATATTTTTAGAGAATTAGAAATTCAGCTTTTCTTGAATAAGAATTGTTTAAAATGCTTTAATTACTTAAAATTAATGCTCTGCTTTTTAATGTTATGAGGTACTTTTGAATATTTTAGGTGGAAAATAACTTGAATTCTTCAATAAAAGTAACTTTAATAATATTTTTATATTTATCATAATTTACATTTGTATGAAAAATACAAATTTTGTACATGTTGAGCATAATTTAACTTTATATTTTGATCCTTCTTATTGTTGCTGTCATTCAACATAGGTTTTCCTTGAATGAAAGTAAGTCCCATTAAATTAATGTAATTGCTATATAATGAGCTATTAATTACACATAAAACCCACATTCAGTATTTTTGCTATGAGAGAATAGTGGTCAAATAGAAATGAATTTGTAAATAGAAAAGCATTTTATTAAAAAATGTGTGTTTTATTTGAATATGAGTATATATACAATGTATATCCTCTCTTTATACTTCTGTACTTAGCACTTTTGCAAAAGTGAGGGGCAGCACCCAACTTCCTTTCACTTAAGGTTCATATAGTTAATGAAGAATTTTGGGTTTACCAGATGTCCCAGCTATCTTACCTCTTGGCTCTGTGGCGTTGATTGGTTGTTTGACAGGTATTAAATTGGGGTAGCTGGGCTAAGGATATAGCTCAGTGGCATAAGCGCTTGCCTGGCAAGCCTGAGGTCATGAGTTCGATTCCTGGTACAAAAAAAAAAAAACCCAAAATAAAATAAATTGGGCTTGCTTCAGATCTCCTTGCATTGCAAGTCAGTATTCATCTTTCTCTCTCTTTCTTTCTTTCTTTCTTTCTTTCTTTCTTTCTTTCTTTCTTTCTTTCTTTCAATCATAGACCTGTTCCTTTTAAAAGACTCCTTCATAAGCAACAGACAAAACTTTATTATCCTCTTTCTTTATAAATTAGCAATATGAAGAAGGTGGATTAAAATAAGATTCACTGTTTGAAGGAATTCAAATCTGTATGTCAAAGATATCTATTCCCATGCTTATTTCACCATTATTCACAGTGGCCAAACTATAAAAGCAAACTACTTCTGTGTACTTTCCCAGAAGATCTGAAAACATCATATTACAGTGATATATGTGCACCCATGTTCATAGCAGCACAATTTGTAATAGTTAAATTGTAGAAGTAACACAAATGTCCATCCACTGAGGATTGGATAAAAAATTGTGGTACTTTTATATAATGGAATATTACTCAGCTGTAAAGAAAGATAAACTCAAGGCTTTTATAGGTAAATGGTCACAACTAGAGACTATACTCATAAGTGAAATAAATCAGACCTGCATGTGTAAGCAATGTATTGTCTCACTAGTGTAAGAACCTGAAAGATTGAATAAAAACTAGGAGGTATGATAGACATTGTGAAATGAAAGGAAAATGCTCAAAAATAAAGGGCAACTGGTGTGTGGGAAAGGAGAAGGGAAAGAGGGGGAAATCATGTTTGTATATACAGGAGAGCTAACAGTTGTACTGCTGTCTTCTATTGCTTTACTGAAAGGAACAGTTAATGATTACTTGTTCGATGATTATTGCATGTCTCTATTTGTTTTCCTGAGAAACCACTCAGAAGATATCAATACGTCATACAACAACCATTGTTAATTTTCTACCACTTTGTTTGTAATTCTGTACTGTTTGTATTGTTCTTACGCTATTTTGTAACTGGATGTCTGTTAATATGTTTTCCCTCTTTTATTTTGAAAATAAAATTTAAAAAGAATGAAGCTGAAAGCAAAAAAAAATGAAAATAAAAAAATAAAAACAAACCAAATGTCCATCAGTGAATGAAGGGATTTAAAAAGCAACAAATATATGCACCATGGAATAATATTTAGCCTTAAAAAGAGTAAATTCTTTCATTTGTGACCATGCTGATGAGCCCGGAGGACCTTAAACTGAGAGAATGAAATCAGGCATGGAAAGGCAAACACTGTGTGATTTTACTCACTTATGGAATCTGCGCCAGTTCACCTCATAAAAACGGAGTCGGATACCAATCACCTGGGCTGCAATTGGAGGAGGGATAGAGAAAAGAGAAATGTTAGTGTGAGGGTGTGAAGTTTCAGCTGGGCCAGAGGAACACTTTCTAACAAAGTACCATGACCATCATTAATAATAATGTACTACATATTTTGAAATCGCTAAAGGAATAGATTTTTAAAGTTTTCACTGCAAAACAAAAGGATAAGAAGGTGAGGTGGTTGATGTGTTAATTTGCTTGATTTAATCTCTCCACAATATATAGAAAACCACCACAATGTATCCCATACATATACATAATTACTGTCAATCAAATATATTAATTCATTTAAAAATATTGTGCTTTGTAGCTTTATTACTAGCGTATTTGAAGCCTTTAATATTTTCTTTTCCCTTGTCATGCTCTTCCTCTGACCCTCCCTTTGCTTGTTTTGTTCTTGTTTTCCATTTCTCCTTCCTCACAGGCTGGGGGTGTAGCTCAGGGGCACAATCACCTGCCTGGCAAGTGCAAGATCCTGAGTTTGATTCCCAGTACCAAAAAAAAAAAAAAAAAAACAAGCCAAATGTTCATTTCTCCTTTCTCTTGCTCTTTTTTAACAAGGAAAATCTTCTCATGTAGCTGCCTTACTTCGTAATGCTCTCTCCCCTATCAGTCCCTGTTTATTCAAAGCCTGAAAAGTCAAAAGATTTTAAATCTACCCTTCTGCCAACATTCTAAGAGCAAAAGGCAAAAGATTTATATGATCTGAAGAGAAACCAGGGTATTCATCATCTAATAGGTAACCTTCTTTATGCTCTAACATTTTAAAAACTTATCTGCACAAAAGAAAACTGACCTAAAGCATAGTAGTTTCCTGACAAGTAGCAAAAGTGCTGCTCCGGTGGCCAACATTTTAATTCTGTAACGATGAAAGTGTGCACCTTCATCTAAATATAGGAATAAATGCAGGATTTGGAAGCAGTAATATTGCAACTTCCAGGTGTGATTTAGATAACAGTTTTGTCTCAGTAATTTGCCCTTCATTAATTTTTTGTCTACTTGGCTTGTTCAGCAAGTGAGAGGAAGCGGGTTTCCCACATGCTGCTAAGACAAGCTACCCTGCATGGGCTGCTACTGGATGGGTCCCACATTCCACAGATTACACTGCCCTGAGTGAGATGGTTGCCAAGATAGGCAGTCTAGACTATGATTAAAACTAAGATGTTTTTCACTCTATAAATTTAATAGCTTTTTTCTTGAAACCATCATGTTACTCCTTAATTTCATTCTAGAAAAATAAACCACAAGTGATATTTTTCGTTGTGGTTTCCTTGGGTTTTGTGGCCATCTTCAGCTGTGGTGTTATGGTTCACAACAGCTCCCAAACCAGAATGAGGGCTGGTAATGCACATTAGGAGGGTTTCATGTCTCTATGTCTGCATAAGTAAGTAAATAAAATTTATTGATGAGCAATGTCTTCTAAGTTGCTAGAGCTAAATGACAATAACCTCAGCCCATTCTTAATTTTAATTCAGTGGAACAATCCTGAAACTCAGAGCCCTCGGTGCTTTCTCTAGTACTTATCTCTTCCACAGGGCTCCACAGTGAAGAATTTGAAATATCCATCAACAAGTATGCAGTTAAATAAGGAATGAGTTGCACAACAGTTGGATTCTTTATTTGTATATTATAACACACTTTACAGCCTATCTTGGTTACTTTTCTCTCATTGCTGAGACAAGATACACAATGTCCCAAATGAAGGAAGGAAAGGTTTATTTAGCTTACAGTCTGTGGAGGTTTCAGTCCATACTTGGCTGGTTCTGAGACAGAGTGGCACATGGCAGAGGGCAAACATTCATGGCGGCAGAACACAGCAAAAACAACCAGCAAAAGGGAGGAATTGCAGCAAGCAGTCTTCTTTACCTCCCTTACACTGTAAACAGCCTACCCCCACCCAGGGGGCGTGTAGCTCTCACACAATCTCCATGCCCTCCTCTTCCACAGGCTCAGGGTGTATACAAAGTAAGCACCCTGGCTTCCTGCTGAGATCCTCAGCCAAACCTCTAGACTCCCCAAGTTGACACAATGTATCAGCCATAACAATCCACCCCTTGTCAACTTGGCAACCAGACCCATTTCTTTAAACCAGTTTCCAGATACAAAGACATTATGTTACATTAGAACCACACTATTTTGTTGCCGTAAAGACTCATGCACATCCCTTTATGCAAAAGGCATTTAGTCCATCTGCAAGAGTTGCCAAAGTCCACAATTTCAGCATTGCTGAAAAGTTCAAGGCCCAGGTCTCTGAGATGTAAGGCAAACTCTTTAGTTACAAGTCCCTGTATAAATGAAAAGTTAAACACTTCCAACATCCCATGGCACAAAATAAACATTACCATTCCAAAACATACCAATAGGGGAATATAGAGCATTGAGACCACAGCAAGTCCAAAATCCAGCAGGGCTGACAGTATGTCCTATAATTTCACATCCAGCATCTGAAGCAACTTGGGGCACATTGTGAGCTCCAAAGGGCTTGTGTGAGTCCACCGTTATGGCACTTCTGGTGGTTGCAGCCTTCATGGCTTCTCTCTTAGACCAAGTTTGCTCCCTCCTTGCAGCTTTCCTCAAATGATCCACAGTCCTGTCTTTTCTAAACCTTTGCTTCACACTCACAGCCTCACATATGGCCCTCTCAGATGGGTTCTGTATTATCAAAAGTCACACAGACTCAGTGTCTCTGGGGCTCCAGTGTATAGTTAGCAGCATATACATTTACCTCTCCCCTTAGTTGGCAAGCCCTATTTGCTCACTGTTTTACTATGGAGCCAGGCTCCTTTTAAGCTATTTGGGGAATGCAAGGTCTGAGGCTGCCCCATGGTGTAGACTTGCTGGCAGTTCTGCCTGTATGCTTACTTTTTTCTTAGGTTGTAATTTATTTTTTTCCTTTGGAAAATGATCTAATCTTGCTGTTTTGTAAGGCAGTGCAGCAATTCATTCAGAGGGTAATTTAACAGAACCAGGAGCTCCAGAGACGCTGAGCCTGTGTGAGTTTTTGATAATGCAGAACCCATCTTGGAACATGTACCTCTCAGGGGAGGGAACAAGTTTGATCTTGCACCTTTTTCCTTTGGAGTAATAAACATAGTAAAGACGATAACCACAATGAAAATTAATGAAGCTTTATATGCCAGACACTGGGGTAAGTGTCTATATTATAAACACTATCTCAGTTATTCTTCCTAATACCTCCATGGGATCCCTATAATTCTTATTTCTATTTTACAGATGAAGAAACAGAGTTATAGTGAGACTGCACTTATTCAGAGTCTCCCAGTGAGGAACAGTGGGAGAGAGAAGAACAGTACAACCAGCCTCTCTTCAGGGCCCACGTGTCCAGCCTTTTCCTTCTCCTGGGGCAAATATATTAGATAGTCTATTAAGAAGCAATTGAGGAAGTCAAGAAATACTCTGAGGCACCTTTTGCTGCCTTTTCAGTCCTTCATCATCCTTTCAAATCTTCCAAGTGGCATGGCTGTCTGCTCATGAAAAGATGTTTCATTTACCAAATTGTGACTTCAGAGGTCCTATGAATGCAGCCAGCGCCTCACGGGCAACAAGGAGTTAAAGTGCTGACAGTCGGTCTTTGGTCAGTCTTTCCTCTGAGGGTCCAGCCAGCAGCTGTTCATCACAAATGCAGTCCTTTGATCCTGACAGCTTTCCTTTCACTCACAGAGAGCAGGGAAGCTTTGACTTGGGAAAGCAGGAAAGACTAGAGAGAAAAGGGTCTTGTTTGTTTCCTGGGTGGATTGCCTCCTTGGCATGCCTCCAGGAAGCAAGACTTTTCCTGCTTTAAAACATCAAGGAAATAAATCTCTCTCCTGCAGAACAGACCCGAGGGAGGCCCCAAGGCAGCCAGCCACATAAGATCGGTCAGATCCAGGGACCTGGCTGTCAGGATGACCAGTGTGTGGCCTGGGAGGCTACAATTACTGGCCAGAGCCAAAACATTTTCTTATCAATGACCCAGGAAGAAAAGGGTGATGTCGAAGAGATCATTCACCCCAGTAGCTAGAAGTTGGATTGGACATCAATAGAGAAATAGATTCCTGAAGTCAGTTCTCTGGAGAAGAAGGCCGAAGAGAAAGGACATGGCAGAGCATTGCAGAGGGCAGCCTGAGGGGCAAAGGTACTGGAGAGGGAGCGCAGTATCCAGGGCCCCGAGAAGACTCTGTGCAGAACTTGAGAGAGGAACAGCAAGCTTCATGAACACAAGCCCATGAGAAACAGCCCCACCGCTACCAGCACAAAGATGGAGATCCCAGGTCATGGGACAGAGGGAGTGTGGACCTTGCAGCAGACAGATGCAATTTCTTGCAAACTGGGATGTGGTGGTTTCATTCTTATATTCTAATTTCTGCCTGTGGAATTTAATCCTTGCAATTCGAATGCGAGTCACCTCTCTAGTTCTAGTCAGTGCATGTGTCTCTGTTCAATGGAGTGATGGGTGCAGAGATGGCTGAGAACACTCCATGGACAGCAAGAGATGATGAGACGTGTGGGGATGTGGTGCAGGCCATCTGCTTGGACTTGAAGTTGGGAAGTAAGTACTAGTCATATTACATAGATGTGGAGAAAGACTCAGCTGTGGTGATTTCTCAGAGCTTCCCCTCTCCTCCCCCTCTGAGAGCAGTACACCTCTTCACTGACTGTGCCCATCTTGGCCTTGGCCATGTCACTTGGCTTCTAATGGGCCACTCTTCAATTTGGGCTTGGCCATGTGACTGGCTTTGGTCAGTGAGGTGTTAGTGGATGCTACACAATCAGAGACTTTTTTTTTTTCCTGGGTTAATACATTTTATTAGGATTGAGGTTCCAAATGAGGGAGAAAGCAGTGGCATGAGGGGTTTTGGTAAGGCGTTGATAAGGGAATAGCAGGCTTGGCTGGCTGAGCCACTGCCAGAGGCCAAATGTGAACCTCAAACAGGAAGGAAATCTGAGGAAGGGGGTGGGGCCAGCCTCCCGGAGTACACAGGGGTCAGCGGATGGTGTATCGAACATAGGGGACCTCGACGTCCTCACCGCTCTCGTCGTTGCAGCATAGTTCAAGCACCAGCGCCCGCACATGGCGGCCCAGCTTTCGCTTTGACACACGGCTCACAATCTCTGTCATAGGCTGATCCAATCGTTCCTTGAGCTTAGGGGCTGGCATGAAGAAAGAATAGAGCATAGACACACCCTGGGACAGCATGGTGATCTCTAATTTGTGCTCTGTCTTAAAGTAGTCAAGGAACTGTTTGAGGGTCATCTCCTCCCCATTAGGCTGTAGCCCCTGCACCTCAAAGCGATCCCACAATGTCCATTCTTGGTCATAGTACTGGTGCTGTGGTGCTGCCAGGGGTTCAGAAAAGCCAAAGAATGGTAGGGCCAAGTTGAGGAACCCATTCTTGTAGGAGTCAAGTTTTCGGTGCCCCTGCACTACCTTGTATAGCTCCAGACACACCAGGCCAACCACAGCAGCTGTGGTCGTGGCAATGGCTGGGATAATCTTCCCAGCGATCAACTTGCTCTTGTGCCGGTCTGCAGGGGGAATGTCATAGTTTTCTGCCCGGAGGTTGGATGCAGCTACAATGAAATCCATATGGAAGTTGCTGTCATCATCCTTCTCAAAGTCAATAGGGTACATCTTGAATCCAGGCAGCTTGTTAGGGCTAGACAGTGTTGCCTTGAGCTCCTCTAGACGGCTGTCATCAACAGAGGCATTGGCATTCTGCAGCTCCTGGTCAGAAACATGGATCTTGACACCAGACTTGGGGGTGAACACTGGGACCTGCACAGACTGTAGGAGTGTGGCCACAGCATCTCGGTCCTGAGAGCCCATCAGCCCATAGGTCTGGGCAAACAGGTTGGCAGCAGCCATCACGTAGTCCAGATGCAGGGGATTGGTGACATCGAAGGTGAGTGGGTGTGGACAGCGTTTGGGCCCAGACCAGAATGGAGCTCCTGAGCTTGTAAGCTGCTTAGGAGGGAAGTTGTGCAGCAACTGCCGGATGTTGTTGGAGTACTGGGTGTGCCAATGGTGGCAGGCCCAGGTCACACAGTCGGCCCAGGTCTGTGGTCGCTGCAGCACCAGGCTGCGCTGAACAGCTTCCAGCACTTCTAATGGCTGGGTACCTGCCAGCCGCAAAGTCCTCTCGACAAACTTGGGGTCTGTGAGGTACTGGTTGACGTTTTCTGCTGGCTGCTTGAAGAGACCTTCAAACTCATCTCGAGCCCACTGAAGGGTGTGCTCAATGGCATTGGGAAAGTTTTTCAGGGTACAGATAGGGATGGACTTTTCTGGTGGATCCTGGCTGGAGCTGTAGGATTCTGTCAGGAAGGGGATCACCACCTGTACATTGCCCTTGGTGCCCAGCGTGCCTGACTCCAGCAGCGGCTTCCGGTAGTAAACACAGCGTCGGTCCATGTACATGCGGGCATCTACATTATCCAGGGCATTGGCTATGCCATCTATGTCTTGGAAAAAATCATCGTCGTAGATGTGCTCTGTGTCAGGACCCACACGATTCTGGTGGCTTGTCACCCGGATGTGCGGATTCATCTGGTGCACAGCTGCAGTAGCTGTGTCAGACTTTAACTTCGTAACATCCCAGGGCCGGAACAGAAACTGTCGGTTCAAATTTGATTTCTCAATAGTGTCCATGTCTGTGACAATAATTTCTCCACCTTCACCACAGCCCAGCCCAATCATGGCAAAGTTCTTGAGCAGCTCACAACCAATGGCCCCTGCACCCACCAGGAAGTACTTCTGCTTGCCCAGCTTCTCTTGCAGATCTGAGCCAAACACGGCCACCTGCCCATCATAACGGTTCTGCCGCGGGAGGCACTTCTCCTCCGTGAGGGCCTCTTTGTCCTCTGGAAGACATTCAAGAGCATCAAAATATAGCCACTGTATGACCGGCATGAATTTCCCAGAGCAGGCCTTCATGACCTCCTGAGCAGCTAGGCCCCCAATAAATGCATTTATGGGCGCCAGATCTCCAGCAGCCACATAGGCTAGGTTCCGGATAAGGTCCTCATCCAGGCTGTCCTGCTGCACTGCTGGCAGGGCTCTTGCATTCACAGCCTGCGCTAGGGCCACCAGTTTGGTTGCATCCTCCTCACTGCGGGGCCAAGGGGGCCGGCTGTGCTGAGCACAAAACTGGTGCAGGGCCTGGAAGCCAATGTGCAGCTGGGCAGGACGAGAATACTTGGCAAAGTCGGTCATAACAAACTCAGGCTCTGCCAGTGAGGCTGGCAAGGATTTAAAGCTAATCTTCTTAGGTACTTTGACCTGACTGACGATGCCTCCACGGATGTAGTCGGAGAAGTTGGAGGTGTCACAGATGCTAAAAGTATGAGGACCCAGCACTTTGATCTCTAGGGGCTGATTTCCGTTGAGCTCATTCATGCCCTGTACTTCAGAAAATGACACAAAGTCACCAGTCTCAAAACCATGTCGGGCTTCATCCAGGCAGGTAACCACACCGGGGTTGTCCTTGGTGACCATAGAAACCATAGCACTGAGTGGCTGCTCCCCATTGGAATCTGTGAGAACCATTTCTTCTCCAAAGTCACAGAAAAGCTGCCCAAATAAGCCTCGAGTGTCTGCCACCACAAGCTTGATGCCCTGGATGTGACAGAATTCTCCTACTCGCAGCTGGTCCTCCAGGGGGCTGTTGGTGAGGACCACGACCTGGAAGCTACTAAGGAAGTCCTCAACGAGGGGTCCAGTATAGGCAGTGACAGGCACATAGCTGTTGAGCTCAGCAAGGCGGGGCTGGGTCACCTCAGCCCTGTTTTTACCAATGTCCTCCTCCTGTAGGTAGAACTGGGAGGAAAGGTCAGCCCACTGGGCAGTGCCCTGGTCATGCAGGGTGACAGCCTTGACACCACCAAGGATGATGTTCTTAGCAATCTCCACACCCAGGCCCCGCAGGCCTGAGACCAGGACACTGGATGTCTGGAGTCGCTTCATTGCCTCATGGCCCAACACATACAGCTGCCGGGAGTAAAGACCTTCATCGATGTCCGCTTCACTGCCGTTCTTTGCCATTCCATTGGTTGGCACTGAGGACACTTCGGGCAATACAGACTGGGCAGGGGAACAGTTAGAACCCGGCTTTGGATCAGGCCCCGACACACGACGTTTCTTGGACAGCGGTGAGCTGGACATCCCCTGTGCCGGGCAGAAGCCACAATCAGAGACTTGACATGTATTTGTGCAGTTGGGCTTGCTCTTTGTGTAGGAGAGGGATCTTGGAGAGGAATTTTCCACCCTGACCACAGGATGAATTCCCAACTTGTACTGCAGTGTCACATTCTCCCAGAGCCTCATGCAAAGCCAAGTGACCAGGTCTTCACTCAGCAATCCTCCAAAGGGTGTGAGAAAGCCTAGTTGACATCAGTGGACCAGGAGATGCATGAGAGAAAAATGCCCATTGTTGAGTGCCTCTGCCATTATGTGGGTGCTGCTTAAGTAATGTGACTGTGATAATAGCTCATTCATGCAGGGTTTTTCAGAGTGAGGCCAGCATAGCAGAGGCAGGGCTAACACACAGAAACACACAGGTCCATGTATTACTCTATTACTATAACAAAACACCCCAGGCAGGCTAGCATTATAAAGAAAAGAAGTTAATTTACTTCACAAGGTTGGAGGTGAAGACTACAAACAACATGACACAGAACGTTGTGAGGAAGAGATCACACAATCCAAGCAGAAGCAAGTTGAAGTCTGGGGTTCGCAGCTTATCCAAGGATCTTCCACCAGCCCTCATCTCTTAAAAGTCTCCCTGGTAAGAGTGTCACCCCAAGGAACAAGCTTCCAACATGGGAACCCTGGGGAGCATACTCAACCCATATCCAAAGCATAGCCGGCCCAGTGACACTGTGGGAGCCCCGATCAAGCTGGTGCTAGAGCCAGACTACTTCGTGCACATTCCCAGCCGGTGAGTTAACAGAATTGCTTTTGTTCAATCCATCTAAGATCATATTTCTGTCACTGGATCCCGGTCCTGATTGGACTGGTAGGGGCTAGAGATGAAAGCAAACTCTGAGTCCTGCAGCCCAGCTGCACACAGTAGGCTTAAGTATTTGTCCATGGAGGGATCTGTCTACGTGAAGTCGTAGGGGACAAAGCACTGGAAGCCCAACAGGAGGGAGGAGGGTAAAGCTTAGGTTTGATTTTCCAGAACACAGATTCTGAAATGGAGATTAGCACGTAGGTTTGGAGCCAACATCTAGGAATGGGGCTAGAAGCAGAATGGGGCAAAAGGAAAAGTGAGATGCAATACGTCCTGTCCCCAAGCCTCAGCAGCTTCATGGGAGAGCTTGTGTTGGGCTAGCTGCTCAGAAATCTCCTTACAGAGACAAGAGAGTCACTGGCCAGTCACGGAATGGGCCACTGTAACCCTGAGTGAAGGAACTTCCTTCAGCCAAGTCCGAGAGAGGGACACAGCTGCGTGATGGTAGCAGCTAATCCTCCTAGAAGCTGGGTGGTTGAGACTGTTGGCCCTGAAAGGGGGATGGTGATCTACCTGCAGTACCACTAGGGACACTACTACCTGGTGCAGTGAGCGGGATGGATTCTGGCCAAGATTACCTCGCAGATGAGGGCAGGATATCAGTCCCACAGTCAGCGGACATCCTTTTGTTTTGCACTGTCAGCAAGAAAGGAATAATCACTCAGTCAACGAGTATTTATTTAGTACCCAGAGAGTAAGGGAATACCAACGAGTTCCATATTTGTATCATTAGAGCTCCATAGTTATATAATCAGAGAGATATGTGTTGGGAAGATTTGCCATGAAGAGTCATCTCATATTCAGTCCGTGTTATACTTCTCACAGAGATGAGGGTGGATTACAAGCCGGGCAAATTCTTCAGTGTACAGGTTCTCCTGCTGATAATCGTATGATCAAAACCTTTTCCATGCTACCAGATATCCCAAAGCCTCAGAAAAATGGGGATTGAGCTGTTTTCTGAGGCCATCAATGATGCCCATGTAAAATTAGAGGAGTGTCTGTGCTTCCACAGCTGGCTGGCACTGATAATGTTGGAAAAAGCATTTCTCCCTCTCTTGGGATAACCCTGCTCACTCTGTTCCACCTTTCTCAAGAGTGTGCCAAGTTTCCAGGTACCAGCTTACATGGTGAGGGGAGCCCCATTACCCTTAGCTCCCTCTGCTGAGAAATTCTGCTTCTTGATATTTCAGTGCCCTTATGTGCAAACGTGTTACTAACAATGCCTAAGATATTTGGGGTGGAAGGGGTGGAAGCAGGGAAAGTAATAATATTGGTGACACATCATAAATCCACAGAGACAGGGATGTTGAAAGTGGCAGAATTAAGGACTTTGGAAAGCACACGAGGTCAGCTGTGAGGAGGGCACTATTGCGAAACACTCAAGGGCTGTTTTCTTAATCCTGGTGTGCAATATGGTAGAGACCGTTGAGGAGTTACAGCATTTGAGCACTGATTTCACATGAGTTTAGTATTTCATGTTAATCGTTTTGACATTTCCAGACATCGGCTAATATTGGTCCCTATTCCACAACAGCCTATTTCCCTCTTCTCCACATGAAAGGCAAAGCTGCTGGGTGTTCCATCCCTGTTGGGTCTGGAATTTTACCAACTGTTTGTTTTACGTGAAGTATGTTTCCTGGGTAGGGAGGGGAACTTCAATTTTTCTTTCTTGTTGGTCTTTTTCTGTGACTGAGGCTGAAGAGTTAGGAATTTGAGGGAGACAAGGTATATTGTGATGGTAGGAAGAATTCTGATAATTGAAAAGAAAATTGATCAGTTATAAAAATAGGATTTTCTGTTTTCTTCTCTTCATCAAAGCCAGAAATGACACCTATAATTTTGGTTTTAATAGTCATAATTTTGTTGTTTTTTTATATTATTCTGTTGTTATCATCTTTATCTAGAACAACAATTCAGTCTCCATAAACTTTCGGATATTTTTCTATAATTTCATCTTTTTCAGGCATGTTGCAAAAACATAAAAACTGTGAGAAAATGAACTTTATTCTGGAATAGTAACAGTTTTGTTATAAAATTCACATTTATAATTTTATATTTTAAAGAGTAAAAACAATGACCCAAAATTTCAAAACAAGATAGTAAGAGGGTAACAGTAAATATATTGAGTATTGTTATCTTCAAAGTAGTTGCTCAGATTATAAGACATAAGCATGAAATTTGATCAATAGAAGCCCAAACCTGTCTTTTCAATGAACTAATAGAAATTAGTAGTGTAACTGTCTCAACTATCTTGTATATATTTTTTCTTTTCCCTTCCTTTCTTTCTCCTTCCCTCCATTCCAGTTTCTCTTTCCCTTGAAGAGTTTCTTCCCATTTCACAATATCTATCATATATTTTGGATCTTTTTAATCTTTCAGCTTCTTACACTAAGGAGACAATATGATGTTTACACATGTGAGTCTGATTTACTTGAATTATGGGTATGGTCTCAAGTTGCATCCATTTACCTATAAAAGTCTCAAGTTTATCCTTCTTTATAGCTGACTAGTACTCTGTTGTTTAAAAATACCACATCTTTTTTATCCATGCCTCAGTTGATGGGCGTTTGAGCTGTTTCCAAGATTTAGCTATTGCAGATTGTGCTGCTATAAACATGGCGGCACATATATCACTGTGGTGTGATGTTTTCAATTCTTCTGGGAAATACACACAAGGAGAATAACTGGATCAAACAAGACCTTTAATCCTAGTTTTCTGAGGGATGTCCACACTGATTTCCACAGTGGTTGCACCAAGTCTACACTCCCACCCACAGTGGAGAGGAGTTCCTTTTCCTCCACAGCCCCTCCAGCATTTGTTATTGGTTGATATCTTGATGATAAC
Source organism: Dinomys branickii (assembly GCA_004027595.1). NCBI lineage: Eukaryota > Metazoa > Chordata > Mammalia > Rodentia > Dinomyidae > Dinomys > Dinomys branickii. Next base: position 30,410 of record PVLD010001654.1, read on the forward strand.
CATTCTTTTTCCCAGTCTGGGTTGTCTTTTCAGTTTGTTTGTGATTTCTTTTGATGTGAAAAAGTTTTTTAATAAGATAAGGTCCCAGTTATTGATTCTTTGAAGTATTTTCCATGCAGTTTGGGTTTTGCTCATGAAGTCTCTGCCTACACCTATGTTTTCAAGATTTCAACCTACTTTCTCTTCTAGTAGATTTAGTGTTTCCATATTAATATTTGGATCTTTGATCCACTTTGACTTTTGTTTAATGCATGGTGATAGACATGGGTCTAGTTTTAGTTTTTGGCATGTAGAGAGCCAGTTTTTCCAGCACCATTTATTAAAGAGACTATCTTTTTTCCAGTGAACATGTTTGAACCCTTTGTCAAAGATAAAGTGGATGAGTGTATTTGTAGTTGTCTGCATCTTCTAGTCTGTGTCACTGATCCTCAGGTCTGTTTTTTTACATTTTTTAAAATACCATGCTGATTTTATCACAGTAGCTTTGTAATATGATTTCAAGTCAGGGATTGTGATGCCTCCTGCCCTGCCTTTGCTGCCCAGGATTGCCTTTGCTGTTCTAGATCTCTTCTGGTTCCAGGTAAATTTTAGGACTGTTTCCTCTAGATCTGTGAAGTATGTTAAGGGTATTTTGACTGGAATTGCATTAAATCTGTTCCATAATTTTGGGAATATGGCCATTTTCCAGTGTTAGTTCTTGTCCCTTCTTATCCCGTCCATGAGCAAGCAATATCTTTCCATTCTCTGATATCCTTTTTCATCTCCTTTTTCAGGGTACTGCAATTTTCAATATCTAGATCTTTTACTTCCATTGTTAGATTGATTCCTAAGTATTTCATTATTTTGGATGCTATTGTGAAGGGTGTGGCCTGCCTGATTTCTCTCTCAGTGACTTTGTTGTTTGTGTACAGGAGTGCTATTGATTTTTGAGTTTTGTATCCTGTTATGCTACTGAATTTGGTTATTAAAGCTAGAAGTCTTTCGGTGGAGTTTTTAGGGTCTTCTGTGAAGAGTATCATGTCATCTGAGAATAATTATCATTCAGCTCCTTCCTTTCCTATCCTTACTCCTCTTATTTCTCTGCCGTGTCTGTCTAATTGCTCTGGCTAATCTTTCAATAGGTATATTCAGTAGGAGTTGTGACAGTGGATATCTTTGTCTTATTCTGACTTTAGAGTGAAGGCTTTCAGTTTTTTTCCATTTAGTACGATGTTAGCTGTTGATTTGTCATAGATGGCTTTTATCAGACTGAGAAAAAGACCATCTTTTCTATTTGTCTGTAGAGTTTTTATCATGAGTTAGTGTTGAATTTTGTCAAAAGCTTTTTCTGCATCTATTGAGATGATTGTGTGATTTGTGCCTCTGGCTGTGTTGCTATGCTGTTACATTTATTGATTTGTGTATGTTGAACCATCCCTCAATTTCTGAGATGAATCCCACTTCGTCATAGTGTATAATCTTCTTGATGATTTATTGTATTCTGTTTGCTAGTATCTTATTGAGTATGTTTGCATCTATGCTCAATAGAGAGATTGACTAGTAGTTCTCTTTTTTAGTTGGGTCTTTTTCTGGCTTGGGTATCAGGGTAATATCTGCCTCCAGGAATAAATTAGGGAGTACCGCTTCCTTCTTCAATTTCATCAAAGAATTTGAGGGGTATTGCTGTTAAAAATTCTCTAAATTTTTTGGAGAAGTCAGCAGTGAATCCCCTAAGGACCTGGGCTTTTTTTTTTTTTTTGGTAAGTTTTTAATTACATTTTCAGTCTCATTAACTGATATTGGGTTATTCAGATTTTTTTATACCTTCTTGATTCATCTTTGGTAATTCATATGTATCTAGGAATCTGTCCATTTCTTTTGTGTTTTCCATTCTATGAGAATACAGATGTTCAAAGTAGGTATTGATGATCTGCATTTCCACAGTATCTGTAGTGATTTCACTCTTTTAATTCCTTATTGCATTTGAGTGTTTTCATTCTTTTTTGATAGGATTGGCTAAGAGTTTTTCAAATTTATTTATTCTTTCAAAGGACCAACTTTTAGATTTACTCATTCTTTGTGTTGTTTTCTTAGTCTCCATTGTGTTTAATTTTTGCTCTGATCTTTGTAATTTCCTCCCTTGTATGGGCTTTGAGCTAGACTTGCTCTTCTTTTTCTAGAAGTTTGAAGTGCAATATTAGGCTGTTTATTTGTGCTTGTTATGTTTTCCTGATGTGAAAATTCATTGCTATCAATTTCTCTCCTGAGACCACTTTCATTTGGTACCATAAATTCTGGTATGTGGCATGTACATTCTTGTTTAGTTGTAGGTACTGTTTAATTTCTTCTTTAATTTCATCTGTGACCCATTGATCGTTCAGAAGGGTATTATTTACTTTCCATGTGCTTATGGAGTTTTTGCAGTTTCTTTTTCCATTAATTTCCAATTTCATTGCACTATGGTCAGATAATATGGTCAGGGATAATTTTAATTCCTTTGCATTTAGTTAAGTATGCATTGTGGACTTGTATAAGGTGTATTTTTAGAGAATGCAGCTGAAAAGAAAGTGTATTCTGATGATGTTGATGGAACACTTTGTAAACACCTACTAAATCCATTTGTTCACAGGTTTGGTTCAGTTCTGATATTTTGTTGTCTAGTTGATCTGTTTATGGCAATGGCATATTAAGATCTTCTATTATAATTGTTATTATTTGATCTTTTATGTCTATTAATAATTTTCTTATATAGTTGGGTGCTCTCATATGTGGTGCATATATATTAATGATTGTTACCTCTTCCTTTCTAAGTTTTCCCCTAAGAAGAGTGTGGTGACCTTTATCTCTTTTGATCATTCCTGGTTTGAATTTCACATTGTCTGCAAACAGAATAGCTATCCCTGCATTTTTCTGGGTTCCTGTTGCATGAAAGATTGTTTCTCATCCTTTGACTTTGGGTCTATGAATTTCTTTTTTAGTTAAATGCATTTCTTGTATATAGCATATTGTTGGATTTTGTTTCTTGATCCATTCTGCCAGTCTGTTTCTTCTGATCGGTGAATTGAGGCCACTTACATTGATAGTCGTAACTGATATGTATTGGCTTATATTTGTCATGATATTTTCCTGCTATTGGTTCCCTGCTTTTCCCCTATGTTTAGTTGCTGCCCTGCCTGGTGGTTTCTTTCTATTGTTGTTCTTGGAATTGTGATCATTTTTAGCTCTGTCTAGAATACCTTTTAGTGCCCTTTGCAGGGTTGCTTCAGTGGTCATGAATTTCTTCAGTTGTTCTTTTTTGTGGAAGTATCATATCTTATTTTCCATTAATTTTGCAAGTAGTTTTGCAGGGTACATCATTATGGGTTGGAAATTGTTTTCTATGTGGATTTGAAATACTTCAAGCTCTCCTTGGCTTGAAGGTTTGTGTTAAAATATACGCTGTGATTCTGATGGGCTTTCCTTTATAGGGGATCTGTTTCTTTTCTCTAACAGCTTTTAATACTCTGTTCTTATGCTGAATTTCTGGGTTTTTGTTGTTGTTGTTGTTGTTGTTGTTTTGTTTTGTTTTGTTTTGTTTTTGGTACTTGGAATTGAATTCAGGACCTTAGGCTTGCCAGGCAGGCACTTGTGCTGCTGAGCTATATCTCTGGCTCTGGAATCTTGACTATTACGTTTTGTAGTTTTATTTTGGTCATGGATGTCTGGAATTCTATATGCTTCATTTATTTGTATGTCAAATTCTTTATGCTTAGGAAGTTTTCTGCCATTATTTCTGTGAAGAGTTTCTTTTTAATGGCATTTGTGCTGTCTTTAGCTTTTGCATTGACTCTAGACAGTCTTATGTAATTCCTCTCTCCTTCTCTGGTAGATGTAGGATTGATTTTTTCATGTTCTCTTGCTATTTTTAAGATATTTTTCTTTTCCTGATCACTAGCTGCAATTTTTTCTTCAAAGTGTGATATTCTATCCTTTCCATTCAATCTGTTGCACATAATTTCAATGGAGGTTTTAATCCCTTGGATTTCTGTTTGGATCTGTTTCATGGATTCCATATTGGGAATTTTTTGTTTCTGTCCCTTTTCTAAGCTCATCTACTTTTATCTGTGTTTTGTCTAATATCTTTGATTTTAAGCACCAGTTCTTTTTGTACGTGAGAGATCATTATCTCAATAGCCTTTTCCACTTGTTTTTTTCTTTTTTCACTTTTGTTGCTGTTGTTTCAGAAAGTTCGAGTGTTTGACTTCCAATTTGATCTATCTCATGTGTTCCAGGCTTGTTGCAGGTGGACTGGGGGTCTGGGTTGCATTTTGCTTCTCCATCTTGTCTTTTTCTATTTTCTCTCTTTTTAAAGTTTGTTTTCTATGTTGTCTCTTGCCAATTTCTTAAGATATATAGCTTTATTCCTAGTATAGAGGCTTCCCTAGGAGATGTCTGTTCTTTAGGGATGTCCTGTAGACGTAGGTGGTCCTTCATAACTATCCCAAGAAACTACCTTCCCAATTTGTAAGGTATGCAGGGTTACTATTTGGCTCAGCATCCAGTCCTTTGGTACCAGATTGTGGTGATGATTATGACCCCACGCAATCACAGTATTATCACACAGGGGAGAAAAACTGATTATAAAATGTATGACATCCTGGCTAAAGTAGTAAAATTAGTAAAAACAATAGTTTTAAGTACAGCTTAACTACTGACAAAATATCATAACCATTAACATACTACTTCCAACCACAGCAGCAAACTAAAGTTATATAACAAAATGAAACATATACCATGTACTTGCATGCAGTGATTTTTCCCTTAGTGGAGTGATGTTACCCTTCTATGGGGGGTAGGAAGGTTAAGATGGTAAGGCACAGGATAAAGTGATGAATGAGGTAAAATATACTAGAGTCATGGCTGCAGGTCAAAGGGTGATCACCTGAGTTTTGGGAAACTGGAGGACACAGGAGGGAAAGAATGAAATAGAACACAAAGAAGTAATCACAAAGGGAAGAGACGATGTTTACTCACTTGAAAGTTTAAACTCAAGAAGTAGTTGAGGAAAGAGAGAAAGAGGGTCAATAGAATACAATGAAAAAGAAAGTTAGAAACCTACACAGTGAAAGAAAGATGGAACAAAGGAGAACAAAAAAGAAAAACAGAAAATTAAGAAAGAAAAAAAGGAGACCAGAGAAAGTGAGGAGAGAAAAAAAAAACATGAAAGCAAAAATAACCACAGAATACAAAACAGAACGAGATGACATCCAACCAGACAGGAAAGGGCTAGCCAATCAGACCAACAAGAGAGAATAAAAGTAGTAAAATACTTCTGGTGTTCATAGTTCTGTGATTGCAACCATGTCAGATCCCAGGAATGTGCTGTGTACTTCAGCCAAGTTTGCCTTGGGCATTGTGCTGGGTTTGGAGCTGATCTTGGCCTCTGGATATGGGGGTTGGGACTGGTCTCCTGTTAGTGGAGTTCTCCAGGGCCCCACTGCTGGCTCTCGCTGCTACGTCAGACACTTCCATGTTGCTGGTCTCACTGATTACTCCACCCTCCAGAGCCTTGTGTGTGCCTGCACACCCAGGGCAGCTGTCCTGGGTCTCCTATGATATTTTGCATTTGATAAAATTCAACATCTTTCTTGGTATGAAATCTTAGCAAACTTGGACCAAAATTCTCTCTCTCTCTCTCTCTCTCTCTCTCTCTCTCACACACACACACACACACACACACACACACACACTCACTCATAAATAGTTGCTACCCTTAACCTACAATGCATTATGTGCAGTGGTGAAGTACTAGGCAGGACCTTAAAATGGAAGTAAGATAACAATGTCAACTATTCCTGATGTCATGCAACACTGTGATGAATGTCCTATCCACTGCAATAAGGAAAATAATGTAAATAGAACTTTGGAAATAGAAATCTGTCTAGAAAGTCCAAGTTAAAAAATCATTTGAACTAGAAAAATAGCTCAACAATCAGATATATGCTAGCTACAAGGTACAGTGATCCTCAGTTATCAAGGAGATGGCTAAGATCATGAATAAACATGAGTTGTATTTTGTTCTTTGATGGAAAGGGTCACCATTGAAAACACATCATCTCCCCAAATTGATCTGGTAATTCAGTGAAATTTCATTCAAAATGAGAGACAGTTCTGGTGGCAAAGAGAAGGGGGTTTGGGATTTATTGAATATCACATGAATGTTCAAAGCTTTTAGGACAGGTCACAGAACTTTTCTTTCAAAGGAGCACATCTCAGTTTTGGTCCCACTGGAGGAAATAACGGATGCCCGAGGCACTCACTGTACAGCCTCTACTGGTCCACCTATGGTGTCAGTAGGCAGTCAGTGCAAAAGCCACTGTCACTCTGCTGGCTAAACTAAATTTCACCGGAGCACTAACATCAGAAATGACCTTTACTTCTTATTTCCATTATGATGGAGAAAGGATACTGGTGAAGAAAAAAGAAAAGGTTCTTTCCTAGCAGCAAGGCAGAGCATTTTGCTGAACAGAACTGTAACAAGCATAACCTTATTGTATTTCCAAAGCTTGTGGTGAAGTGAATGAAACCTGTTGGATAATAATAATCATAAAGACAGCTCATTCATTTATAAACTTTCTGCTTTCAGAAATTATCCCCTAGATATAGAAATGACATATAAATCTGTACCTATTCTATGTCCTTAATGAGATCCATGAGATCTCTGATTGTGTTCCTGTTTTAGAACATTTAGAGTTGCTAAAAAAATTTTAAGTGCAAAATATACAAAAGCACAAAATTCAAAAGGATGATTCAAGAATATTGGTGGAATCAGTTATTATATTTATTCATCCACTTGTGATTGTTTTTGAAAAGTCCAGGAGAATAGAGTAGAGGCCAGGAAATTAGAAAAATGCAGTGAATGGTGCAAATCTTCAAAAGACTTAAACTGAGCAGTCCTTTCAAATTACTCTCCCTCACTGTCAGTTTGGAAGGTTTAGGAGTAACTGCACAAAGCTGAAATATAAAAAAGAAGGAACAGTGAAAATTCTAAGCAATTTGAACTTAAATGTGTGCCTGTAGAAACGGGATAAAGGGACTGGTCCACAGATGGTCACTGTACTTCACTCAGCTGCAGCGCCTGCCAAGACCCCACACAACTTCCCCACACAACTTCCTTTATCAAATCCCTTGAGCTTGAAAAACCAACTGTGATGACTTCACTACCCTATCCTGGAAAGCACTGAATGAGACCAGCGGGTAAAGGCTGGACTCTGTGTGTATGCCCAGCAGCAGCAAGGCTGGACGATGTGGTGAGGTTCGATGTCACTTTGAGTGATCAGAAGAGAGAAAGACTAGGGGACTCCGGTCTAGAAAAGCTCCTGTGTCCTTGGGAGTTTGGGAGACATTAAAAATCCCAGTAATTATTCCAGAAGGGATGCTGACAGGAAGTAAGGAAATGAAACCAGTGCCAAGAAGAAACTCAAACTGAGTCATCAGGGAAGATAGGTTCGGGTGTGCAGGGGTCAAGAGTAATCTGGAAAATCACAGCAACCCATGTGACCATGAAGATAGTGACAGAAAATTAGATATGTAATCAGCATGTCTCTTCCTCGAAACACCTATCTAACCTATGCCTTGAAGCTCGATCACCCCAGGGTAGTCTGGGGCCTTGTTATTTTGGGCTCACACAAGGATGATTCTTCCCCTTGAGAATCCCTGCTGTTTTCCCCAATCTCTCCAGGCAATGAGATCCAGACGCTTGGGTTTATGTAGGCTCAGACTTTGGCCCTTTCTTGGTGAGAAAGCATAGAAGCTACTGCACACCCCCCCAGATCCTGGATTTAGACAGGGTTGTTTGCAAGCATCCAGGGAGCTTTCTTCCTGCTCACCACCAAGGCAGATTTGAGAAAGCAGAACAAGTTTTCAGTAATTTTCTTTTGGTAATTCACCACTGGGTTTGCCATTCAATTTTTGTACCAAGAACTTCACGAAGTGGAAATGGACGAACTCATCTGGCAGTGCTCTCTGTTGTAGACAACCAGCTCCCAAATTCCCCAAGGCGTAAAGGTTGGATTATCCTTGGCATGTTCTTTTCAATAAACATTCCCACACTTGGCCTTTCACTCTACCTGGCCTGTTGCTGCCCTCCCAGTGCCTGCAGCTTTCCGAAACCTTGGCTCTGGCTCCTGGAGCAGGGCCACAGTCTTCCAATTCCAGATTGACCTTGGCTGAGTGCCCCGCATGGTCATCCTTCTAGCAAGAGCAGAAAATCTCCAGCAGAGACTTCTGCACTTGGCCTTTCTGCAGAACATTTTGATACTCTGGCCATACACAACTGAGGGCTAACACTGAGCAAAACAGGAGCACTTGCCTAACGAGAGTCTGCGCTTACTGAATTGGATCTGGCCCTGGCTGACCCTGCTGCTGAGACCAGCTGAGGAGAGCAGGAGCTGTGCTAGCTCTTGGATCTGCCCAGGACCTGCCTGTGCCTGTGGTCAGACAGGGATCCCTCTCATGGTCTCAGTCTGGAACTCATCTTCCTCCCTGCAGGACAAGATCAATCCACAGTTCTGTTTTGCTTTGTTTTGGTTTTTTACTGTCATCATGCTCCCAGATGGTCCATCTAGAATGGTTACGCCAATTCCATGAAATCACTAGGTCAGGGCTGGGTTATCTGGGAATCATTAGTGAACTGATTAGCTGATCCAGTCAATGTATAATATTGATAAGGAAAGCATTTGAGAGCAAATAAAACAGTCAACATAGTGATATTAGATCTGTGGTTTCTTCCTTGGTTTGAACTCGATGGCAAAATCTTCCCATAATCCAGAGAGTAGTCAGATTTTGTCTCATTGTCAGAGATTGGGTAGAGAATTAGGAAGAACTCCAGTTGTTAGTATGACACAGATCTATGTCAAAGAGGGCTCTGCAAATTTCTTACAGTGTGGTCCTAAGAATCTCCGGGTCTCAGTTTCTACTTTGATAAAATTTCTACCTTCATAAAATTGCAGTTCATGCTGTAGGAAGGTGCTGGGAAAATAAAATGTGAAATGTTTGCTAGTTTTTATCTGGACTACTTGGCTTGCCATGACCTCCCAGCAAGTGGAATGAAAGATCTGTTGTGTGCATTATCTACTGTTAGTCTGCAGTGTAACCTGCTTGGTTTTCCTTTTTCCCCGCCTTATCTAATCAATCCTTTGTGGGCTACTGCACAGGCTTCAGTGCAGTATGTTATATATTTTCAAGTTAAAGGCCATAGGCCAATTTCATGAAAAATCTTGTAACTTCTCTGGAACTTTTCTTGATTACATTTATTTTTCTACTGCTGCCTTGGCTACCTTCATCATTAGTATCAAGGATGGCAAATACAGGTTTCATATGCAGCCTGCGCATGCCTGAGTCCATGATAGGCGTTACTCATTGAATCCAGTACACTCTCCAGTGAGCGGGAACAGAATATCAGAGTCACTTTGAGCACATCATGCCACACATCCATTTGATTTGAGCAATGCTATGAGGGAAATCTCTGTTCACAGCTTCCTCTATGCTATTTTTCTTATTACCTCTCTTGGGCTTGTTGCCCTACATGTACCTCTTGTCTGCTCTTAGACTGAATATACATAACTTTTTCAAGGATTCTGCTGCTGACCTCTAGTATAACTGTCTAAAAAGACAAACACACAACAAATACCTTTTACCTCGCAGCTATAACGAGGGTCTGTCAATGTAGACTAGGAAATAAAGTGAAGCTCTCTTTTCTTACGCTTTTTTCTTTTTCTAGCAAATCCTAATAATTTCCCATGACACTCAATAAGTATTCTTTTAAAACATGATATTTAGTGACTGAGTAAATAGGTCATCAAATTGATATATCTCTGCTTATTCAGTAAGACTCCTGGTGTTGGGTTCTTGGCTGCTACCAGGATCTGGCTATGATAAATGAGGCCAGGATGATTTTTTATACCTACATTGTACTGACATCTCCACTTATTTTGTAGGTTTCTAGGAATGGATGGATGGTACTAAATGGTAAAGGTGGCATTAAGGTTATTGCTGCATGCTCCCATGTTATTTGCTGGGCGTGTTGAGACAACTCACACATCCATCAATAGTGTGAAATGATAGTAATAATAATGTAAAAGAATAATAATAAAGATCACCTGCCTTGTAGTTCTCATCTTTGTGCCTGGCACTATTCTGAGGACTCTACATCCATAAACTTGTTATACTCTCACCATGACCTTTGTTTTATAGCTGAGGGAACAAAAGCACAGAGTGGGTTAAAGTGCTCAAGGCCACACAGCCGGCAAAACCTGGACCTGAACCCAACACAAACTCTCTACCTAAAACTACTTAGCTGTGGCTTCAGTCAGCCTGAGTACAATGGAGTTTTTCTACGAAATCAAGGCTTACAGAAAATCTGGCTTTGCTAGCGTAATTTGAACACACTCTCAGCCAGAAGCATGAGGAGAGCCCAAGTGACGTGGTTCAGTGCCTTCATCCGAACAAAACCTTGCAAGGAATTCACAGTGTATGGTGCAGAATAACTGGAAGATTTGCTACACTGTGTATGTGATGAAGTAAAGATGTCATTATTAAAAAGTGGTACAATATTTCTCTGAAACAGCCCCCTGTATTTTCTAAGAATATATATTAGTGGTCTGGGGTGGCTGTGAGTCTGATGAAAGAAATACATATGCTCAGGAATGGCTGCTCAGGGGCACAGGTGGGCAAGCAGTGGCTATTCCTAGGTGCTACCCTGGAAAGGAGCCTCAGGACTCCCACCTTTAGTGAAGGAGAAGCTAATTCAAGTCAGCCCAGAATGTGTCCACTCAGTCACAACACTACTCTAAGATTTTTATACCTGATGATTGTGATGATTCTGGCTCTTTTCACTTAAAATAGTGGTTGCCCTTCAATGACCACTCTCCAAGAGAGGGAAGAGGAGCGGGTGGTTCGCTACTGGGCACCAAAACAGATAGAAAGGTGAAACCAGTGCTAGTGTTCTACAGCACAGTAGGGCAGCTATCCATGGTAATAAATTATTAGGAATTTCAAAATACCTAGAAATGCGTGAGAGTTCCTAAAACGTTGCAATGATACCTGTTTGAGGAAATGGAAACCTAGTTACTCCAATTTGATCACGACAAGTATATACATGTATCAAATGATCATACTGTGCCTTATAAATACATGTAAATATTATGTATCAATTAAAGTAAATAAATAAAAACAAAAAACACTAGTTACAGGTATTAGGACCAAGTTAGAATTTGTTTCTTCCTGTTGTTGAAGGATAAAATGTAAAAACCAAAACTATGAGGGTTCCTGACTAACAAAGGGATTTTTCCCCCATTCTCTAGGTCCAAGGCAAGTGGCTCACTTACGAGTTCTGCTTTTATTCCCATACAAAATAACATACTTCTCAAAATGATGGGATGGCCTTGGAGAAGAATGGTTTGCTAGATTCATCAAATAAAATATAGGACATCATGCTAAAATTAATTTTTAGGCAAATACTGAATAATTTTTCTGTGTAAGTATGTTCCTAATATACCAGGACATATGTATACCAAAAATATTACTCCTTTCTTATCTGAAACTTGACTTTAACTGGGATTCTGTTGTACTAGCACTACACTGGGAGGAGATGAGGAATGCTGAGAAAAGCCAAGACGGAAGGACTTTTTCCTTTTTTCTTTTTTTTTATTTTTTTTATTTTTTTTATTTTTATTTTTTTTTTGCGGTACTGGGGATCAAACTCAGGACCCTGCGCTTGCTAGGCAGGCGCTTATTCCACTGAGCTATATCCCCAGCCCAGGACTTTTTTCTAAAAAGAAGATAATAATAATTTTGCCTCTCTCAGGGTGAGGAAAGAAAGGGATGCAGACACTGACAGTCCAGGAAACTTTTCTCTATGCAACGCTATTATTTTCTAATTATTCATTCAATTCAAATTAAAATACATTTGCAATTAGAAAAAGATAAACCTACTAATTATAAAATTTTTTTTAAAAAAACAAGTGAAAACAAATCAACTCTAATTCCAGGCCCCAGAGAAAATCACTCTGAATTTCTTTCTAGTTTTTTCTCCATGCATTTAATTTTAAAGAACTGGGGTCACATTTATTATGCAGTACTGTGTTCTACCTTTTATGAATGCATCCTGAGCATTTCTCTGACTTATTAAATATTTTCCTGCAGTAGTGACTGAGTAATACATCATTGCTTGAATATTCCAAGACTTGCTAAATCAGGGCCCATTGATAAATGGGCTTTTCTCTACTTTCTCTACTCAAGTAAATTTCTGTTGATCATCTTGTATGTCCACTTCTGTGCATTTCCGATTATTCACGTAGGACAAAATCCTAAAGTATAATTGTGTCTGTGTCAGATTCTTTCATAAGAGGAATTTCTCTCTCCAGTCTTTGTTTTCCCCAAACTCTGTGGATTGTATCTTTCTCCATTGGATTAAGTTGCTATGATTGGGAAAAGGAAAACATAATATCTCAGATTCCCGGGTTTTCTTTATTTTCAAAAGGACATGCTGTCTCGGGCCTACTTGGGTTTCCAGGCTAGCGCTTTTTGCACCTCAGCTATAGAGCCAGCTTAGCACTATCCCAGGCAGCTACTTGGCAAATATGTCCCAGAGTTCAACTGGGCAACAGGGACACTGTTTCCTGCCTGCCCTCACCCCTCACTCCCTCCCACTCTTAGCTCAGGCAACGAGATATTCAGCTTTTCCCCTTTCCTTAGGGTTCTAAGGACTACGGTGGCGATCCCAGGGGAGCAGAGATGGTGGCGAGCAGGTGAAGGTAGAGAATTCTAGTGGACAGGAGCCCCTTGCTCAGCCCGTCTTCTTCTCTCCTATGTATTGAGGATCTCAGGGGTGAAACTCCTGGTCCTCTTTGCACTGTGGTCTATCTCTTACATCAGACAGGTAGCCTTCATGTCCCTTCCTCATCGCTGGGGTGAAACAAGAGAAGGCCTTGTACTTCCCACTCTCTGCTCCCTGAGAAGCAGACATCACTGTTAGGTTTTTTAAGGCCTGAGATGCCTTCCTCTGCACCCCATTTTCTTCTCCCTTTTATGTGGGCCCTTAAAGGAAGCAGAAACACTATGTGAGGCCTAACAGTGGGAGTCTGGAAGGTGGAAGACGCCAGCAAGAAATTGGGGAAAGCAAGACCCCCACTGACTTTCAGGAGTTTTCACAGAGGATTGGAGGAACATCTGGGAATGGAAAGGTGAGGAGTAAAGCTGAGGCCTGGGCTGCAGGTATGGAGGGTGGAAGAGGGACTGGGCAGGTTTTAAGGGTGAAAGAAGCTTTTACTCTTCTTCTCATTGACATATGCTAGTCCTAGTAGTGCAGGCTTGCAGGGCATACTTTCTAGGCAGTCGCACGACATGCACTAGAGAAAGAGAGAAAGGCAAAAGCAAGGGACAGGGAGAGAAATTTCAGACATTAGTACCCTGAGAGAGGAGAAATTCCTTCTAGAAATCAGCAAGAGGTAGTCAGCTACTGAGTCATTATGGCGGATATGACATAATGGGGCTGATTCCGTGAGTCAGGATAGAAGGAAGAAAGAGCTTGTCTGCCTGGATGGCTAGAAATATCAGTTGCTAACTGAAAAATACATCCATGATTTGTCTCGGGAAAGAAGTAGAAGGAAGATAACAAGAATGGAAACAAAGAAGATGCGGTCTACCTGTGTCAGGCAATGTGCCGACACTGTATAGAAGTCTTCACATGTCACCCTCGTCACCATTCTATGCAGAGGACATGACTGCTTTTGCTCTGCAGGCAAGAGTTGTGGCTCAGAGATATGAGTGGACTTGCTAAGGCCTTCGGGTAGTAAGTACCAAGGCGGATGCCAGCCCTAGAGAGACAGTGTATCTCCATGGCGTTTGAGTCAACAACATCTCACAAGGCAGGAACTGCAAGCCCAGCACAGCTACAGAGACTCTGCCCCTGGTTTTCAGAAACTTGCACAAGCGGTGTCTCTGGAAATCCTCCCCATTTCTGTTGCTTGACTGCACTGAGTTCATTGCACTTGACATCAAAGCCCATTCCTAGGATTTGGGAGCCTCATGATTTGCTCTTCTAACCTGGGTCACTGTCCCAGCTGGGTGTTAGCAAGCTCTGAGTCCTTTGTTATGCGGCAGTTGGGCTCACTGACTTTGCTGAAGGCAAGGTAGAGACAAATGCGTGAACACAGAGCTGCATTTGTTCCAGGGTGGGATTCTGTAGTTTCCTGTGGATTTAGAGCCTTACTTCACTCCATGGGTATCTGTGCTTCTGCAGGAAGTTGTGGGTCCTCTGGGCACCTCAAAAAGTCTTGCTATCCTGCTTCCTGCCAGTGCTGAGGATAGACAGATAGCTCTGCAGCTTGGCCTGCAATTTTTATTTGAATATCAACTCCCTGAATTTCACAAGCACATTTTTCAGTGTCCAGCATATGTCCCTAACACAGTGCATCCTTCCCAGCGGTAGCCATGCTACACTACCTTTCTCCCTCCTGGATTGCTTGGCGGAGTGTGACACAGAGCACCATTTCTCAGTCTCAATTGTTAGGCTGATCACCTCCTGGTGGCCACTTGAGGGTGGCTCTCTGCTTTCTTCTGTGATATTTACAACTGCCTTTGGACACCCGTCACTTATATTTTGAATTGCACTGTCTTTTTAAAATAACTCTTTATGTTGGCATCTGGACCCAGATTTTGTCTCCCTCTGGAGCTGGATTGCCCAAGCATTTTTTTTTTTTAATTTTCTCTTTTTGATTTAAGATAGCATTTTTCTTTTTGTTCAAGTCAATGTGTATGTGGGATACTGCAGCTTTTGGAACACAGTGTGAGGTAGTCAGGGATCCTTCTCCAGGGCACCTCACAGGTAGTTGCATGGGAAAAGGATGCCCCAGAAGAAAGTGCTGGGGAAGCCACAGGCCAGAGATGAACTTCTCATTGGTGATAAATGAGTTCAACTGTGCTTCAGAGCTGTGGAAAGCATGTTTCAGAAGATAAGAAGAGGAAAGAAGATTTCTTAAGGCCTGGTGGATTCTACCCAGGTGCAGAGAAAGGTCTCTGGGAATTCCCTGGGATCTGTGCTCTGCTTGCAAAGTTTCCAGGAGACATTATCTCAGTACATTCCATTTTAATAAAGAACATTTAAGGGGACAGCATATGGCGAGCATGTGCAGTCTAGTGAATTGCTACAGGTAAAAAGAATTCTTTCTGCTTGTGCTAAATCCCAGTTGCTTAGCCAGTGAGAATGTTTAGCTGCTAAATTGTCCCTGTTCTTGGTAAGAGATACAGGTTGAACAATCACAATCTCACCTCTGGAACAGGTCACGCGAGAACGGGAGGCCGGGACATCCCTTTCAGGAAACCAACCAAGCACATACAGGAGTGTCTGAGGGTGTGTACGCCAGTGTTTCACCTACGCTTTCTGGAGACAAACATCCTCCATGCATGGCAAGGGCCACGGAGTGTCAGCAACACTCCAGCTCCTCCCTGCGTTCCTCACTGCCCTTGTCAAAGGAAGACTTGGTGCCATCAGTACTCTGCTGAGAGCTTTGGAACCAAGTTTTACCCAGAAAAAAGACAGAACTCTGCTGTTTCTTTCTACCCATTGCTTTCTAGAGGGATTGTGGTCAGTTTCTAGTCATGACCTAGATATATCCCAAAAGAAAAGTGATAGCTATCCTCTCTGTTGGCGGAAGTATATCATATCTCATTCTAGCTTTGAATAAAACATATACATGGATATATATATATATATAGCCTTTCTTTTCTAACCTAGAAGTATTCTGGATTGGAAGATCAGAGACTCAGTTATTATTATTACCAAGAAGATGTATATCATGGCTTTTTCCCACTCGATCTGAGTTTTTTGGTGTTTTTGTTTTGCTTCTTAAAAAATTGAGCCTTTAGACTAATGATCCCTTTACTAAAGGCCAAGGACTCTTTTCTACACAGTGTCTGCAAAGGTGTGACTTGGCTTGCTCAGAATTTCTTCTACTTGGGCTTTTCCAACAGTGATAAGGTTTTAGCAAACATATCCATTCATTACAATGTTTCCTCCAACTGACAGCCAGCTACTACTGTACAGTTGACCTCTGAAACCACGCAATGTACAATTAGAGCTTTGTTTTTGTAAATGAACTACGGCAACATAATAACTAACTTTTTTAGCATGTACATGTATGCATTTGATAATTCTCAGTCATGATTTAACTTTTACAAATACTCTATGTTATGGTTTGTGTCTGGATGTTCCCTCAAAGCCTCATGCAATCCTGGGGCAGGTTTCTAGAGTTTGTGATTGATCCATGGTCCAATGCTGGGATTATGGGTGTGAGTGCTGCACCCTCCCTGGGGCACAGCCTGCATACAATACAAGGGAGGGAAAGAGGCTTGTTCTTTCCCTCCTCCTCCTCCACTCCTGTTGCTTTTGCGGTCTTCTGCCATCCTGAACTGTTGCCCTCTGCCATGTGCCACTCTGCCTTGGAGCCAGCTGAGTATGGACTGAAACCTCCACACACTGTGAGCTAAATAAATCTTTTTCTCTTTCCCTGTGGGTGTCAGGTATTTTGTCTCAGTGAGAGGAAAGTAACCAAGACACTCTACGAGGCATGTTCTATTACTTATCCAGATTTTACAGATAAGCAAACTAAAACATGAAGCTGGTAAATGGCCTGCCTGTGCTTGTTCTCCACACGATAGAACTGGGTTCCAGTGGAGATGGTCAAGTTCTAATCTGCCTAGGAGCTCTTCACCTCTGGTTCGATTTGCTTCTGTGCAAATGTTTTTTGTTTTGTTTTGTTTTTCTATAGCCTGAGTTTATTTTTTTTATTTATATTTCCTGTTTTTTTCTGATAATTGCCTTTATTTTATTTGAAAGAGTTTAGAATCTCTTTTGAAAGTATTTTCAAGTACAACACATTTCCCAAATGTAAAAGGGTAGAGGTTACACCTTTCCTATTCATCATGGAGATACACTTTAACTTTTGATCTAAGTCAGATCCAAATCTATGTGATTCCACATTGCAGAGGGGAACCAAGAATGGATAAGCCTGGCATTGAGTTGCCTGGAAAGAACCTCAGAAAAAGAATATCGGAGCCATGGGTGGAGTTTGACTTTTAAACCTGACTTAGGTCTTGTTAGAGGCAAGTTTTTCACTGAGTCCCTGGCCACTCCTTCTTCCTCCGTACCTTAAAAAAACATTAAGCACTGCTTATCCCTATGAGTGAGAAACATGGCCTGGTTACCTCGAGGAAGGCCAACTGGTGCATGTCCCTGGGCACTGGCGTGAAGACACGCTTGCAGCTGGAAGCCTTCCCCTTGCTCCCTTCTTAGCTCAACCTGGTTTAACCCAAACCAAGAAGAACTCTCTATGGGCTATTCCCAGGCTCAGGTACACCCCTCCTTTAAGAAATGCTCTCAGTGCCTAGCACTTTGCCTGGTACATGATAAGCGCTTAATAAATATTTGTTACTTCCTGGCAAAATAGATCAATTCAGCAGTGATTTTTCACTTTTCAAAAAGACTCTCTGCAGGGTTCCTTGAAATGGCTAGCTCCCCTGGTGCATTTCGAATGCAATTTGATTTATAGGAGTTGGAGGTACACGGTTCTGCAGGGCCACATCAATCCTGTAAAGTGAGATGCATGTGCTGCTGGGTTCCCACTGGCCAAGCAGCTTGTTGGCAGCTCCCCTCCGCCAGCTTGGAATGCACACCCGCGCTCAGCTCTGGCTCCTTTTATCACAAAGGAGCTCATTTTGTGAATGAACAGCCACTGCCAGCAGCATGATGGTATTCCCAGTGACCTTTGCCCGGGGATTGGATTCCAGCCCAGCAGGGAGACAAGGCCTGAGGAAAAGGTTAGTTCATTGATGGCCACAGCCTGCTGAGCTGAGATCTGGGGAGCAAAAAGCTGAGCGAACTTTTCCTTTTTCCTGAATCATTTCTAGCAGCCACCCTCCCCGCCAGGGTAGCTCGCCCCCTCCTTTGTCCAGGCAGACTGGTTTCTGTTCCGCGGGGAAGTTTTACCGCTTCTGCTGCTCGTGCCCCTGCATTTCTTTTTCTTTTTTCTTTTCTTTCTTTTTTTTCTTTTTTCTTTTTTTTGGTAGCTGTAAATTATAATCGTTCAAATTTTGCATTGCTCTTTTTCCAACAGCAGTTCTGGGGTCCTCATGAGCTTCTGCCCTTTCCTCTCCACCAGCCCCCCTTCCTCCTCCTCCTGCTCCTTGCCATGGCTTTTTCAGTTTGATGTTTTTAGGTATCAAAGGAAGGTCTCCAGAAACCCTGCAACTAAAGGTTTTAATGAGGACCATGCCCACAAAATCCTGGCTGCCAAAGACATGATGATTTATGTCTCTCATTCACTCCCAGGCAGCAAGACGACTATTTGTAAAAATAAGAAAGCTGCTCATATGGAATTAAACAAGAGCATAGCCGCTTCCTTCCAGACCCCAGGAGCTTAACAAAGAGCACCCACACACTGTGTCTCCAGCGGCACGTGGCCCAGCGCAGGTATTCGTCTTCCTGTCACATGAGGCTCTATCCTGTTAGCACAAGCAGCACCGCACACTCTCTCCGTGGGTGGAACTCAAAAGGCAGGGTACCAAGGAAAGCACAAATGTGTGTTCAACGTAAAGGGGGATCCTCAAGAGCTCAGGCCCAGGCTGAGCCCCAGCAGGGCTCTCAGAGTCACGAGTGTGTCGAGATTCTGGTCTGCTGGTGGGGCACAGGCTGAGACCCTCAGCAAGGTATTTCGGATTCCCTGTTCTTTCCTGGCATCAGATAGTTGAATGACAGACGGATGCTGAACTGGGTTCTGGCCAGCTCAGTGGAGAGAGCCAGTGTGTGTGTGTGTGTGTGTGTGTGTGTGAGAAACCCTAATATCTCCCATTTTCCATCTGTTGAATGGTGCATTGCAGAGGTGTTGTGAGCACTAATGAGGTCATGCATTGGAAATTAATGGTACCGTGATGGAGACCACTACAAAGCAGCCCTGAGCAGGACTTAAATAAACCAGCAGACTTTTCATGTTTACTTGTGAGTCTGTCCAGGGCCCAGCCTCCTTGTCTGGAGATGGGTGGTGGACTCACAGTAAGTGAACCTCTGTGAGTCACTGGTCCTGACTATGGCCTGTAATGGTGGATGAAGCCAGATAGCCTCAAAGGATACAACAAGATCACAGCCAAGGACAGCTGGATCCAACCTCAACTAGATAGATTATAGCCTCAGGCCTCTCACTCTGGGGTGGATCAACTTAACACCTTACTTGGAGAAGTCCTTGAGTGGTTTTACCCTTCTTGAGTACTCCCCTCCCTTCTTCTGATAACTAAATAAATACGGGCCACCCAGAGGTGGTCTTGGTTTTAGCCCTGAGAGAATCTCAAATTTTATGAGAGAGCTTTGAGCCCCCTGGAGCCCTAAAATCATTCCATCTGTCTCTTTTTATTTAGTCTTTCCTGTACACTCGTTTGGGAGATTGCGGACCTGACCAGTCCAATAACCAAGGAATATTATGAACTCAGGAGTAACAAAGCTTCCTCCTCTTTTTCTTCCCTCCTCCTCCTTTCCCTCTGCTTCCTCCTCTTTCTCCTGCTTTTTCTCTTCCTCTTTGTTCTCCTTCTCTTTCCCTCCTTCTTGTTCTTCTTCCTCCTCTTATTATTCTATAATGTAACTGTCTTTTCAAGACAACTCACTCTCCTGTTGCAGGGAGAGGAATTGGCTGGGCTGGTGATACCACTTCAAAATACTGCCTTCCTAAGTCCATTTTCAAGTTCTCCCTACACATGCCCCAAGGCTACAGTTCCTAAAGGCTGCTCTAAACTATCCATGGAGCTGGCAGGGCCACTGGTACAGGCTCCTTCCCCAAGGGACCCAGGACTCCCAAAATCAGCTTCAGCTCAAGTGCTGCCCAGCAGGCTGGTCATTGTGCTGGACATTGTGCTGCCTCTGAGATTTTCCAATTTCTCCCCCTTTTCCTCTCTCCTCCCCCTCCAAAGGCCAGTTCTGCATTAGGTCTGGAAGTTCTCTGTATCATCTCTACATATCCAACCTTTTCTCTCCCCCAGACACTTCTCCAGTCAATCCTTTGTGTGTCTAGCTCCCTGTGTTGGTGTCCGCTTCCTGGAGAACCAGGGATAACACAATGTTAATCAGGTTCTCTGTCTTTAGTGTACTGCACGCTAGGAGTTCTGTATACTAGCTCCTCTGCTATGCACACGGCTGCTCTCTCCTTTGGATGGTACTTCAGTGTTGAATAAATGTGGCATAGTTGCTTGATGATGGGGACAAAGTTTGATCCTTTCCCTGAAAGGTAGACAAGCTGGTATGCATTGGTAGATAAATGCACAATCATAGAAACAGTGTACAAAGAAAGGAAGGTCTGTCTTGGTTACTTTTCTTATCACTGAGACAAAATACCTGATACCCAGAAGAAGTATCAGGTTAAAAGAGGAAAGGTTTATTTAGCTCATGGTGTGTATAGGTTTTGGCTCATGGTTGGCTGACTCCATGGCAGGGCAGCATGGCAGAGAAGACTCACAGCAGACAAACAATTCGTGGTAGGCAGAAGGCTGCAAAGCAGCAAAGTAGTGAGGAGGCAAGCGGCGAACTGCAAGAGATGACCTTCCTTCTGCCCCTTACATCCTATGAAGGCTACCCTTGGGTAGCACTCATACCTAGGCTAGAGCTGCCTGAATCCTAGCATCACACCATGAATCCATTTCAGCATCATATCCTTGATCCCAGGCACGTCTATAAAGTCCCAGCTATGACCACATGAGGCTTTAGGGGATATCTAGCTACAAGCTGTGACTCGCACATTGTGAAGGCCGTGCTGCTACTTACTGGGGCTCAGCCTGGTGCCAGGTCCAGCCTCCATAGGCCCATGGGGATCTGTTACAGACTGAGTCCTACCCCTTGCCCACTTCCTTATCAAACAGTTCATATGGTGAAATCCTAACCTCCAACACCCCAGAAGGTGACCCCGTTTGGAGTCTTTAAGGAGGTAAACAAGTTGAAGCACAATATTGAGTAGGGCTCTAATCTGGCAAAACAGACACCCTTATAAGAAGATCAGATTCTGTTACAGAGACATGATAGAAAGAAGATAATGCAAAGAGACACGGAGAGAAGATGGCCATTGGAAAGCTAGAGACAGGGTCAGAATGCATCGTCCCTCGTAGCCATCGGAAGGAAGTAAGCATGAGGACGTTTTGAGCTTGGATGTCCAGGCTCCAGGACTGTGCTTTTTAAGCCATCCAGTTTGTTATAATTTGTTATGATAGCTTTGGGAGATGAATACAAGATTCTTCCTTCTCTCCTCCTGTTGAAGTGGGATTCAGTCCCACTCAGCTCTCAACCTTAACACAGAATGGTGAGCAGGAAAATGTGCTATTTTCCCCCTAGAGAGAACTGGAGATTAATCTTTGACCACAGGAGACCGAGAGGGGATGGGAAGACTAAGGAAAGTCAGGAAGCCCAACTTACAAGCAGCAAAACTATTTTATGCAGATGAATTGAACAAAGATCAGAGGTCTCTAAGCAGCAATGGGACAGATACACTTTTGCCCCTTAGCGGAATGTATAGATGCCATACGATGTAAGACAAGTTATTCTGCGGTGCTAAAAAGATAGTGTGTTTGATAAGGATCATAGTGGACTGGTTGCACCGTAGTCCAAAAGGAAGACAAATGAGGGGAGAAGAGGGACTAGTTAAGGGACCAAACTTAAACAGCAACTTACACAAAGCCTTCCTTTCACACCCTGAGGGACCTGCAATAAGAATTTGTAAGAAAGGGCAGAGTAATACCTCAGACTCACATCTTAACATCTCTGGAAAGGAAGGTTTCCTTGGCCCTAGGTCAGAACCAAGAAATCTGAGCAATTTTAACTTGCAGGGTGTGATGTGACGATCTAGTCACTTTCCTGGGGGCAAATCAAGTCATGCTGTGACAGATACTACATTATAGTGAGCCATGTCTTCTGGGGATCTAACCAACACTCCAAGTAGAGGTTGCAATATCTTAATGCCCAAACCATCTCCCCAAAGTGAAATATTTCATGCAATTGCCTTACTCACTCTGGTGTTTTTTGACATACTGAGGGGTAGTTTCCTGTTCAGGCATTAATATATTTTTTTCATTTCCATTCTACCCACATCATTCCTTCCAGCAGAAATCTGTGAGGTTACCAAGGGTGAATCTTTGCATTAAAATATGCATGCATGTTTAACATGTGTGTTCTTTGATGTCTCCATGGTGGGAGCACTTTGCCCTGGGCACATGGATGCCTCGAGGTCTTTCTCTCTCAGTATAATGTGTGGAATCCCCCTTCATTCCCCAACAAGCCTTTTGCATTGAATAAAACAAGTAGAAACAGTAGGAGACAGGACAGAATTAGAGTTCGAATGAAACAGCAAGCATCTCTGCTCTGCCCTTGCTGAAGAAACCAAACACGCTGTGAGCAACAGCAGTGACAGAAGGCAGACTTCTCAAGAAGTGCAAAGAGGACCTAGGGTCTCTTGGAAGGGCAGGGAGCTGCCCAGCTTCAAACGTGACAATAGTAGACAACACAGGAGAGGAGAGGGACTCTGGGCAACAATGGTAGCTGCATAAGAGATGGTCGCTTCCCTGGGGAATTCATGCGTTTGTGGAGAACCTACTAGCTGCTAAGAGACACTGAGCTGCTCATGAGGTCCAGGCATTGCAGAACCAGGGGGTCAGCCGCTAGGTGCCGAGCGGTCTGTGATCTTCAGTGCCTGCCCTTCCCACCCGAACTAGCCTCTCTTCTGTTCCTGTTCTCTCTTCTCCTTCTGGTTTCCCCCTCACCGGGAGGGACAACCTTAGACTGCAAAAGTCCGGATTTGTATTCTCAGTCCTCTTTCTAGGGCACTTGAAGTCAGTATTTCTACTTGGGTATCTTGCTGGATTTTACATTTGTCATCTTCCCCGGGGAACCCTTTTCTCCCCTCTACCCTGATGCAAACAAGCTCCAAACACCACCTCAGCTTACCCTTATTCCTCTTCACTTACGTGCTCCAAACTTGCATCTTTTTAAACACCTCCCTCCTCTTCGCAGTCCAGTCAGTTGCCGTGCTATTTCAAATACCTCTAAAAGATACCCAAAAGGTGCTTTTCCTCTTCCTTGTCTGCTGTCACCATCATGGCCCTGTCTGTCATCAGCCCTCCATGCACATCTCCAGATCCCTAGCTGATCTTCTTGCCTCCCTGCAAACCATGTCTGGACCCTTTAACTCTTCCCCCACTTCCTGCCTTGGCAGATTTCCCTTGAGAAGCACAGCCTGGAGTTCACACCCGGCCCCCAATTCCTCCACACCCCTGCCAGTTCCACAACTCTGCCCTGATGTGTCCAGTAAGAGTAGAGGCTCTTGCTCTTCTGAAATTGTACAAGGAAGATGCACACAGACTCAACCTGTGTGCACGATGATACCTCCTAGGTTTAGATTACCCCTTGTGGTATGAATCTGTTCCATATCCAACTTGATTCCTCCACTTGCATAACCTACAGGCAGCTTAAATTAACATGACCAAAGAAAACTCTTGGTTCTCCTGCCACACTCAAAACCTCCTGATCGCCAGTCTTCCCCATTTGGTGAAGGGTAATAGCCTTGTCTCTGGCAAATGAAAATCCTTTGATTTGTCCTTGATTCTTCTCCTTCACCGACATACAATCCATTGAATATTTCTACTTCCAAAATATATCCTGATTTTACCAGCTTCCCATCACTGTGGTAGGTATGCCAGGTAAGATCTTGATAGGATTATTGCTGATATCTTATAAAAAGTCTCCATGATAAAGCGGTTTATGAAAAATATAAAATAGAGTGTGTCTTTTACCTGCTTAATTCTCTCCAATCTCATTTTACTTAGAAGAAACCCAAAATATATTCTGTCCTAGTGGGCTGTCCCCTCTGGCTCCTGCTTTATGCCTGATCTCATTTCTGGCTACTTTTCTCCTTGCTTACCCTGTTTCTTTGCCTGTCCCTTGAATATCTTATGTATGTTTCTGCCTCAGGACCTTTGCTTTTCTTCCTACTGTGGGGCACACTCTTTCCCAGGCTTTTGCACAGCTAGCCCCTTCTCTTCATTCACACCCTAATCCATAAGCCACTGTCACAGCAGTGCCTTCCTTAACCATGTAGTAGAAAACCTTGTCCACCTGGCCTCATCTTACTAAATTTCCTCCATGACATTCAACACTGGTCAAAATTCCCAGGTAATTTGTTTTCTTGATTTTTATATTAAGAGTTTTTTTTTCCCCCCCGGTACCGGGGATCGAACTCAGGACCTTGCACTTGCCAGGCAAGCGCTTATGCCACTGAGCTATACCCCCAGCCCCTGTTTCCTTGATTTTTGTTTGTTTGTTTTGCTCTTGAATATAATGAAATATAAAAACATAAAACCTGTCTGTTCAGCTGGCAAAATTTCACTATAATGGCTCTTGAAACATTACACTATCTTTAACGTCTAGCTCACAAGGATTGATCCTGGTATTAATGCCTTCTGTGGTGTGTTCCCAAATGGTAGGGATGACCCATATGCCTAACTTGGTTGTTTTGGGAATGATGAAGCGTGAACATCCATCTATGAGTAGGTCCTAAAAGACACGTGACTTCTGTTTTAGTTTTGTGGATCACTTACTCTGGGCAAAGTCAGCTGCTGTGTCATAAGGATATTTAGCCAGCCCCATTGCAGAGTCCATGTGGTGAGGAACCGGGGCCTTTTGCCAGGATCCTGCATCAGCTTGGTGGTTGTGTGTGCGCCCAGTCTTGAAAGCGGGTCCTCCCTCCAGCAGAGTCTTCTGGTGACCACAGTCACAGCTGGTGACCTGACCACGCCTCCTGGGAAACTGTGAGTTAGAACCACTCAGCTAAAGTGATGTTTGAGTTTTGATCCAGAGAAACCGTGGGATAACAAATTTCTTTAAAAACCATTGTGTAATTTTAAGCCATTACATTTTGAGATGATTCGTTATGCAGCAGTAGATAACATGTTATCTTTTGTTGGTGATGTAATGCTTTTTTTTTTTTTTTTTAACTACCAAGGGCACCATAAGTATAGTAGTGATTTTCAGGTTGCAATCCTAAGGAAAGAAAAACTCAGTTTATTCAACACAACAGTTCTGAGGGATTAGCTATGGGCAAATTTGAATTGTGCATTGTTTGAGTGAACCAAATATGTGGGATTCAACACTTACATTAAGCAGGCAAGATTAATCCTATCTGTTGTGAGTAGGTCCTTTTTCCATGTACTTTGAAGACTTTTCATATTTTTGTCTTCAGAATTTTTTTCCACATTAAAATCCTATTTTGTAAGTGAAGTCTGAGTGCAAGAAAATCATGAGTTTCCTAAACTTGAAAAAATTGATTATGAAAATGATGCAGAAAAGAATGCAGTGTTTGAAAAATGATTATCTCACACCACTAAACACAGCATCATCCTTATATTACATTGTATTTACTTCTTTTCAAAGTTTATTACATATGAATATTTTTAAATTTTTATTTTACTTTAAAAATTACAATTGTATATCTTTATTGCATATAATATGGTAAATAAATATATACAAGTGATATCTGAAATACATGCACATTATAGAATGGCTAAATTTTGCTAATTATCATATGTGTCACCTCACATGCTTGTAAGTTTGTGTAGTGAGAACATGTGATCCTTAGTGGAACCTTGGTTCACAAATGCTTTTGCTTGTTAACAATTTGATTTTTGAACAAAAGCATTTTGCAAAATTTTGCTTTTGTCTGTGAACTCTGTATCTGGTGATGACCATGATCACAGCCATTTCTCCTACGCTAGCATGACCACGGCCATCTTTCCTGCATTAACAGGAAAGTGGCCATTTTTTTTCCCCAGAATCATGGGATGAATTAAGTTTGTGAACTAAGATACCACTATATTTTCAAGAATATAATACAGAAAGTCCCCAACATACCAAAGAATTCTGTTCTGGAATGTGCATAAGTCAGATTTGTTTGTAAGTCTGATGAAGGGAGTCTTACACACCTTTGCACAAATACACCGTACACTGCGTATTGCTTTGTGCTTCCCAGACATCCACTCCGCATCACTACTGCTTTTCCTCTTATTTCTGGACATTCTGGGCTCCGGTTGAGCACCACACCAGTGTGTGCTATCACAGTGTACAGTAAGCGCACAGCAGCAAAAAGTGACATT
This sequence comes from Dinomys branickii, assembly GCA_004027595.1. NCBI lineage: Eukaryota > Metazoa > Chordata > Mammalia > Rodentia > Dinomyidae > Dinomys > Dinomys branickii. The sequence goes on from PVLD010001654.1 coordinate 56,594, forward strand.
GTTCAGCAGGCATGTGTGCTACATCCACGATCATTCACATCTATGAACATTCATGATGCAAGTTCCATTTGTTTCTGTGAAAGTTCATACTTGAGTGTTCATGAATCAGGGACTTACTGTACACTGTTATTAACTTTAGTCTCCATCTTATACAACAGATTTCTTAAATTTATTCCCCCTAGCTGATTTTTTTTTTATATTACTTCACTAACATCTCCTCAACTGCTTCCTCTATCCTCTGGTAATCACTGTTCTGCTCTTCCATGATCTCAGTTTTATATTCCATGCATAAGTGAGGCCACACATTCTCTGTCGTGCTGTTACTGGCCTCTTTCACTGATGTCCCACATTCATGGTGTTATAAGTGACAGGACTTCCTTCATTTTAAAGATTGAATTGTCTTCCAAAGTGCATATGTACCATATTTCTTTTTCCATTTATCCACTGAAGAATACTGAAATTGATTCTATATCTTTGCTATTGCAAATATGCAGCAGTGAACTTGGGAGTACATGCTTACAAGTACTTTTTCTTTTATTGTTCAACTTGGCAGATTTTTATATCTGTGGCAACTGATGTCATGCTTTGTGTCTTAGATGCAAAACACATTATATTTTTTTCCTTTAATATGAAAAAATTTTTTTGCCTTTTGGTGTTTTAATTTAGTGGTATGGTTTTCAGGAAACATTAAAGTTCTTAAATGAGAACTAGGTGTATATAGTTTATAGGAGATGATCAAGAAATGAGTTTTTGAATAAATTTTTTTTCTTTTTTTTCTTTTTCTTGAATAAATTTCGTTGTGTATATTTGAAGTTTGTAAGATGATGTTAGGAAATGTATATAGATAGTAAAGTAGCTGCCATAGTAAAGTAGACTAACATATCTGTCATCACATGTGGTTACTTTTTGTGTGTGAGGGAAACTAAAATTTATTTATATAATCAAAACCACTAATACAACATTACAATATTAATTTTGTTTTTTGTGTACATTAGATTTCTAGACTTGAGTGGATAAGCAAAGATCCTTTTGCCCCTTGGATCCTGAGCTGGTTTTTGTAACCCACCAAAATCTCATAAACTACAATGCCTTCTCTATAACATATTCTTTAATGCCCAGAATTACATTTGCCTACATAGTTTATCTTTTCATATTTGTGAAGCAACCTCCTTAAAGTAACATCTCTTTTATTTTAGCTATAATTAAACTAGTCATGGTTCTTCAGTGCACCCAACTGGCATATTTCTGGAAGAACCTCTTAGCACATTTATCCATCAAATAAAAACACTGACAATACCCCGTCGGATGTTGGACGCTGCGCATGGTACTGGAGCCCTAAGCATGAATTGAACTGATACTAGATTTCAAGCTGCTCAGAATTTAGTTACAAATTAGAAAGAGAGGAAAAAAAGAATTAAATACAGAGCAACTACAGAATCAAATGCTTTAATGAAAGACAGTGTGGTTGTGGGAATGATTTGTCTATACCACAGGAAAAGAAGAGTAGAGGAAGCCTCTAGGAGGGAGGAGTTTTGAATTAGGCCTTGAAGAACAAATGGTAGTGATCAATGAATGTTGGTGGACATTGCTTCCAAGGGACGGTTGGCTGGGGCTCTGGGACTGGTCTTGAGATTGGATTATTGTTTTCCCTGGTGGAATGTGCAAAGTGAAGAGAAAACAGAATGAATGAAGACTTCAGCACTGACCCCCAAAGCTAGGAAGAATTCATCCCTGATGGTGTTAAATTACTTCAAAGGAAATGAATTGAGAGGATTACCAGTGGTGGTACTTCCTTGAGGTTTTCCTTTTCACTTTTCACTTTGCTGTAGCAACATTCTCTGCAAGCCTCCCAAAGGTACAGGGACTGTCAGTTGGTTGCTATGACTGAAATGCAAGGGCTGGAAGCATTTTCAGAGGTATCCAAGTGCACAAGGTGCAACTATTAGGTAATGAGCTGGAATTTTAACAGTCCTGAACACATACATCTTAATGAGCATGGGCCCCTCGGGAGGAGGTCAGCCGCTTATCCCAGTGATCTTGCCGTTACTGGAAACATTCGGAGAATTCACGGGGAGAGTGCCTTCAAACCTACAGCACATTCTTTTGAATTGTCTTGATGATAGTAAATCTTAGCCTTCTGAGTCTGAATTTTTACTTACGCGGAACAAGCAATTTTCTAGGCCATTCAAGCGTGAGGGAATAGTCAAAGGATAAAACAGTGACATAAGCCCCTTCGTTACCCCACAGCTCGGTCGCACCAGCTGCTTTGTTAGAGCTCTGAGCCGCCCCATTCCGCCTCCGGGTGTGGATCTGGTAAGTGGCAGCACCACTGGGGTTGAGAGAGGGGAGAGAGCAGATTTTATTGTATTTTTTTATACATGAGTTTACTTTCTCCATGACTCTTTGATTGTCAGGCAGTCAACGTGTTTGTGGGAATTTCAGTGAAACTACAAACATCAGGCAGCAACTTTCTCCAAGAAGGCTCTGCCGGTTCCTTCCGCCCCTCAGGGCGCTCCTCATTCTTCCGCTCAGAAGGGAGCCTGCAGAGTGCGCAGCAATCCGCCATGTATTTTATACAGAGCAGAAGCAGGAAGTCCAGCAGTTCTCAGTACAGCAAGGCGATAAATGTTTGTGGAGAAAGAAATATTGATCGCCCTAATTTGATCACTCCACGTAGCCTACAGATTGAATTATCGCGTCATACCTAATAATACCAATCATTTGACCTAATTATTAGGTCAAAAGAGAAAAAAAATGAAGTCTATATTTTCCATCTGCTAAAGTTTGGGCTGACCTCTGATTGCTTTTACTAGCAGAATATAGCAGAGGTGACAAATCCATCACGTGCCTAATCCTCTCCGAGGACTGGCAGCTTTCACTTCCCAAGTCTTCAAAGATGCTGCCCGCTGACTCTTGAAACGCTTTGTCTAGACACCAGCCACTGAAGGATGAGAAGATTAAACACAAGAACAGCTGGAGTAACTGGGCAGTCCCCAGCTGAGCTTCCAGACAGCAGCCTGCATCCCTTGTCCCTAGGTGAGGGCACCATCTTGGAATCCAGTCCATGGAGCCTTTCGATAACTCCGGCAGGACAGAACCACGGAGCTGAGAGGAGGAAGCCCAAGAGACCATGAGAAATATTGCAGCTTTAATTTACTAGGTTTGGGGGTGGTTTGTTATTGCGATATTAGAGACCCAGAACATCCTGTGCTTTGTTACACCTGGACCATCCTGGCGTCATTGATATCCAGGTGCAGCTGCCAGTGACATGCCCCCTGCAGTGACTTTTGCCAGTCAGCTCTCCCAGCCACCGAGCAGAGCCTGTGGAACAGCTTGTCTGTCTCCACTACCAGCCAGACATGACAGCTGTACATTTTTTCCCTTGTTTCCGCTTGCTGTACAGCTAAACCCCGTCTGGTGGGACAAAGTCATTCGCTCTCCACGCTAGAAGAAACTCTATTTTGTGAGAGGCCCCAAATGGTGGAGAGTCTAAGGACTCTTCCTTCTCACCTATTTGCACTTCATTTATTAATCATATCTCCTCTATCGTAGCCAGGCACTTCTATCAGAACTTGGCCAGATGATTCATTTTAATTAAGAAAAAAAACCCACAACCACTGCAATAGTGCACACAGGTACAGTGCTTTACAAAAATCCTTTATTTAGATGTGTGTTTTATCATCAGCAGCCAACCCGAGATATAAATTTTTAGAAGTCCCATGTTTTGTCTCAAAGTATGTAAGCGCTTTTGTAATCCGCTTCATAGCAAAATCTTTCAGATATGAAAATAATCTTGGAGTACAATGATGTTCCAAAAAGATGTATGATGTTTCCTATTCATTCTTAGAAAAATATTTATTCATTTATTTATTATTAGTGCTATTTACTTATCCATAAAGGAAACATTTGCTGCGCACCTGTGAAGTGCCAAGCACTGCTCAGGGCACGAGGGGCCGCTTCCTCTGGCACTTTGCCATCCTCCTCCCTCGCTCTGCCCCCCACAAGTGTGTTCATTGCAGGTTGTGCGTTCGAAATTCAGTGAGGCAGCTGTAAAATCGTGCCAAAACAATGATTCTATTAATACCACTATTTGCTCGAGTTTACTGTGTGTTCCAGCTTTCTATTGTTGCATAAAAAGTCATCCCAAAATGTAGTGGTGTGATATTATCTAATTTAATGGGCGATAATAAAAAGTTTATTGTGATTGTGATAATCCTCTACATAGAAGACCCAAAAAAAACTGCCCAAAGACACATCAATACATAAAAATCAATACTGTTCAATGTACACCAGCAATGAACTCACCAGGAAAGAAGTCAGGAAAACAATCTCATTTGCCGTAGCTTCAATATGACTAAGTACCTAGGAATTAGCCTAAGGAAATGAAAGATTCTGTAATGAAAACTATCACTGTGAGAAAAGAGATTGAAGAGCACGTCAGAAAATGGAAAGACATTTCCTGTTTCTGGATAGGCAGAACTAATCTTGTCCAAATGGACATATTACCAAAAATAATATTTAATTTTAACCCAAATCCCAACCATATTCTTTACAGAACTAGAAAAAAAAATTTAAAAATTTATATGGAGCTGGGATGTGATCAGTATAGCAAAAGCCATCCTGGGCAACAAGGGCAAAACAGAAGGCATTGCATTTCTGAATTTCAAGTTATAGTACAAAGCTACAGTGATTGAAGAAAAACAGTACAGTACTGGCAAAAAATAAACATTTGGATCAATGGAATAGAACTGAGGATGCAGAAACAACCCCAGGGACTGTCAGCCATCTGATTTATGAAGGTGCCCAAAACACACACAGGAGGAAAGATGGCCTCTTTTATAAATGGTGATGGGAAATCTGGTTACTCACAGGCAGAAGAATGACTTGAGATGCATAGCTCTCACACTGTACTAAAATAAAATCAAAATGGATCAAAGACCTAGATATTAAAACAAAAACACTGAATCTTCTGGAAAATAAAATAGGTAGAACTCTTGAAGATATAGGCATAAGCGAGGACTAAGAACAGAATCTCAATTTCACTCAAAATCATACCGCCAAATGATACATGGACCTATGTCAAATGAAAAACTTCCTCACAGCAAAGGAAAAAACCAACAGTGAAGAGACAACCCACAGAATGAAAAAAAAAAATTGCCAACTTCTCCTCAGACAGAAAACTAGTATTTGGAAAATTTACAGAACTGAAAAAAAGTTAGATCCCCCAAATAAAAAACCTAATAAAAAATGAGCAATTACAGTGGACAGACCCTTCTCCAAAGAAGCAGTACGAATAGCGAGTTGGTAAATGAAAAAGTGCTTGGCATCTCTGGCCATTTTGAGAAATGCAGATCAGAGCACACCCCGTCCTTCTCCAGAGACTCAGACAACAACAAACACTAGGGAGGTTGTGGTGAAAAAGGTACCGTGGCAGGAATGTAAACTATTACAACCACCAGGGAGATCCGCGTGGAGGCTGATTGCATTCCACCCAGCTATACCTCCTTTGGGTATTTTCCTGAAAGAGTTCAAGACGTCATATTAGATCATAGTGCAGTGACACATGCACGCCTACGTTTACAGCAGCACAATTCAGAATAGCTAAATTTTGTAAGCAGACTTTATACACATCAAGAGACAAACTGTACGTACTGTGGAGTACGACTCAGCTACGAAGAAGGATAACACTGATTCGTTTGTAGGAAAATGGAGGTAGCTTGAAATCATAATGCTAAGTGAAATAAATCAGACACACAGCTTAAGTATTTCATGATACCTCTTACATGATTAACTCAAAGTATAAATAATTTGAAAAGCAAAATAAAAGATGACTGGAATGGGAGATAGACTTTGCAGAGATAGGAAAGACATTTGGTAGGAAATAGAGGAGAAGGGAAAGTGAAAAGGGTCAAAGTGTGATAGGGTTATGCACCCATCCCCCACGATATGTGTATTCATAACCTATAGCAATCATCTGCTAATAACGAATGAAAAACCTCACAAAAAGAGAGCATTCTGCCTATTTAGAAAAAGCTCCAGGAGAGACAGGGAAAAGTAAATGGAGGTGGGAGCTTTGTTCCTCAGGCGATTCCTGTAACTGCTCATAAAGAAGGACCTTGTCAAAGCACTGGCCCTGTAATAAACCCATTTTTGAACCTGGGCCAGAGAGAGGTTTGAGGCTCCAAAGAAGAATGTTGGCAGCTGAAAACTAAAGTAGCTCTGCCTCAGGGTGTGTGTGAACCATAGCCGGTAACCAGACTGGGATATTGATTTCTTCAGGGCAAATGAAAGAAGACAAGGTATGCCAAATTGCTTTTTTCTTTTCTTTCTTTAACCTAAGAAAAATAGTGGCTGGTCTCTGGAATGTCCCTAACAATCCCACATTCATGAAGTGGCTCAAACCAGCGGGACTTGTGTTTGGAATGGAAAGACCAGGATGCAGGAAAAGGAATGTGGAATTTCTCTTTGGAGTTTTGAAGTCCCTCCTCAGCTTTTGACTTTGAGTTGCTTGAGAAGCTGGATGGGAATTTCCACACTTAGCACACTTCCTGTGGCGGCCCGCTGCTGCCTGAACCCAAAGCCTATTTGGTGCAGTGTAAGTGTGCTCCCATCCCTCAGCATTCTAATAGATGTTATCAGCAGGGCTGGACGTGGGATCTGTGAGGCAGCTCACCTTGAAAGGTTTACCAGGCTCTTGTTTCCTGACTGAGTGTTTGGCTGATGTTATCTCCACTGATTCATATCCTATTGGAAATGGTGTGAAACAGGGCGCTGGAGTAGATCTGGTTTTAGTCAAGCTGGCTTAGGCGGCCATGTTTGACAGGCAACAGGGTTCTCTGCTGCTGTTTTTGAAAGAGAAGTCTTCATTCCAGGGAAGATTTTTTTCCTTCAAAGCATGAAGAAAGTTACCAACTGTAGTGGCTGACACAAGGCTGCACACACAGGAAATGCTTTAAAAAACAGTTCCTCTTGGTGTGTTTCACGCACTCGTAGACTCAGACAATTGTGTGTGCCAGGCACTGCACTAGGCATTAGGGAGACAATTGTGTGCAAATAGACTTTGTTCCCCCTCTGGTGAAGATGACAGTGTGTGTGTGTGGGGGGGGGTGTTTGCATAAATTGAACAAAGCATGAAAACTAATATAAAGAAGTGCTTAGAAATGAAACACATCACGAGTTAAGAGGGAGCATAATGAAGGCTTGACTTGGATCAAGGGGCTCAAGTGCCATGGAAGACACTGAAACAGAAGCATGGGTGTGGAAGGTGATGTCCAGATGAAGAGCTGGGGAAACGGCTTCATCCAGACAAAGGGAACAGCAGGGGTGAGGCCGTGAGCAGAGATGGAACTAGAGATAGGGGAAGCCCAGAGAGCACAGGACCTGACAGCCAGGAGCAGGATTTTGTATTTTGAACTCTCCTGGGAATCAGTTTCTTTCAAAGCATAGTCAACTTGATTTGAACTCATGATCTATCAGTCATTGAGCTAATCAGACCCTGAAGCAGTCAGTTCAGTCAGGTCTGTCACTTTTAAGATCTCTGCCATTCTGTGCAGAATTGAGGAGTGGGTGTGTCCACAAGAAGGAACTAATTTGGGAGAAGAATGAAGTTCAAATGTGTATAAATGGTCCTACTTACTGTTTTCAATATTGTTATCCATTTATACTTTTATTTAAAAGTCACTGAAGTCATTCTGTATACAAAACGTTTTGATAAAAGTCAAAGAGGTCTGAGGCATATCCTTTCCCTCCTGGAACCTATGGCTTAGTAGAAGAGCCAGCTCTGTGAATTACCCTAAAAACCCATAGAGCTGTGCGGCACAATGAACGGCATCCTAAGTATCACCTGGTCAGGTTCACAGATGTGTTCTCGAGAGTCACAGAGCTCTACAGTCAGGATCTTTTAATTCTGTGGTGTTCGTATTGATCATAATCTAAGGGGCATTTTACTGGCTATAAAAAAAAAATTCCTTTGTTTTCAGTAATCACTCAAAATTGAAAGACATTGCATGGAATGAGACTTTTTAGTTCCTAAAGTCAATGCCTGTTAAACTGGGGATGTAGAGACTTGAGAAGTAATAGGTGTGTTTTTAAGAGTTTATGACAGTTTCCTTTCCCTTAAAATGTGTCCTTAGGCCACCAAATTTGAGAAAATACCGCGGTGCCTCAGTTCACAAATTTAATTTGTTCTGTGATTTTGGAAACGATGGTTATATTTGTGCTTGTGTGGGAAAGATGGCTGTGGTCATGTTCCTCATCGGATGCAAAACTTGCAAACAAAAATAAAATTTTGCAAAATGCTTCTGTTTGCTAACTAAATTGTTTGCAAATAAGAGTGTTCCAGAACTAAGGTACCAATGTAATTGATTCCAGTGGATCAGTATCACAGATAAGAAAAGCAAGACCTCAGAAGGGTAAGAATAAAATTCCTACCCTAGTTTGGGCTCCTTACATTGATTAAAGGTTATAATTTTCAAGGTTCTTTTTCATTCTTTGTTCCACTGCTTTCTTATAAATACCTATGAACCGCACATGGTAGACAGTATTAGTATTCCTGTCATAGGGACAAAGAATTTGGGGTTTGTAGCTATTAAGTAATCTGCCCATGTTCAAATGTGAATAGTGAAGCTGGTATGAACATATTTTGATTCTCAGTCCAAGCCTCATCTCACAGTCCCAACCCGTGTGAATTTTTGACAACAGATGTAACCTACTGAAATCCACAACGTCTGTTGCAAGAGCGTGTTTTGATTTTATTTACCAATTACAGTATAAAAAATTTATTCATTTGGTTATATTCATCCTTTTATATTTTTATGATTTCCTTTTCCTTTCCTTTTATGCCTCTGTGGTGGTTTTAAAATGTCTACAAAGTTTTTGATTGCACCTATGAAAGAGGTTTATATATCCTTACCTTGAATCTGTCTGATCAGTTGTATGTTCAGGAAGTGACCCTGCAATTTCTGAGGCTAGATCACAAAAGGCAATGCCCCTCCCACCTGGTCCTTTTGGTATCCTTTTTCTCGGGACTCAGCCACCAAGCTGCTTGGAAGCTGTGGTCACACAGAAAGGCCATGTGTAGGTGCTCAACTGACACCTCCAACTGACTGCCAGCCCACAGCCATCACTGATTCGAGACTTTGAGTGAAAACACTACTGAAACGACTCCAGCCTAACAGCCATTAAATTATAAGCACATAAGAGAGGCTGTGTGGGGACTGTCTAGCTGAGTCTAGCAGTTTAAGAGATAAAAAAGACACAATTTTTAAGCCACCAAGTTTGGGGGTGGTTTGCAGCAGTAGGGACTAGAATGCTGAGGAACGCCTTGCATGGGGTGGTTTCCTGTACTCACCTGCTCAGACGCTTGTGTGTGCCAGGCGCTACGCTAAGGATTAGGGAGACAGCTGTGTACAAATAGACTTCATTTCTCCTCTGGTGAAGATTACAGTGTGTGTGTGTGTGTGGGGGGTGTACACAAATCAAATAAAACATGAAAATTAATATACATAAGTGATTATAAATGAAAGACCTAAGATGCCAAGAGGGAACATAACCCATAATCTGAGAGGCATGATTTAGGGTCCATTTGCCCATTACCCAGTTGAATAAAACCTTGTACAAGAGCAATTTCCTAATATGGCTCTTTAGCTATAAAATGTAAACATTTGTCTTCATGGGACAAATAGGCCGAAACTCTCTAGAGACATTTTCTATTTCCTTCTCTGTGGTGAGATGGGATGCTACAGCACACTGGGAGAAATCTTGCACACTGATGGATTTTCTCATTGATGCCCTCATGTTATTTCTGTTGTACATTATTTTCCCAGCTAAATGATCATAAACTATTTGAAATGGTCATGCTTTTACTGCGTGCTAAATTTTTTCACTCTAGTTTTATCATCAGACATAGGGGCTCTCGGTGGTTCGCTCTCCCATGGTGCCTCAGCTGCAGCCCTGAGGAGTCCTCCCAAGCACCTACTTACCATTTCATTGTCCTCAGCTAAAAGCTACCCTTTCTTTCTGGCCCTGGTTTGAATTGGAGTTTCAAAATGGAACAATCTGGCAAAAGCCTGACACTAAGTACCTTTGTCCCATCACTTTGCATGAAGTATTCCTTTACCTGATGAAGTGCAGGTTCACTTAATGCCAGAAGCTTATCATGTGCTCCAGGGGTCACTAACCTCAGCTCCACACCAGCCCTCAGAGGAAATTCAGAAGACAGAGGCCTTCCATCTAGGCTTTTCGTTCCTGGGCAAGGAGCATTTCATAATTTTTATAGGTCTTTCTACTTTGTAATATTAGTTTAATTCCATAACAACCCAGCAAGGGAGGGTGTATGCTTAGCACCATTCACAAATGAGGACAGACGGTAAAGGCATTTCTAAGGTCACAGACCTCGGAAGCTTGGGTGGGGAAGGAACGGTAAGTAGCCAAAGATGCTAAGACTTTTAAGTTTAATGATACAGAGCATATGAGACAAAGAGTTTGAAGCCCAGAAGGCTTGAATGGTGGAACATTTTGAAGGTCATGGTAACCAACCATGAGAAATAGAAGGAATAAGGGGGGTCTTGAAAGGGGGCTACTGGAAACACTGGAGCCTGTATCCTCCATCCAGCGCCATGTTTAGGTGTCTCTGAAGCCTGACAACAACTGGGCAGGCTGAGAGTACTGCGTGGGGGTGGGTCACTAAGTAAACACAACCTTTTCACAATGAGTGACCCCCACTTGCTGCTGGGCCTCTGGTTTCTCTTTCTACTGAGCTCTAGGCTTTCAGTAGCACTGATGAATGCTCCCTATGTGGAGACAAAGGCTTTCCCAAATTGCTCTTCCCGCTAACACTTCAGGCGGGGCGTGCTGATTTGACTCCACTCAACCCATAAGCTTGTAGAAAAGCTTTGCCAGTCAGTGGCAGTTCTTCTGACCACAACCTGTGCTTTCCAAATCATTAAGAGGACTCTCAGGTGAGGGAGGCTTAGTGAGAGGAAGAAGGCGTGGGGAGAGGTTCCTGTAGGGGCTTAGCGTGGAAGGCAGCCTGGAGCAGCGAGAAAGCTGTGACCTAGGAATATTAGATGGTAGAAAAGCCTACACAGGTTGGGGTTTCAGACAAATAGCCACAGAGCTAGTGGAAGGGTTTGGATCTCACAGCCTAATCAGGGATAGTTCTCCTATCACCTTCATGTTGTAAAAAGATTCTCTTGCTTCGCATTCATACAAAAGGCAAACAAAGCATTTGCATTTTGGGAGAGCAGTTTAAGGGAATTCTTAAACTGAAGAAATTAAATTCTATCAATGAAATTAAGTTTCTGTCTTGCTGGCCCATTAATGCATCATGAGAAAATAGCTGGATGGATTGTCATTGTCCTGAGGCTGTGTTTAAGATGGTCTGACTTAGAGCTAGACTACAAAGCATATACCAGATTGTTTAGGAAAGAGGTAGGAAGTCATCCTCTAGAGGACTTGCAGCCTTTGATTTGCAATCAGGCTGCTTCTCACAGCAGCAATAACATGTAGTGAAGTCCCAGGGTGAACAGCCAGGGATTCATTTATTTAACTGCATTAATAAAACCTAAGCAAACCTTAGGGAAGCCAGCCGCTCACAGATGGTAGAATGTCAGCCACTGGGGGTGGGGAGGAGGCTGGTTCTGAGAAAGTCTTCCTAGTAGACCCCAAACCACAGAATATGAGCAACTTCCTCACTTCATCTGGAGCCCCAGGTTCCTCTTTATTCCTTCTGTATGTAGTCCTTGGGTTTCAGTAGGAAAAACCAAACAGAATTAGGGTGCTTGCTGGATAACCCAACACATGTCACCTTGCTGTGGGAGGAAGGGAGTGTGGGAGAGACGTGCAGGATGGTCAGATCTGATTATGGCCATGCCAAAGGGGACCCGGTGTTTAAGCCTCATAGGAAGCTAGGCGCACAGGGTCCCATCAGGCTGAATCCTCCCCTCTGGGAGGGCAGCCCTGGGGCTAACTGGCTGCTTGGGACCTAAAGAGTCAGTGAAAGCTGTGCTTCCCTCCCTGACCCGCTCCAGGTAAATGTGTGTATTTAACTAAAACCACAACCACAAAAGCCCTCGAAGTTTTCCTGGAAGCCAATTAAAACAAGGAAAGTCACAGTAGTTGATAAAATTAAACTATGTACCAACTCTCTTAGGCTTACAAGTCCCCGAATTGTTTGTTTACACACTAAGAGCAAAAAAGGCTACAGTCTCTCCTCTTAATTGCTGTAATTATCCTGGTGCCACCCACAAAAGAGGAGGTTGATCTCAGTTCTAAGGAGTAACTGCCGCAGCTTCACTCTTTTTAGTGCTTTACAAGGTTTTTTGGTCATTTTCTGATTAGCACGGGCCTGTTGAGCTGCCAATAGAAATTTATTTTCTCCCTGGTAGTCCCAGTCTCTAGCTCACTCTCTTTCCCTCTCTCTCCCCACCTCCCCGCTTTCCTGCTGCTGTGTGGTTAGCAGGAAGAGCTGACTTCCTCAGGATCAAAAGAGATTGCAATTTCTGTGATCAATTGTATGTGGTCAGACATTCTCAGAATATCCTGAATATGGAAGTACTCAAAAGCCCATAATCTGGATAATAGTGGTCTGTCCTGGCTACATCCCTCAGGAAAGGCTCTGGGAAACCTGGGTCAAAAAATTTACAAACTCTTGTCTGGTTCACATGCATTCAATGTCGAACTGGGCCGGGTGTTTCCTTTGGGTTACCTGATACATACCAATTTGAAGTATGGTTGTAGCCCCTCTCCCTATCCCTGAAGGTCCTGCTAGACTCCTTTCCCTGTTTAATCGTGAAGGAATGCGATTCCAAAGACTTGGGGTCAGAAGGGCACAATAAATCAATCCAGATACACCCTTAATGAATGGCAAATTAAACAGCATTTGTTTTAAGTTCATAGGTCCTCTTGGAAGATGCCTTTTCAGTGCGAGCAGGTATGGAGGCCTGGGGGGGGGTGTGGAGGGCTTGCAGTTTGGGTCTTTTAAGCCACAGTTTTTAAAAGTACCAAAAATATCTCCAAAGTTAGTCTTCCCATCCCACTCTCTGTAGTCCCTACTCTGGGACAGAATTTTCTGTTTACTGTGGACTCTGGGGTGACCCAGACCCTTGGTTCAGTTTCTCCCTTAGCTTATTCAGCTGGTTCTGGGCGTGTGTGGGGGGCTGATAGGTGTTTCTGAGAACCTGCCATTCTCAAGGCTACAAAGATTGAGCTCAAACAAATCTTTCAGTCACATAAAAATCTAGCATAATCATGGCGATGCGGCCCATGGCACTGAGAAGATTAAATCACCGAGCCCAGCTGTGTCCTTCCCCACCCCTCAACCAGAGACTGAAATAGACACATTAGAGCTGCATCCAAAAGCAGAGAATAGCTTTTCATCTTCCATGGCCCCTCAGCATTTTGGTAATAAATAGTAAAAGGTACGTATTACATGTTACAGTGACATCATGGAATTGGAATGCTGTTAACTCTCTTCCTCAAATGTGAAAAAGAAAGAAAAAGCATTAGGACGGGAAGGGGGATAGCAGGAACGGTGGCTTTAAAACCTGAGGAATGTGGTAAAAGGAACATTGTGTGTTTTTATAGTCCTAGAATGGGGAGGAAAGCGGGGGTGGGGGAAGGTAGGCAGGAAGTCAGGGGGTTAGGGTTCCAGGCCTGCATGCCACTGTCCAGCGGTGTTCCCTGGGAAAGGCGTGGCACCCTCACTGGGTCTTGGCTTCCCATGTAGCTCACAAAGTGATGGAGAGCCTTCGGTTTGATCGGTAATCCCTTCAGTCCCCTGGGCCAGGCTTCCCTGAAATTCAGAGGCAGTCTTCTGTTCTACGCTTCTGTTCCCCCAAAGGACTCAGGCTCAGTGTGGAGAGTAGCAGGAGACAGAGAAAGCGCCCTGAGGCCCCCATGCCTCAGTGCTTCAGACAGCAGAGTCCCCCTACACTGACCGCCCACAGCACTGCGGGGAGCATGTGACAGCAGAGGATAGTGGCTCAAAGCGTAGGTTCTAGAATCAACCCTCAAGTGGGTCTAGGCCTGGATCATCTGTTACTAGCTGTAGGAACCTGGGCAAGATTTTTAACTTCTTTAAACAACCAGGTCCCCACTTTTTTAGTGGGGAGGGCAGTGTTGAGCCAGGGTCTTGCTATATAGTTCAGGCTGGCCTGGGACTAGCATGGCAGTTGACATGTAAACTCTAACCTAATGGTAGCCAAAGGTATCAACAACAGTACTACCCATGTTTCCAAAGTGCTGGTTTCTCTACACCAGCGCTAAGTTTACATGGTGGCTGGGAGCAGGAAAGCAGAACGTAGCACGTAGGGTGTAGGAACCTCTGTCAGGCACACACTTGCTGGTCCAGGTGCTGGCTTGGGAGGCACCAGATCAAATCTTAAGTGCCCATGCCTAGATTCAAGGAGGACAGTGGAGCCTGCAGAAAATAGAAACAAGAGACCTTTTTGGAAATGGATGTTGATTTCACGTTCATTCATTCATTCATTCACTCACTCAGCACTAAGGACATAGTGCCGCTGGAGTTTGTGATTATTCGCCATGTGCCTGACAGACCCACGCTGAGGACACAGTGGGGTTACAGAGGTGAATGACTCCATCCTTGCCCTGAAGGAATTTGCCATCTGCAATACCACACATACACGCGCAGTGGCAATAGAAGGCCCCAAGCCAGGAGAGGAGATGTAAGAACATGAAGCGTGACAGGTAGGGTACTTTTCATGATTTTCCTGAGATTGTCCTGCTTCCAGGACTACAAGTTCTACACCCCAGGAAGCCACTGGTTCTGAGGGTGGCAGGTCAGCCCAGTGGGAGGAGCCGGAGGAACAGTACCTGTCTAATTTTGCCAAGTCAGGGAAAGATTCTGACGCTGAGCAGGGACCAGAGAGGACTAATTTCTTGAAAAGTTTATTTCACCTCTTTGATCCTGAACCAAGAATGCACACCACTGAGCTGTCACCAGGAAAATATTCGTTCTATGTAGAAGACAGATGATTTACACCTTCCCTACCTACCCTTAATGAGTAACACAGATCATCACACAGTGTTGTGCCCATTTTAAAGTTGGCCAGAATGGAAGTGTTTTTTGGGTCACCACCAGTTAGCCGAGCTGCCATGGAGAGGTGAGTTTATTTTGTTTCTCTAAGTGTGAAAAATCTTTCTCCTGTTGAGGCATCACACCTTTTTTCAGACTCAGGACAGCCCGGGAAACAGGCTCTCGCTTGGTTTTTCCATTACCCTCTGGACGTTAGCTCTGCTGGAATGCTCGTTTTCACTTGCTTCTGCCCTGTGCAGAATCTATTCTGTAAATATGTACAGTATTAAATCAAGAAGATACTTGTTTAGCTTTTCAGCACTTCCTTCTCAAAGCAAATTACTTTGGGAAAGGTGATTTCTCGATTGCTAATCCCCTGGGTTTGTGTTTCACCTTCTAATATGGGACTGGTTAAAAAAAAAAATAAAAAAAACTATCCACTGTTTTTTATAAAGCCTCTCACAGAAAAGAACATAGAAAAGTAAAGGACCCAGGGAAAAAAGAATCTTGACGTCACTTACTAAAGCTTTATGAGTAAGTCCTTTACTACCACAGATAACGTTGCTAATGCATGTTATTCAGTGAAAGAAAATGTCCCAGGCTACGCTTTACAACGGGCAGAAAACTTTGAGCTGTCTTGCCAATGCTTTATACTAAGTGCCAAATCCTTATTATTTTCTTAGGCATTTATTGTAATAACATGAATCATGATGCATCACTCTGGCATTCGTGTGGCTGCTCAGTGTTAAGTCTCTGGACCTCCGTGGAGTTGACTTTATTTGGCTTTCCACTTCCGTTTCTCAGTGAGAGCCGCATGAACTCAGACGTGAAGGCTTACAGAAGCCCGAGCGGGCGGCCTTTCTGGGGCTGTTTTGGTCTGCTTGTGCTTGATGGTTATGGTCTGGGCAGACCCGAAGATTTCAGGGGACACTCAGTTAAAGTTACCATGTCTCCCAGTTTCCACTGCAACAAGAGACCTGGGAAAAAACACAGAATTATCCAGACAGTTGCAAACCTCTGTGGCACTTGGGAGAAATGTGGTTAGTATATTGGAGCATTGGTTTGTATGTTTTTTTACTTTCCGTGTATAATCCTAAGAGTTGAGCTGGCTGTTAAATCCTGAAGGTAAGAGGTCTCCTAGAGACAATTACTATCCTGAAAAGCACCTAGGGCTCAGCATGAGGGTTTGACTTGAGGGAAAGGATGGATGGATGCCCTCTACGTATGAAGGTTCACAGAACCTGTTTCAGAGCCTGAATATAATGCTGCCTTCTTCTCCAGCTCTGTCAATGTTCAGCTGGGACAGTCCGTTTATTTATTTTGAAATTTAAATATTCTAGCAAATCAACTGGGCTGATACTGAAAATATTTAACACAGGCAAAATGAAGACTAATGAGTGTTGATGGCAACTGAAGGACCAGGGCTGGGATTCCCCGTGAGGCCCTACTGTGTGTCTCACCTGATGACCAGTCCAGCAGCGCTCCAACCACTTACAATGGCTGTGGCAAGCATGCTGAAACTGGTGTTTGGTTTGTTGTCCTTTCAATGAACACTGCATGCTTACTAGGTTTCACGCGCTTTACTAAGCACTGGGGTACAAACCTGGACAGAATGGAACATGTCCTTATTCTCCTGGAGTCAACACTCTGGACTGAGGGACAGATATTGATCAAGTAATTACAAAAAATACATTAACAAGGAATCACTAAGCTTGTCATTACGGGGTTTGAGCCCAAACCTGCACAATGAGAAGTAATTGGGCTACCACCAGAGAGAAAAGTGCTCCGGGCAGAGTGCATATAAAGTTGAGTGATTTTCCCAGTTACGCAGCTAGTAATGAGTACAGTCAGATACGGAGGTAGGAGTCCAGCTGTGCAGCAGAACTTTAGGCCGTGGTGGAAATGTTCCATAGTTGTGCCACTGAATGCAGCCATTAGTGTGGTGACTGAGCTCTTAAACTGTGCTCACTATAACTGAGGACCTGAGGTTTAAATGTAAATAGGCAAATATGGCCACCTATTAGAAAGTCCAGATCTATATAAACCCAGTCCTAAAGCAGCTCAGGTTACCTGGGGGAGAGAGCTATTAAAGAGGGAGAAGAAATGCTGTTTTTTGAGATCATAATAAGTATATTGATCTCACAGATTTCCTTCATTCTGTTTCTCAACCACTTAAGGTAAAAAATCTGTTAAGTGGCCACTACATGTCAGGTACGAGGCTGGATCTGGAGATGCTCTGATTTACAAAACCAACCTCCTGATCTCATGGCCTTTAAAGCCTAGTAGAGTGGACAGACACATAGTAGTGATAGCAATGGCATGTGACTGATGTGACAGGGTCCCTTGGGGTTTCTTTCAATGGGAAGAGCTGATTCAACCCTGGCTATGCTCAGCCACAGAGACAAATTATGATTTCTAAATTCTAACTGCTCCATAGCCCAAGGCCTTCAAATCAAGGGAGGTGGAATTAGCATAACACACCACATACTGTAAAAAATCCTAAATTCAGAATATCAGTATTGGAAGAAGAGGTGGAGTCGCCTTACCATGAATTTTGGCTCTTCATACCTGGACATATACTGCTGAATTCGCCAAAGGTAGGCCCCGCTGATTCATATTGTACATACGCAGAGCATGGACAGCTACTCAAAGATCCAATATGTGATACTGACTTTCATCAGAGTCAAGCTGGATTTTTATGGGACTTTCAAGCACTGGCTTTTGCTTCTCACCCCAGTTAAAGAGGGGGCTAATAACTTTTACATATTTTTAAAAGCACTTTCTCACAAGCAATAACTGCTCAAACACTTCACCATTTAACCCACCCCCCTGCTATTACATACAGAACGCCCACGGTTATTACATCACTGTAACAAACACTTCCTGCTACTCAATTAAACTCATTTTGCCTTGGCAATGGTCAATTCCTGCCAGTGCTCAGCTTAAATCATCACTTCAAAATAATTTGTTTCCGATTATCAGGACCTACTAAATTACCACCTCAAATGGATCACCTGGAAAAACATTACACGCCAGAGAGAATAAAGAGACTTTTCTCACTAGCACCCCAGGACACCTCCTGCCCACTGAGCTTCTCTTGAAGGCACATGGGTTTTCCTATGGGCTTTGGCTCCCGGCTTCTCTCTCCATCACAGAGACCCCAAAATCATGTTTAGACGATGAGCCCCCGTGAGCTAGTTATCAGCAACTACGAGAGCTCAGCACAACCAGCCGGAAGGAAGGGTACTGTCCTAACAGGTAGAGAGACGGAAGCTTCATGTGACAACTGTCAAGAGCTGGAAATGTCTATTTTTTAAAAACCTCAGGGGATTAAGAACTGACTAGTTAAACTAGAAATGCTTTCCTTTGCCAACTAACATAGTGTGTACTGTTAAATTTATGACCTATTTTTCCAAGTCTGAGATTTATCAGTGTCTCTTGCTTTCCAGAGTCAGACATATAACCCTGAGCACCTCCTTTTCCTGCATGCCTGCTGACAGGGTATTGTATCTCCACCGTCAGTGCTTACCTAACTTTTTAATGCATTTAATGTGTTTGTTTGCCAGTGTTTCTTTCTGTACCTTCCTCTTACCTTCTGGGTTAAATTTTGTTCCAGTTGAAGTACAAGGGGTGATCAAAACATGCAGTGAATATTTCAAATAAAAAAATGTATTACAGTAAATGACGCCATACCATTGGTGCTGCTCACAATATTCCCCTCACTTAGAACACACCTAAGCCGTCATTCTCATTATTGTCTGAAGCGGTTCTGAAAGTCTTTTGTGTCTTTGGTTGTGCTGTTATGGCTTCTCTGCTATCCTAAATCAGTTCCAAATGTTTGCCTTTCCTGATCATTTTGACTTGGAGGAAGACCCAGCGGTCACACAATGCCAGATCCTGCGAGTGAGTTGGAGGAGGACATACTCCAGAGTTTTGTGCACCTGCCTTTTCACTGGGTGGCACCTGGCAGCAGCGTTCACCACAGTTTTTATTCCACTTCATAAAGACACTCACGAAAGAAGACTTCCGAACTGCGTCAGAGAGTGTCAAGAAGACTGGGTGAGAATGTTGGAAGTGAGGGGGTATTTTGAAGGAGTGTGTGTCATTTACTGTAATAATTCTTAAAAATTTCATCATTCAGTGTTTGTTTTCATCCCCACTTGACTACCCACTGGTATTTACATGGAGGTTTTAGTAGTAAACACTTTTTAGGTTTAGAAATATGAAAATACCTTCACTTTGATTTCATTTGACAGTGAAATCTTAATAAGACTACAAAAAGCTAACATAGTAGTTATGTTTCATTAGCGCAGAGAAAATATTATTCCATTGTCTTCTGGGATCCATTGTTTTTTATGAGAAGTCAGTTATGTTAATAATGTCATTGTTCCCCCTTAAAGGGCGATATGTTTTTTCCTCCCTGGGGTTATCTTTATTTTTAATGTAATGTAGTTTCAATGCTATGTATTTAGGTACAGATTTATATTTAATTGTCATATTTGGATTACATATTTTTATTTATTTATTTATTCATTTATTTATTTATTTTATTTCTTTGAGACAGGATCTCACCATACAGTTCAGGCAGGACTTGAACTCACTATGTAGCCCAGGCTGGCCTTGAACTCATGGCGATCATCCTACCTCAGCCTCCCAACTGCTGGGATTATAGGTAGGTGACCCCACACCTGGCCTGAATTCTTTTTCAATCTAAAGATTTATAATTTTCTTTAAATTTGAAAACATTTCTACCACTTTCTTCAATTAATATTTGTCCCCTATATCTAAGCCTTTTTATTCTGTTTCCTTATCTTTTTACCTCCTTAAATACTCTATCTCTTTATTAATTTGAGCTGTATTTTGAGTGATTTCCTCACATCTATTTCCAAATTTCTAATTTTCTCCTCAGCTCTACTTTGAAGATTTATTTATATTTCAGTTTAAATTTTTAAATGACTGTTTTTCTCAAAACTGGAATTTGTATTTGTCTCTTTTTTTAAAAAAAATCCTCTTTTTCCACCAAAGTATTTCTTTATGTCAATTCCTTTCTTTTACTTTTCCTCATTCAGAAACTGCTTCTAAAGAATATTTTGTAGATTTTTCAGTTGTCTTCACTATGCGTTTCCTTGCTGCCTTTCATGGAAGTTTGTTTTCTTACAGACTTCTGAGCTCACTTTGGAGAGCTGTTTTCCATGGGAGGCATCTGCATGGGGAGGTTCGAAGTTTGCTTGTGGACCAGTTTGTAATTTCTCATTCCCATACTGGACAGGTAGTGTGAGTCTGAAACCCACTGCTGGACAGAATTCTTTCTCACTAGTGCAGTGATTAAAAGTATAGGCTCTAGAGTTTGAAAACTTGAAATTAAAATGTCAGTTCTGCCACTAACAAGCTGCATGACTTTGGGGAAGTTACTTAGTTACTTACCACGCCCCAGCTTTCTCAACTGAGAAGTGGGATTGTATCTTCATGGAGGGAACAGGACTGAGTGAATTCACATAGGTGAACTACTGAAGAGAGTGTCTGGCACATTGCAAGCATCAGATGTTGGTTTGCTGTTATTAGTCCTTGCTTTCAAGCTTGTCTAAATATTAGATTTTTTAGTTAATTGCTCATATTGTACACACACATATTAACATAGTATTTTGTTAAGTATGTTTTATTGTTCTATAGGCACAATTTGTTTTATATATTTTCTTTCATGATTAAGAATGTGTACTATATATTCATTACATATGATTTGCATGCTTTTGGAGAAATTTGGCCTCTCAAAGGGGGAGGCAGAGCAGCGGCACGCAGTGTATGGGAAGCCGATGTCATACTCCGTTGCTTTGTACAGCGTTTGGGGGTCCCTGCCTTCGCAAAGGCTGAATTCTGTTTTCCTCACTGGAAGCTCGGCTGAGCTCTGCTATCCTTCTGTTTGCCGTGGCTGTCACTGCTAATCTTCACAAATTCATCTTTATTTTGAAGGTCACAAAACTCCCGAGGTATTTAGATATATTTGAGCTGGCAGGAGAATTATTTTACTTCATTCATTCCTACATACAAAAGGTTTTTTATTTTGGGTTTTACCATTTTATTTGCCCACACCAGCGAGTCTGTTTAACTGAATGTGGTATTTTCACAAGGAATAATGATCTGAGGGAAAGGGACCTGTTCCCGAAAGCAGGATTGTGGATGCTAGTCTTGGCTCTGTTTCTGGGGTTTATTAAAAGAGTGTTTATAAAACCACTCTATTTGTATTTACCAAGAATATTAGTGGGAGAAAGGGGTAGAAAAATGGACTGGGTCTCAAAATTCTCTGAGGATAAATCAATCACTAAGTAGATCGTATTTATATGAATAACCAAGATTTGATGCAATGTGTCAACCCACTCAGCTCCAGCCGCAGGTCAGCAAAGATTTAAATGTACAATCAACCTTCTCTCATGCCTCAGAAATAAATGAAAAGTGAGTCCACTAACCAGCAGGCTGCTCTGAGGTTTCTTGAGCAGGAGGGTCTGAAAGAATCATTTCACCAACCTTGCACTATCCTTTAGCTTTCCAAGCAATTCTGGGGCTCTCATGGGTTGACTTGCCTGTTTCCCTCTCGGCATGAAGAGAGCATCACTTTCCGTGCACTTTAGGCTTTTCTTCTCTTCTCTGCCTCAGAGCCTTGGATTATCTGCTTTCATTGTGGTGATGTATCATTTATTAGAGGACTTCGCTATGCATTAAATGCCAAATTTGTCAGAAAAGCTCTGAAAGGCAATCTGGAATGTGGGAGGGAGTTTGACTGTGTGTTTCATAAAATGGTGTACAAAACTGTGGATGAGCAGATGCTTATTTAGGGCTGGAGGGTGTGTAGCACCACAGGGGCATGGAGCCAAAGAAGTGAAAAATCCTTACTCTGAGAATTCCTCTTTATGAAGCACTGATTGGATAGAGTCATGAACACAGGGCGTGGCTTGGATACAAATTACACACAAAAAGTTTATAGACTACAAGATCAAATTGGATGGGTGCTTTCATTTCTACTGATTCGGCAGCTACATCCACCTTTTAATCAGAGGGAATCTGTATATGTTAGATAGGTTAAGATCTTGATATCAGCTGTGTCGAGGTATCAATTCACTTACCATTTAATTCAACAACTATTTAGCTAATGTCCATTAAGTGTCAGGCAATGTGGAAAGTTCTGGACATGTAATGAAGAACACTGTAGTCACAGTCTGTGTGTTCTTAGAATTTACGGTTGTGTGCCCATAAGGCTGATTTCCAAAGCCCTATCATTGTGCTTCAGGAACTGAGCATTAACTTTTCTTTTTTGAGGGTTTCTCCTGCATTCCTCTCTGTCTCTCACATTGTCCCACAATCACATAGATCTTCACAAGCGTTTGTGACACCATATTGTGAGTCCATGTGTACAGCTCTGCACCCTCCCTTTCCACAGCAGATTCCCTTGGCATGAGAAACAAATTTTATTTCTCTTCCCATCTTTAGCACCAGTGTATATCTGGAACACGATTTTACATTACATTATTTTGCGGAGAGCCTACAGATTTCAATGTATGTCACAGAAAGGGACAGGCTCAGGGAAGCCTGCCATGTGTCCTGGGCTCCTCCTGTGGAACAAAGAGTGGTCTATGAACAGGGACAAAGGATGCTCCCCCTTGGTCTGCCACTGGCCCATTCAGAGGTGAAAGCAGCCTGTGTCCATGCCGAGATAGGGTTTCCCTTCCTCTGAGAGGAGAACATTCTTTGGGCAGATTTTCAAACTGAAGTCATCCAGAACAAAAGCTGCTTGCCAGCTGTGGCCAAGTGGCCCAGTACCCCTCCCCCAGCGGCCCTGGTGCTGTTACTGCCTAATGGTAGAGGGGTGTGAAGGCTTCCAGCAAAACATCTGGCCAGAGCCACTGTCAGCTGGTGAGCCCTAGAGACCAGTGAGTTCCACGGCTGATTGCTTGGCACTGCAGGAGGTACCCAGGCAGCAGAGAAAGTAGCAAGCAGAGGACAAGCAACGTGCAGGCCCACCAGGCACATTCCTTCCATTCTTACTTTCCCCAGTGGCCTTTGTGAGACTCCTGCTTGAGCAATGGTGGGAATTTAAGCTCTGGAAAAGTAGGTACAATTCCCTGCTAAATACACAAGGGTCTGAGGAACATGAACAGCAAAACTGAGGGTGTGTATTTACTCATTTAATTCATGTTCCTGCCAACATCTCCCAACTTCCGCTAACATTGCGTCTCTTGACCTCTGCCTGTTCTCAGATTTATCCCTCCCCAGAACAGGGCTGGGACATCCAGACAGAATTGTAGAATTTTCTTTCTGTCCCTTGACAAAAATTTCTGAGGAACTGTGGAAGTGAATGGTAACTCTATTGAGGGATGCTTTTTAAAAAAATTTATAGGAATACCAAGAAAAAGTTCAAAGAAACAAATGGGCATTTCAGATTCTGTAGGAGACCTCTGGGATAGATGTCTTTTTAAAAAAAATCCTTAAATCATCATCTTCCAGACACTAAGATGCTGCCTTCTTGTCTCCCTTTCCCCCTTGGGGCCCTGAAGCATGTACTCAGATAAATATGAGTTCAGACTCTTTCGAGGGCCCAGGCTGGCTAGTGGATTGTGCGCTAGCTTCTGCCCAACAGAGCAGACATTATCTTAATGGTACTGATAGATCAGGCATGTCACACATCATTAAAATAGCTGATTGATTAGAAGAAAATAATTAGCTTGCCCTGCCTTGCTGGAAAGCTTTTTGACATACCGCGAAGAAGATATGGAAGGGACAGGGGTCATCCATTTTTGATCATTTGTTTCCCTCCCAAGGTGATGAAAAAGGCCCTGATAACCCTTGGGAGAAGGGAAGGAATATAAACAAGTCCTCATTCTTGCCATTTACTCACAGGGAAGCTATCTGCAGACTTTCTGAAGTGTGGTGTGTTTATTCCAGTTACATAGATACACTCCTTTAAATCCAACACTCTGTTAGTGCCTTGGAGTTGTAAATCAGTGGTTCTTTTCAAGTGACTTAATAGAATGTGATATTCTGCTTCCCTTGACAGGATATAAACATAGAAACCTAAATATTATAATCAAGGCTGGCCACTGGCAGGACTATGAAGAAAAGGATGTAGTTTCTGGTGGCTTTTCTGTGCCCTGACTGCCTCCCATGTCCTCTTGCTCTGGCTGTTCAATCGTCATCTTTTTTGTTCAACATCTTGAGAGAGAAGTTGAAAAACAGTTTTGTATTCAGGAGTAATGTGTCTCAGGCTAATTTTATACTCAAGAACATTTACATTTTAGCCAAAGTCACAAAGAACCTTGAGCCAAAGGATAGAGAGGTATTTTGCTGGGGCGATGGGTCTTGTCAGCATCCTGGAATTGGGTATTTGCCACTTACTGATGAAGTAACCTTAGACACATCATCCAGGTCTCCACAATTTTTATAAAGATAATATATTGACTTTTTTCTGAGTGGACACATAGTATATGTTTATGTTGAAAATTTTGGGACCAAAAGAAAGAAAGAAAACAATCTTCTATGTGTTTCCTTTGGACAGAATCATTCCTTTTTAAAAACATTTTTATTTTTCCAGGTTGTTTTCAATGCATGAGCCCCTCTTCCTTCACACAATGTTTGCCTTCACACCACACATTCGGTTTTGTGGCTTCTTTTCTCTGCAGTGGAACCTCCTCATGTCATCAAACATGCAGTATATGTGCAAGCTCAGGGTGGCTGACGTCCCTGGAGGGCCCGTTAGGCAATGACACTTTGGAGATAACACCCACTGTTCTTTCTAGAACACATGCCCAGCACTGAAATGCTTGCTCTCAGGGCAGCAGTGGGCATCTGGCAAGACCTTTAGTTCTTTTTGTGATTGGTCATGGCTCTCTGGCATGGCTGAACATGAAAGAAGGAGTGTAAGGCAGTGGTAGCTTTCTTGGCTAGTTGGTCCACTACCCTGAAGTTCCCTCCGCATCAGGGATGAAAGGCCATGCCTCAAAATGCAGTTATCAGAAAGAGCCCTCCGATCTCCATGCTGACCCCAAGGCAGCACAGGGCTGCGGCACAGTGGCTTTTGAATGAATGAGTGCATGCATGGAGGAGGCGGCCCTCCCCTCTTTCAGAAACCAGGAATCTACCCAAGCTTGCTGCAGTTATTCTGAGCATGGTATCTTGTGTAATTCTTAACTTTTTTGTTACTTAATCTCTCTGTGACTCAGGGTACTCATACTTTCGTATTGATTGTCGGTTGTTAAACCAATGAATATGTGTGATATGCTTTCAATATTGCTCTCAAACAGTGAGTGCTCAGTACATCCTGGCTATCATCATCATCGTTATGAACTTTATAATATTCCCCCAAATTCCTGCAAGAAACCCAGGTATCCATACATTCCATGTTTTTAAACTTATTTTTTAAGAAAATAGACAGCACCTAACTATGAGAACATAGCATCACAAGACAGTGTGTTGGTGACTTTCCTATCATGGGTCCCATCAATGAAAGGAGGAAAAGTTTGCTTTGACTCACGGTTTCAGAGGGCTCAGTCCATGGTTGCCTGGCTCCAGGGAGGAAATGACATTGTGGAAGGGCATGGCAGAGGACAGGGGCTCAATCCATGGAGCCAAGAGAAGGAGAGGGGAGGAGGGAGAGGGAGACGGAGAGGGAGCCAGAGAGAGACAGAGAGCCCAGGGAAAGGAATGCACCCTTCCAGGTCACGCCCCCAGAGACTCTCCCCTTCCAAGCAGGCCTCACTTCCAAACAGCACATTCACCTACAAACCTACCAGTACATTAACCCACTGCTGGGCACAGTGCGCTGTGATGCTACTGTCTTCCAAAAGCTCCACCGCTGAACACAGGATTGTCTTGGGGAAGATTTTAGTCCAGTAAAATAGGAGCGGGAGATGGGTTAAATGCCAGGGAAAAAAGGCTCCGATGGGAAGAGAAAGGCTCAGGAAAGGGAACAGTGGAGGGGAAAGGAAAACAGTGAGAAAGGAGGAAGAAAATTATTTAAAGACCAGAAGACAGGGACGGGCTAATTCAAAGACGTGCTACAGGGTTTGCCAAGCAGCGGGGAATGAGGTTCACTACTCTTATCCCCTTGAGGAGGGGTTTGCAGAACTTTCTGTTGCTTCCCATGCCCTAACCCGGGCGGGGAAGGGACAGTTGACTGGGGAAGAGTGAGTAGCAAGTGAGGGTGGGAATGGGAGGGTGAGAAAGCAGGAGCTTTGAATGATACATCACACTGTGAACAAACTGACTGCAGGCAGGCTGGTCCCTAACTCAGCTCTCAGGATCTTCCACTTCTATCTGGATACGTCCCCATCCTTGTGTGCTAATTTCTGTTACACTTACATGTAATAAGTAGCCTAAGAATCTGCAATCTGCACCTTGGCCAAAAGAGCAGTCACATTTTGAGGATGCAGCAAAGATTCTCACCAGTTGGAGTTTTTATCAACAGCCTTGACAGGCTGGGAAATAAGCATGTGGCACCCTCTAACCCCAGCCTTCTGGGCCTTGCAAGGTTGGGGCAAGTGTCCAAGCAACTGCTCAGTAAGTGAATAGCTACAGTATTCCCTTGCTCAAGACGTAAGGGAAAGCATTCTTTCTTTCTATTTACAGTGTGGTTGGTCCTACAATTTGCAAGTAATGATCATATTTTAAACTATTTTTTAATATACAAGAATAGCTGTCTTATTTCTCTTCCCAGCATTGTACTGGGTTGTTGGGTCAGTATGGATGCGGCTCTGTGAGGTAATCTTTTGTTTGTTTTTTTAGGTTTGAATGAATGGTTGGGAACGTACTCTGAGAGTAAAACTGTTACCATTGTGACCTCTCTAAGGGCCTAGCACCATGGAGACTAGACAGACCCCTTGGCTCAAAGAACTTAACTGTAATGGGAGACAACATAATACTTGGAACAGGAAATAAAGTAACATTAACACCAACCGTTAGTTACCACTCTGCAGTCGCACTTGTCTGTTATTTAGAAACCAGGGAAGCCCTAGAAATAAACATACCGGCAGTGCACAGACGGTCAGCACCAGCTGGCAGAGACTCCGAGACACGATTCTTTAAGGAGAAGGCATATTCCTTTTTTATTTGAAAGAGAAAAGAACCAAAACAAAATAACAACAAAGACAAAAACAAAACGGTAAAAACAACACAGCATTTCAAAACGAGACGATAGGAAATTAACCGCGGTTATGTCACACATTGTTATATTCAATGAAGTCGCTCAGATCGCCAGACATAAGAACGCGAGCTTGGGCTGGAGGTACAGCTCAGTGGGCTAAGTGCTTGCCGCTGAGCACTAGGGCCCTGAGTTCGATCCCCGGTCCCGGAAAAAAAAAAAAAAAGAACGCGAGCTTGATCAAACAGTGAAAGAGAATGAAAATATAAGTAAAAAAAAGATAGAAACAATACAGAGCTTCACTAAACAAGATGGTAGGATTTCAACAATGGCTGTTATATTGCATATTGCTGTCTTCAAATTGCTTGTTCAGATTTCCAGATATAAGAATGCAAAATGATTAAAAAGTTTAAGCATTAACTGTTCCTTTCAATAAACCAATAGACAGCAGCAGTACAGTTATCCCAGCCGTCCTTCCATATACAACATATGTATTATATTCCTTCCTTTCCTTTCTCCTTTCCTTCATCCGTTGTTCCTTCCCTTCGAGCAATTTCTTGTATTGTCTCCCTAGCATAACAACCTCAAAGAGTAAAGAAGATGGCATGTTCTTTAGGGGGAGGGTTAGTGCAAAAATCGGGGTACTCGGAGTGAGTTTAATTGCTATCTATATAAGTGATGCTTTGTACTCACGTCAAAACTTCAAAGCGCCTGAGAAAAGAAGAAATATCTCTGTGGTTATGAGCTTTAAGTGAGGGATGACAGCCCTGAGGCACGTGCCAAAGTAGGATATTCCTCATTTTTCTCACCTCATGGGGAGTGGTCTGCACTTTCCGTACTTTCAACCTGCAGCAGAGGCCGGGCTGGAGCTTCCCAAAGAGCCCAGGTTGCTCTTTGTCCCGCAGCTCGGCGGCCACTCCGGAGCGATATAGCTCGGAGCCAGCAGATGGCGCGTAGTGCCAGGCAGGCAGGCTTGAGCGCGCCCGGCACGCCGGGAAAGCCAACTTCACCACAGGAGGCTGAGCTGCACTTAGGAATAAAAGTGTGACTTTTCTGATGATTACATATTGTACTTGAGGGTCGCAGTCTTTATTTGTATGCCGTCCAGCCCGCCTGTATCGTAACTCTGACCCATTTCAGTCACCCCTCTAACTGGAAACGAACAAGCCTCACCCTCGTCTTCACCAGGTGCAGGACACTCTCAAGAGACTCATAAGATGCTGCTATGTGGAACAGCAGGGCAAGCAAGTGGCAGATCCGGGCAGAAGGAAACGAGATCGTAATTCCCCATGTGACTGTTACAAGCTACTTCAGTCCGTTTCCCTCGGCTCACAACCAAGGTACCCAGGACCACAGTGGCACTGCCTAGAATGCTTGCGGCTGGGACAGAGTTGCAGATAGCTGAAGACATCTCCGGGAATTAGGGAGGTGGATTATTCCCACACTCGCCAAGCAGAATTTAACTTAATCTCCTTGTTTTTAGTGCATCATTTGGGCCTGTCCTTCCTTAGACCTGGTGTCCCCAAGCCTGGAATGTCTCCAGAGAATCAACTTCTAGTCTTCTAGGAAAGGGAAGGGAAGGGAGGGGAGGGGAAGGGAGGGGAGAGGAGGGGAAGGGAGGGGAAGGGAAGGAAGGCAAGGGAAGGCAAGGCAAGGCAAGGGAGAGGAGTGACTGAGGACAATTGCTTAGCTGCGGGGCAGGGGGATGGCACGACAATCTGGAGATCTAGCTGCTCTACCTTCCAGAAATATTCAACCAAACCATGATTTTAGCTTCATGTTTCACCCTTATTTTCTACAGGCTTTGGTGCCTATGAGGGCCTGCTGTATTCTAGGAGGTCTAAAGAAAAAATTCTTCACTAAAAAAATCAATATGCTCCATAGCAGAGGACTGTTATCCTGTTAAACCCCTACTATACACTTTCCTCATTTTCCACATTGTGAATTTTACCTTCCCAGGGCAGAATTTCCCAGCACATTTTACTACTAGACAGCGCACAAAGGCCCCTTATTGAAGCTCACTCACAGGAGGGTCAGATGTGGAAGTCAGCAACGCCAGGAAACAGACTGGGTTCTAAGCTTCTGTCTGGTGTATAAAGGTGGCAGGAGAGAACACAGAGATAGCAGCAACCTCACAGGCCCCGTTGGTGTCAGAGGGGACTGGGTTCTCAACATTCTTATGACCTTGGCTTTAAACTTTCTTTCTCTAGACCTCTCAGTAAGTCACTGAGCTACCCTTGATAAATTCCTTTTCTGTTTAAACCAACCTTCATGGATTCTACAGTGTGCAGTAATAGAAATAGCAAAGATTTTGAAAAAGGAAAGAAAAGAAACTAATAAAGAAATTTGGTCCATGACAGTAGGAAGGTAGGGTAAATCTAAATTTCACCACGATCTAAGATGAGAAACTGTGCTCATGAGCATCTTGCTGTGCTCCAGAGGCTGGATGCCAGAACTAGACGCAAATACTGCTTTCCTAAAGGAGATTCTCACCAACTGTGGCCATGAGAAAGGATGGTGAGAAGCCCCATGACATAGAGCTTTGCTGACCAGTCAAAGTCTTCTCTACCTGTTCCTCTAAAGCTATCAGAAACAGTGCCTTCACGGAAGCAGCCTGAGAGCAATCCTCTGGGTCTCTCTCCAGTGAATGGAAGGTTCTCTGCAAGACACCATTGGTTGAGCCCGTCATAAAAGTTCAGGTTCACAGAAGTATCGGCCGTGAGAAGCCATCTTCTCAGGTTGTCTCAAAGAAGTGGCTCTGAAGGAGCAGGAAGGTGGGATCACCAGTGTCAGAACTAAGGGGAGGGAACCTGCAGCTTTAAAGACCAGCCATGCAGAATCTTTGGCCATTTCTTCAGGCAGATGGACGTGATGGGAATCTACACAACAGAAGCCAACTCAGATTTTTAGGAAAAGATGTTGTCAATGACATCTCAAACCCACCTGGCAACAGCTTGCGGATTTTTTTTTATCCTCAAAACAAATTCCAGGTCTCTAGATCCACACCAGCATGAAAAGGTCTGTGGGAGCTATGCTTCCCCTAGGAAAGCTATATCTATTAGTACTCTTTCAAGGATGTAATGTAGGGAATAACTAACAAGGCTATTATCCCAGAGGGAAGCTTCTAGAATCATCATCAAGTAATATTAGCCCTGGGAGTCCTTAGACCCCTACTCAGCAGGACGTACTATTTGCTACTGAGGAGTGACTCTTGAGTGTTTCTTCTTCTTCTGTCTTTTAAAGTGAAAGCCTAAGGATCTTGGTCATTCTCCTTGTCACCATAGTATAAGAAGTGTGTTAGCTGGTGACTTGTTTTTGAGCTTTGGGCTTTCAGGAAGCAATGGAGTTTTGTTTTTAATCAGTTAGATCTGAAATGTTCCACAAAGGCCTCAAAGGCTGGGTTTCCACTTACTGGGAGGCAGTGGACAATTTAGGAAGTGTAAGAAAGTTCACATTCCCCCATGGGGCTTGTTCCTGAAGGTGATGTTGGGGTCCGTCTCCCCCTGTCTCTCTGCGTACCGGCTGCTGTGAGGCAACCACTCTTGCTGATCACATGCTTCCTCTCCTGATGTGCCTCCTTGCTACGAGCCCAAAGGTAATAAGGCCGGGTGATCATGGACTGAGGTCACAGAAACCACGGGGCAAAATAAAACTGTCCTCATTTGTATCAGGTGTTTTCTCACAGTGATATAGAGCTGAATGATACATCCATATCACCCTCATGCTTAAAATGGGAGGTTCTTCTGGAGAAGAAAATCTCCAGAATAAGGAGTATGTTGTGGACTCAAAACGTTACTCAGATATCTTGACAAGGATCAAGACCTCGAAGGGGCTTCAGGTATTAGGAATAATCATGGTCATTTGTCTTTTGCTCTTTCTCACATATCAGATTTTGTGGGCTTGTCCTTGATGGCCTGGGAGAAGTGGTCTAGATGGGAAGAGGGTAGTAGGTAGCATATAGGTGGCCCTTGGGGTGGAGAGATGTCACCTGTGAAGAGAAACCTTGCTGTTCTCTCTGCTGTTTGGCCCATCTTCACTGCTCCTTGGGATGCCTTCCTACTTAGATTCCACCGGAAAGCCTATCCTCGCCCCCGACTCAGAGGGTTTAGCACAGTTCATCTGGACATCAGCTGAGGTGCAGGTGAATGTGGCTCACACCGCTTTGCAGGTGTAGGCAGGAAGTCTGGGGCAGCAGGTGGATGTTCTAGGAGTAGAGATGTGAGGAGCTCATGGCTCACCCACTTAGATCTGAGTCAGAGCTTAGGCTTCTGCTGGTCCTTTCTTCTTCTCAGCTGCCATCCTGTTTCTCCTCTGCTTCATGAAATAAAAACAAACATAAAAACAAGTAAATAAAACCAAGATCTTTGTGGACTATTGGAAAACTCAGGGAAGCGAAGAAGTTGGTTTTGTTTTGTTTTTTAACAAGTGGACCCAAATAACTTAAAAACCTCAGGCTTCTCAAATATGAAAAATGTTTGGCTGTTTTCACCAATGCAGCTTCTGATACTTGTGCCACTCCCACTCTGACTCCTGCTGTTCTTGGTTCCCTTTCTCTGCCTCTTTGACTCAGGAGAGAAACATCCTGGCGAAATCCTAGTAGCTGTGCCAGATTCAAATACAGAACAATTCAGCCTTTACTCTTCTTCCAGGCTCTTGTTCTGATTTATCTTTTTATACTTAATACTCTAGTAAAAGTATAATAAAGTCTGTCCTTTCTAAGAATTCTATGTCACTGTGAATTACCCTTTAAACTTTCTGCACAAGGCTAATGAAGCCTGTGGTTTTATTTTTTTCTCTCAGTTTTTAGTTGTTGCTAGAATAACTATTGTTTTGGTGAGAAGTGGTCATAAACAATTTCAAAAAATTATAAAAGTACAAAGTTCAGTAAAAATCTGTAGCGTCCAAAGTACTGTCTTTGAGGACAACTCCCGTCTCTCCCATGTCTCCCAACCCTCAAGGTCCTTTCTGTAAGTAAAAGACTGCTGGTTTGATTTCATGCAGGCTGCCTTACTTATTTGAGAAAAATACAGACCCTGCTTGAGATCCAAAGAGGTATTTGTCAGCATGCGAGGCCTCCCTCGTCTCCATCCACGCCCACAGCCTTTGGCAGGTGCTCTTCATAGTTGTGGTTTGGGATCATAGCTGTTTCCTTGTTTCATTCATGATGGAGAGATTTTTCCTTCTATTTTTGTTCCATTTATTGTTTTCATTGGATTTTTAGGAAGGGGAATGGCTAAGTGTTTTTACCCTGCTGTCTATAACAGGAAGACTTACTTTTCAAAATAATTATGTGTCTGTTTTTAATTTTCTACCTCAAGAAAAAGGGAAGAAGGCATACAATTCTAGTTAATTCACAGTTGTTGAGGTTCCTGGTAAAGTAGAACTTCCCTAAAAAGCAACAGTGTCTATTCTGAAGATGGTCTTCCTATGGCACTGGTGCCCCACTTAGAATTTTCTCAGGGAGCGATGGCCACACTCCCTGGGAGCTATTACCATTGAGTGCCCGTGCTGAGAGAACAGACCACAAATTACACCGGCTGCGGACACTTACATAGCACTTGTAGGGCGAGCACAGGCAATGCCCAGAGATGCAGGGGAGCTATGCCCGAGCTGCAGAACAGCAGGAACCCGTAAAGACACCATTCGGGGATACAACATGATGTTATTTGGCGGTACTGGGGATCGAACTCAGGACCCTGCGCTTGCTAGGCAGGCGCTTATTCCACTGAGCTGTATCCCCAGCCCCACCGTTTGGGGACAAGGGAAGAGAAGATCTGTAGGACGCAGAGCGTAGGCTCCACACTCCTTTCGTGCTGGAAGAGACTGTCACTTCCTAAGTTCATTTCTGCCATCTGTAGAAATGAGAACTTCAAAACAAGATTAAATCCGTTATCAAAAGTAAATAAGCTACTGTGTGTGCACACCCGATGTGTGAGGTGTAAAGCTGGGCCCTGTAACATCTGCGATGTTAGCTCCATCTTTCAGCAGGACTGCACAGGCCTGGGAGTTGAGCCTGACTCTGCCACTGGCTTTCTGTGTGGTGTTGGTAGAGACATTTGGTCTTCTACTTTTAGATTTCATTGACTCTGAAATTAAAGGCTTGGACCAGATCAGTGATTTTTCAAATGTTCTCTTAATTTAGCTTTTTTTTTTGGCTGCAGAGCCTGTTTGTTAAATATAATTTACATAGATAGCCAACACATGAAAACAGATACAGTTGCAGTTCCATCTGGCGAAGTGGAGAGGAAGTATCTGGGACCACATGCATTGGGGGGGCCTTGCAGCTCCACCGGGAGCAAGCCACCTCCACAGAACCCTTCCTGGGTGCGCTCTTTGAAGATCCCTGAAGTCTGTGATCTTTCTTTTCCTTTTAAAATTGAATCTGCAGTAATTTTATATCTGCCCCAGGTCAGGAGTAGCAGCAGCATGAAATAATCTGTCCCATGACCATCGGGCATCTGTAGAGACTGGAGGCAACTTGTCCTTTCATATACAAGGCAATCATTTTAATGTTAAAACAAAAAAATGTTCATAGTGATTGAGGGGTTCTCTCGTTCACAACTAAAGAAGCTGGGGGGAGCTTCAGCTGACCATGAGCTAGACATTGCGTCCCTAGGGTGTGATTCCCCACGAAGACTCACGTCTCAGCTCCTGTGGCAGCTGTGTAACAAGTGCTGTGCATGTCATCACGTTAGTATTGTTGGGTACCCATTTGACAAGGAGAGATGCTGTCAGGATAAATGACTGGCTGTGACAGTGTGCACCTTCGCAGGTAACCATAAATTGTCTTTAAACATTTACTGTCACAGAGAAGATGTTAGAATCTATAGCTAACTCATGCCACACAGACCTCTCTCCCCACAGAACCTTCCACTCAGTGGCTAATTGTCTTTAAACATTTACTGTCACAGAGAAGACGTTACAATCTATAGCTAACTCATGGCACACAGACCTCTCACCCCACAGAACCTTCCACTCGGTGGCTCTCTGGGCATTTTTGTACATGAAACAGACAAAGGAAATGTTTGGGGCAAACAATCCAAATTTTAAATGCAGATCAAAAGCCCTTGAAGCAGTAAAGAAAGCCTATGGGTATTTCAGGGAGGTTTACCAAAAAAGCAGGCATCTTCTCCTCCACTTCATGGACTTGTATTTTAAGAAGCTCAGCCATTCCAGTCCATGCAGAAAAATACTCTCAAAGGAATATTTACAATGTGGATCTTATATTAAACATTTGGTTTTATATACTTAAATATTTATAAAAGCATATGTGGAATAAATTTCAGTCCACAAACCAAAGTGTGCAAAACATATCAATTTCCTTATTTCTTTAAATCAACTTAATTTTCTAACTCTTGGCTTCTATCCTTCCTGTAAGATAGCAGAAATGTTTACCTCTCCCCACTGTCCAGAGCCCCACTCCTTCCCGGCACTTGGAAGGTTTACTTGGAGTGAGGATAACTGTGTGATGGAATCTCCTGTCTTGTAGGGTGCCACTAGTACCCGACAATGAGGGCTAAAGCAAGTCCCTGGATTTTGGTGATGCATTTGGTTAGACTTTGCAGAGTACCTTCCGGGCACAAGGAGAAGCCATATCCTCTAAGTAGCAAGAGCTGTATGGACACAACACTGGTGTGGTCTCCTAGGACCTCACGCTTGGAAGAATCTTGAGCCTGTTTTTATTACTCTGCTGTGTCTCTGTCTTGAAATTTGAACGGGAGGTTTCTCAGTTTCATTTTGCAGTGGACTTCACAAGTTCACTGTGTCTGTAGTCACCAGCTCCTCTGCTCACTTTCTTTAGGGGCTCTGTGCTCATCTTCCTGTACCCCAAGAGGAAGATGTCTTCTACTCTGTGTCCTACAATGCTTTTGGCCCTCTGCCTCGATGACCGAGACACTTAGCATTCTCTTTCTCTCTCAGTACTGAACCCAGGACATTCAAAATGAGCTACATCTCCAGCCCTTTTAAAATATTTTCAGGAGACAGTCTCCTTAAATTACTAAGTCACCCAGGGTGAGCTCAAATTTGTGATCCTCTTGCTTCAGCCTCCCAGAGTGCTGGGATTACAGGCAGGTACCTCCGTGCCTGGCTACCATTATATTTTGTATGGCCTCAGACTTTGCTGAAGTACAGAAAGAGCCACAGGCAACTTCAGGACCTTCTGCCTTCCAAGTCACATATGAACATTTCAATAAATTCTTATGGCACATAGATCATTGTGTTTCAATTAACTTTGTTATATTTACAATAAGTTTGTATGATTTTGTCATACAAAAATGGGACCATGGGATCAGAACCTCAACACGTACTGTGGCACCCACAAAATTCAGGACAGAGAATTCAGATGAGTGTGATTATTATAAATGGGGGTGCTTGAAAGAGAAGAGGTTTGACATTAATAATTATCACAGATCAGTAAGAGTAAACTGGGGCAACACCAGGCAGACTGGGTAACATGGTCCCAACAGCTCCAAATTCCAGAGCCATGATTGGAGCCCAGGGCTGGTGACTGCCACACAATTAGTTAGGATAATCTTTGGCCAGCTGCACAGACTGACCATGAATGCCTTTCCCCCACCCATTCTATTATGGGCCTATTGATATGGCCTGAGAAAAGCAAGGTTCACAAGTGAAGAACTATACTCCTGAGAAACCCCAAAACTACATTCCTCAGTTGCAATTGGCCAATGCTCCAGGCATGAATGACGGAAGTTTCATCTTCAATATTTACTAAAAACAGACGCTGAAGTTTGAGAAGCAAATGTAAAGTGCTCATTCCAAAAGCCTTTTTATACACATGTTAAATGAGTTTGTGGGAAAGAGACCACAGAGATTGTTTAAACATTCATACTGCTGACACAACTGTTCTGAAATACGCAGTTCCTTGTAGTTAGATGTGGAGTTAATTGCATATGGAGGAGGTCATCTTTTGAAACTGGATTAAAAGGAAATAGTTCATAACTCAGTGATATCAACATGCACACCATTGTGCCTGGGACTCGGCTTTGCCTTGTTTTTCTTATCTTGGCCAGTGTCTAAAGACGTTGTTTTCTCACTCAAGGCAACATGATTCAGCTATGTGGTTCTGCAGAGAAAAAGAAAAATGTCTGAGGCAAGAACGGAAGAGATATTTGAGACATAACTGGAGCTTTTGTGTGTCTCTTTCTAACACTGGACTCTGGAGTTCAGCTTACTTCCCTAGTTCCATCCCTGATGGAGAGCATGGAAGGTCTGTCACTTGGTGCCCTTGCATTCCACTGGAGCAACGCAGCAAGTCATTTGGGAGCGGTGTTTCCTCTCTGTCATGCCACAGCACACTGCAACCTCCATCCTTACATAGATTACCCAAGTTGCTTGTCTCTTACCAACCACAAAGCAGTTAGATCGCTAAGATGAGAGACAACCTCTTATCTTCTGCGCTCTCAGGGAAATCCAGAGAAAGCCTTAGTGCTGCTCTGAGACTCCAGTTTCTCTAAGATACCGTCAGCCCTTAACTAAAACTATAGAAAGCGGTGGACCGCCCCCACATGCCTTACTCATGGCAATGATCACTCTTTTAGTACATCTGTTGTTTTTAAATTTCCAGTCCCATTAAAGTTTCCTTTTTTTAAGATATGAAAAGTTGAGAATACCCATATTCCCTTTGAAGTATCCTCACTTAAAGGAGAGATCTGGGGAAGAAACCGAGACATCAGGCAATCGTGCAAATATGAATAAAAGAGGATAAATATTTCCCCAGCCTCTCTAGTTTTCACTGAAATATGCAAGAGGAAGAAGCTAGTTTGCTTTTCTATATTTAATTTGGACTCTAACCTCTTTGAAAACTTCAGCAGCATGATTAATTTTAGCTTATCTTATGGAACGTCTCTCCACCTATAAATAAGTCTATTCATCTTCAGAAAAGCATAAATATGCCTCCTGTTTTACAGCTATTTTTAATGTCTTTTAGTGTAATTGTAACGAGATCTATTTCCAGGACAATAGCTCCATATCGGTTACATTGCCATTATGGTTTATGAGTTTCATGGTTGGAAAACTTAGGCAAAAATAAGCTTCCTTGGATGAGCAGGAGCACAATGCGGAACAGTAACACAAATAATTCAAAGAGAAAAGGGAACCTGACATTGGGTCTAACAAGTTGCAAAACAACAGGAGAAGTGGAGAGGGAGGAGGAGGAGGAGACAAAGACGGGCGTGAGAAGAAAGAGGCAGAGGAGAGGAGGACAGTAAGAGTTTGGGAGATTTTAATTTCAGGTTGAAGCACAGAAAATTTCAGTTTTAAGAGTTTTTCCCCCTGCATTTTCCCATATAATGCTGGAAATTTGTGAATAGTACAAAGGAAATGGGGCGGGTATCAGAAGATTGCTTCAAAGCCCTTCAGTAGCCAAGTGTGCAATTCTCTACTTTTCTGTCTCCCATATTCCCAGGTTCCTGCAATGCCCTTGTGTCCACACGGCAAAGTATTCTGTCTACACAGAAACTCGGAAGCAAGCAGTTGTGCCGTTAGGTGCTTTGAGACTGATGATGTTAACAATTATTGTCAAATAATTAATTGTATTCATAACAATATATTTCAAATTGGTGATCAAAGAATCTGTTAGATGAGATGGTGTACTCATCTCTTGAAAATTCTACTTCCATAGAAAAAAAGTATATGGTAGTTCTAGGACTATAATGCATCTCTTATATTTGAATTCAACCCTCTGAATGACAACTGACACATGGGGAATTACACATGGGACTCAGACGTGGGAAATGAATTACCAACTTTCTCTTCCCAGTTGCCCTAATTGAAAGAATGGGCTTCCCATGGAGTACAAGACTTGCTTTTGTCCAGAGCAATATCTCCCCACTGATAAACAATGAACAAATAGAAAACACTTATGTATCCTTCCCACTAGTAGTGTGAACTGTGTCAGCACTAATCAGCTGGTCTTTGTTTTGCAGGCAAGGAAAACTGGAACTCAGAATGCCTCTGAGTTCCCAAGGATAGAAGGGTTTAGTTTGCCAGGAGTGTATAGGCCAGAAGGCCCAGTCCCAGTCATTCTACAAAAAATCAAAAACCAAAACATACAAACAAACAAACAAAAATCCCCACCACCCTATCAGGCATGGTTAGCGAGGTTGTGGAAGCACTTGGAAAGACAGCAAAAGGCCACTGCTGCTATTTCTGCAACATGGCTACTCTCTGCAAAACACCTTCATATTCTCTCCAGTTGGGAAATAAATACCCAGAGAAAAAAGGACACTGGGATGGGTGTGCAGTTCACTCATTGGTGACCTCTGCCATTCACTGTCTGTGCATTTAGAGGAGCAGCCGAGGTCCAGGGCAGGGGTGGGGAGGGAAGAACCATCGAGGAACGGTCACTTTTCACTCATTTGCTTCTATTTGCAAAATCCCGGAATCAGGATCAGATTTATGAACACCTTTGCCAGCGAAGCTTTCTGGTAGTCGCATAAAACTGCTGTACAGCAAAGCCTGCCTAGTACACTTTGCTTTGTCTAACCTGGGAACGTAAACTGGAATGACAGCAATTTTCTGGATAATTTGATCCAATGGAGTAATGCCCCAGAGTCGCCTGGTGACATTAAAGTTCCTGCAGATCACGCCTTAGAACCAAGTTACATGGGAGACCATGTTTGAACAATGTCCTTTAAGGAATTCAGTAACTAAATCCCACTGGATAGGAGCCAAGACAAGCCTGTTTAATGCCAAATCCCACTACAGTGGGTCATGTTATTGGATGGCTCAAACGAATCTGGGTCACTGAAAAGGGCCTCCTTTCCCTGAATAGCTGGCGTTTTGTCTGAATTGTCCAGATAAATGCTTCCCTTTCTAACTTCCCTTTGCCTCTGTGGAGTAGACAGGTGACTCTACCTATTCAGTTTTGTCTTTTTAATAATAGGACTATTAACCTTAATTCTCAGAAATGAGTTCTATAAAGCCAGGTGTGGTAGCCCATCCCTGTAATCCCAGCACTGAGGAGGCTGAGACAGGAGGATTGCTGTGAATTCGAGGCCAGCTGGGCTACATAAGTGAGTTCAAGTCCAGCCTGCACTACTTAGCAAGACCCTGTCTCAAAAAAACAAAAAAGGCACTATAATTCTGTGTATTTCAAACTAACCACTGAATTATATATGGTTACTTATTCTTTTATAAATTTCTTTGTCTATTCATTGTGATTCATTCAGCAATATTTACTGGACAAACAAAAGATATATTATCTTGATGTATCCTGCTATTTGTTTGAGAAACTAACCAGTAGAAAAATCTTTCAAGTTTTATAAAGCACAAAGGAAAATAATAATATTTTGGAAAAGTTCTCCTGAAATGCTGTTTTCTTAAACTCATAAACTTGAGCTTGCAAAACAAAAGTATTTGAGATCTACCCAGCACCATTTGCTGAAAAGAGTCTAAGAATTGACATTTAATCTTGGCAACACTAGTCTCAGCACAAAAAATAAAGTTTTATCTCCTCTGGAAGGTTGGAGGAGTAAATTTTCTTCTATTGGATAAACATTCACATCTAGGCCAACTGTTCACTCCTTAGTCGCTTCATGAAATCCATCTGTAAAGTCCTCAAATGCCTGGAAATGAGGCGGTTTGGAGAGCACATTCTTCCTGCACCCACCTCTCATTTCTGCTTCCTGATTCTCCTTCACAAATCTTAGAGCACCTTTGAAGAAGACAACGATCCCTAAGTAGAAGTGACTTTGCACTTATGTGTCTCCTTTTCAACTGTGGATATTGGTCATTTCTATCATGTCTCTTACAAGCACGACAATAAATAACAAACGGCCCCCCCTTTCCTAAATACAAATTATGCTATCCAAGAGCCAGCAGGAGAGAGGTTACACCCGAAGGATGTGAAGTTTCAACGGTAGATTTGCTGATTATTTTCGAGTTCCATGTGTTTTAGTTTCAGATAAAATAGATTTAGGTAATCTGTGTGTTGCAAATACCATACATGGAAAAGTCCTCTGACTACAGCCACAGATATGCCTGTTCGTCTATATTTCTAAAGAAGTCATCCTCCAGTGCAAACCTGATTATTCCACTCCTGTTTTAAAGCATTTAGTGGTACCTTTGGCTTATAGCAGTGATTCCTAAACGTGACATGCCTGTTAAAATGCAGATTTCTGATCTTGCTTAGAAACTGTAATTCAGTTACTTTGTGAGGAGGGCCCCAAATCAACACTTTTGTTAGGAATCCAGTAGGAAGCAGATTCCTTAGCATGATTAAAATAATTTAGCCTACACCCATGGGGGAACTTCCGAATTCTACTTTTATTTTTTTCCTAACCCATTGTCTAGGTGACTTTTCTCGTTGCTGAGACAAAATACCTGCCATCCACAGTTAAAAGGAGGAAAAATTATTTAGCTCACAGTTTGTGTAGGTAGCTTTCAGTCCATAATCTGCTGGCTCCAAAGCAGTGTGGTGTGGCAGAGGGACAACAGTTAATGGTGGCAGAAGATACCAAAAGCAACAAGAGCAACTGGGAGGAGCAAGTCTCTTTTTGTTCTTTACATTGTATGCAGGCTACCCACCCTAGGGTGTGTGTAGCACTACACCCCCAACCCCAGCCCTCGACAATGAACCAGTTCTAAACTGTAGAGGCAGCTGCTTCTGAAAAGCCCACTTCCATGACTGCATGAGGCTTTTGGGGGACATCTAGATGCCAACTGTAACATTGCACCCCCAGATCCCCAAAAGATTCATGTACATCATTTTATGCAAAAAACATTTAGTCCATCTCTAAGAGTTGCCAACATCCTAACAGTTTCAGCATTGCTGAAAAATCCAAGTCCCATGTCTCCTCTGAGAGGTAAGGTAAACCCTTAGCTGTGAGTCCCTGTACAAATGAAAATAAAGTTAAACACTTCTAACAATCAATGGCACAAGATAAACATTTCAATTCCTAAAGTTACAAATGGGTATACAAAAGATTGGGATCAAAGCAAGTCTAAAATCCAGTAGGATAAACAGTAAATCCTATAGTTCCACACACAGCTTCAGATGGAGCCTGCAGCAAACTGTGAGCTCCAAAGGGCTTGAGTGGTTCAACCCCTACTGCACTTCTGATGCCTGTAGCTCCCAGGGATTCTCTCTTGCAGGTCTCCTCAGACAATCCATGTGCCCAGCTTCTCCAAACTTCTGGGGTCTCTACTGAACCTTTAGCTTCATCCTCACAGCTTCACATATTTCCCTCTCAGGGGCACACTGCCTGGCCTCCCAGGCCTTCTCAAATTGGGGTGGAAGACTTTTTAACCCCATAACTCTTGAATTCTGCATGCATCTAAAATCCGCACCAGGTACGTAACGCCCATGTCTGTTGCCAGCTAGAGCAGTAGCCAGACTTCCCTCTCTCTTCATTGTAGGGGTCAAGTGCCTGGATCACTGAGCACTCTAAATCCAATTCTGAAGAAAAAATTCTCTATGCCACTGCCATTCTGGAACCTGGTCCTCTGAGGCTTTCTGTTCAAAGCATGTCTTTCACCTTTGCAATTTTGAGGTTGCAACAGGTGGAGATGTGCTGCTTCTTGCGGTGTCCTCAGGCCATCTTTTATATCTCTTGTTCCTTCTCAGTAGCTGACATCTCCTCTGTTCTACCTTTGCAACCCACAGCTTTACTGCAGCTTCCTTTCTGGTTAACCTCACAATTTTTTACATCATTCTGATGGGCTCTTTGCTCTTGATTCTCAACATAGATCTGGCTAAAAGCCCCTAACAATAGCCATGCCTCTACCTCAATGTTAGATTGCCTTGAAATTTCTTCTGCCAGATTAATTAGTCTGCCACCCTTAATCTCAGTCTCAGACAAAGTTTCTGGACACAAGCAAAATGCAGACAAACTTTCTGCCCAGCCATAACATACATCATCTGGAGTCCAGCAGCCAGTGCAGTCCTTCTCAGCAGAAAACTCCTGAACCTGGTCCTTACCAGGAGGATCTGGTCATTTGAGCTCTGATCAGAATCTCTCATATAGGACTACCTAAGGCATTCCAGCTCTACTCTTTTTTTTTTGCGGTACTGGGGATCGAACTCAGGACCCTGCACTTGCTAGGCAGGCACTTATTCCACTAAGCTATATCCCCAGCCCCCAGCTCTACTCTTTTGGGTGATATCTCCAAATCTTTCCAAACTCTTCCTGAAAGCCATTCTCGAAGGCTGCTGAACAACATGAGCAGGTGTAGTCACAGCAACAACCTCACCTCTATGGTACCGAATTCTGTCTTGATCATTTTTCTCATTGCTGAGACAAGACACCTGACATCCAAGGTTAAAGGAGGAAAGGTTTATTTGGCTCACATTTGTAGAGGTTTCAGTCCATAATCAGCTGGCTCCAAGGCAGGGTGCATGACAGAGGGGCAGCAGTTCATGGTGGCAGAAGAT
This sequence comes from Dinomys branickii, assembly GCA_004027595.1. NCBI lineage: Eukaryota > Metazoa > Chordata > Mammalia > Rodentia > Dinomyidae > Dinomys > Dinomys branickii. The sequence goes on from PVLD010001654.1 coordinate 99,143, forward strand.
ACCCAAAACAGCAAGAGTAAAAGGGATGAGCAAGCCTCCTTTCCTCCCTTAATTTTGGGCATCAGGTATTTTTCTCTCAGCAACAAGAAAAGAAACTAAGAGACTCATCATCAGTCCTTTCCCTTTCCTTCCTTATGCCCCTTCTCTTTCATTTCACCCTCCTGAACCTCCTAAACCCACTTGAACCCTGACCCACAGACAGGGACTTGTTGTAAAGAGCTTAGTTCCAAAGTACCTCTGTAGAAAACTATCCCTTAGATGCTAATCAAGTTTTCATTCCTTCAGTAGTCCATATATTTTATAATTCATTGTTGTAACCACATTGAATTACAATTATTTGTTGACACATCATTTTCTCCTAGTAAAAAAAGAAGCTTATTAGGTACAGGCATTGTGTCTTATGCTTTTTTTCGTATTTCCTCTGCCTGGAGATATATCAACAATACTTGCCAAATAAATGGATGGATGAGATATAGAAGGTTGTTTCTGGGAATGGATCATTAAATGGATAACATTGTTTCTTTCAGATGTGCTTTCTGTTTTAACATTGCCCCTTAACAGAGATTAAGACTATTTATTACAGCTGGGAGACCAGATCTTCCACCAGCATAGCTGATGCCTTTGGAAAACTACATAGTCAAGACAAGGTTATTTAGGATGCAGTGCGACCCAGCAATAAATGTCAAGGATAGTGGGTAGAATTTTGATTAATAATTAAATATTGGCATATCATAAAGTATATTCCCACACAATACTTACCAGTTTCAAGATGAAAACTAGGGACATTATGGTGGAAAAACAGCCTAGAAAGGAAATTGACCTAGTGAACATTAACCTCGCTGGTGCGAGAGTTGACTGGCCTCAGGCGTCTGGATGAGATACCTCAAGAAAAGCGCACCTGAGCATCTCTAGAAGGAAAATAGGGTCTGAGTCAGGAAATAAAGAATTGTTAGACAATTTAGGGTAGGGAAATATCCACAGGAGAAGGAGGAGCCCGAAAACCTGCTCCAGGAAAAGGGAGAGTGAAAAATACAAGGCAATTAAATGCGTGGTTGGAGGTTCACTACTGAGCTAGAAATTAAAGAAACGTTGGACAGTGGGCAGGCTTGAGAGTAGGTTGTTATGTAGGTTGTAGCGTTGCAGCAATGTTTATTTCTTAGTTTGGATGGTGCTGTGGTTGTGTAAGACAGCGTGCTGGCCGTGGAGAAGTGGATAGTAGAGGAATTCAGAGTGATGAGCTATCAGGTCTGCAGTTGCCACTTAGATGATTTTTTAAAGAATGATAAAGCGCCAGTGAAGAGAGAAACAGATACACGGGAGCAAATGGACAAAACGGCGGTAACTGGGAATCTAGGTGAGGTGATTTCACATATGTCCTGTAGATTTTCTCCATGTTTCATTTAAAAATAAGTGATTGATCTCAACTTGGGGCAAGGTAACAAGGATCAGATTAAAGTCACGATTCAAACCACCGCCGAGGCAGCCAGGTCCGGGGCAGGATGTTGAGGACAAAGAAGCTCTGGGGTTCCGCAGAGAGCGCCCTTTGAGTGCTCGGCACAGTGGGGTCCAGTGCGCGCATGTGAGGGGACCGGGGCTGCAGAGGATATTAGGGAAAAGGAACTTAGCTCTTACAAAAGGCAAGACATAGTGTCTGCTCCCAGCGGCAAGACTGGAAAATCCCATGATTCACTGGGTAAAACAGAAGATCTTACTTCAGGACTCAAGAATAAATTACCGAAATTCTGCTGCTCCGCTTCAGTCTAATAAACTTTAAAAATCAAGACCCAAAAGGATAAAAAATGTTTCCAAGGAACTTAACTGTGCCCAAGAACAAAGCTCAAGAATATTTATAGGTGTACAAAAAATATCCCGGACCTACAAGGTAAAAGTCACCATGTCTGGTGTCTAATAAAAAAGCACCAGACATTCTAAGTAGAAAAATACGACTTATAATGAGGAAAAGAAAAAATTGAAATCTACCCAAAACTAGCACAGGACATTAGAGCTATCGACACAGACATTAAAAAAGTTATTATTATAGTATTCCAAAAGCTGAAAAATAAATTAGATGTAGAAAATATAAAATATAAATGCAAAGAAACAGCTAGATGTAAAAACTATAATATCTGACATGAAAAATACACTAGATGGGATTATACCCAGTGAAACTACAAAAGAATGGCTCATAAGCTTGAAAACACCGGTAGTAGCTACCCAAGATGAAATACGAAGAAAAAATATTTTCAAAAGTTTTAAGAGCATGAGTAGCTATGATACAACTTTTAGCAGGCTAGTATATGTGCAAAGAATGCAGGCCAGTATATATCCTCAAGAGAATAAATGGGAGGAAAGAAAGAGTATTTGGAGAAATAATGACTGAAAACTTCCAAATTTAGTGAAATTTATAAAACATCAATCCAAGAATGCTGATGAACTCTAAACACAAGAAAAATAAAACTACACCAAGGTATGCAGTAGTCCAATTTGTCAAAACCATTGATAAATAAAACATGAACAGCTAGAAGGGAAAGTACATGCTGCAGACAGAGGAACAGAGATAAGGAAGACAGCAAATTTACCATCGGAAATTATGTACACAGAACTGTAGAACAATATCTTTAAAAGATAACACAGTTATCAACCTAAGGTTTATCCTTAGTGTAATAAGAATCATTTCAATCATACAAAAACTGGAAGAACTCATTTTCAACAGATCTGCTTTACAAGAAATGTTAGAAATAGCCCTTTAAACTGGAGGAAAATATCACAGATCAAAATAAGGACCTTGGAGCTGGGTTGTAACTCAGTGGTAGAGCACTTGTCTGGCATATGTAAGGCCCTAGGTTAGATGCACAGCTCTATAAAAAAATCCATTTAAAAGAATGAGAACCACAAGTGGGAACTAGGGGAAAATACATAAGGTTTATTTTATTACTGTTTAAGTTTCATTTACAAATATTTGACTGAGCAGAAATTATAGCACATATTATATACTTTCAATAACTGTTTCAAATTAAACAACACAAGTTAAATAAGCTTGAGAGACACAAACTATTAAAGCTCAAAAGCCACTGCACCAAAAATTACAATATAAATATATCTGCGGTGGTAGGAAGCAGTTCAGCAATTAGCTGGAAAGAAGTGAATAAAAGGGGCAGGAAGGAGAGAATGCGGGGAGGCATAAGGAATACTGGCCTTGTACCATCCAGCTGCTGTTTACTGTCATGATTGTGTTGATGGTTTAATGGGTATAGACATTTGTCAGCACTCATCAAATTTTGTCCTTTATTTCATGCATTTATACCACCATCTATTTCCTAAAACAAAAATATTGCTATGTGCTAGAGAGATTTTATGGGCAGGTAATGCAAGTTAATTGCTTAAGAATTGGATCAAAGTAAGCAGATTAAAAACAGGGAGGAAAAACTGGTACAGTGGGAAATAAACCTATGGGACATCTTGAAATAGGATAAACAATAAAAGCAACAAAACCAATCCCATCCTTACTCTAGATTACATACGTACAGCCCAGCACTTGTGCAGTAAGGCCAGGCCACTACAGGTAGATGCAGATACAAACATTCCTCACAGTCATCACCACAAGAGATGGGACCGTGAGAAAACCAGAACTGACGACTCACCACAGGCAGACAGGAGAGGTTTTTCTTTTTCTATCTAGACTGTGTACCCTAGGATCTTCTCAGAAGGAGAAAATTCCATTTCTACTCCAAGATAGCCCTGTATGTCTCTGCCTCCCCTTCCCAATAACTCCTCCCCCAAAGGGAAACGTCTTAGCCAAGGAATGGGCTTGGAATGGAAACAGCTTCCTTTCCTCCTCCCTCCGTCTTTGGAACAGGCAGCATTCTCTTCTGTTCTCTCTTGATGATTTTTTAAACCAGAACAGTCTGCCTCCTTCCAATAATGAGGAAGCTGTTGTGATTCGACAAGTGGGAGAGGCTGTGATTCTGGCATTCAGTAGTAAGAGGAGTTCCCCTCCAAACTCAAGCCCATCTCCTACTTTATTTTATCATTAAGAAAGGAGGTACATTTTGCCTCCTTCTGCTGACTCTTTTATTATATTTCTCAATCTGTGTAAAGCTTAGTGGGGAAGAGGGTTATTATTCACTGGTTCTCTCCAAGACCTCAATCAGCCTGGATGCCCAGGAGTCAGGCAGAGCTAAAGGACGTTCTCAGGAATCTCTATCACCAAGAAGCAGCCTGTGAGCCAGACAGGAAGACATTGCAGACATGTCAAGCTGCAAATAAATAGCTATAATTGTAATTTGTTTAAGGCTCTGGCCTTCATTTCACATTTCAACAGCGATGGAGGCCAGGACCCTGTTTCCATAGTTGGTCTATTAGAGTATTAATTGAAACAATGTTCTCTCCAAGCCCAAAGTTCACACCAGAATGGGCAGGTGGCCACCGTTACAGCCTGAATAATTGAGTCTAGGAGGTCTCACAATACAACTTGTAGAACACAAAATACAATTATCAACAACAACAATTTTCAAATTTCTATAATTTATTCTATGATGTTCAGAGATATCTGTCTGTCTGTCTGTCTATTCCTTCCTGACTATATCCTCAAATCCCTGAAGTTTCTGTGGTTTATGTCCTTTCAGAGTCTTGTTTAATGTTTTCTTTCAGTTTGCTGAGCCTCACTGCATCTTTCCATTAGGTTTGTCTCCCTGACTAGGTTAATGAGAACCTTCTGTTGATTAGAATCCCTCTCAAAACAAATTAATTTTATTTAGTTACCAAATCCTCTATTTATCTCATCTGAGCAAACTGTACATGTCTAGATTTATGGTAAATATGTACACTGACTAAATCTAAATGGAATGACCATAGTTTCCCTCTGTGAAACCCAAATTCTTTTGTGATTAGGTAGGGGCTAGCTTGCAATTCCCTACACCTAGGCTGTTTGAGTGGGACTCATTTTGCAGACTATAATTTACTAAAGTTTTGCAAGTGTGGTAGGATATTCACCCCAATCTAGGCAGAAAGTAAGAACATATGTACCACGCCCTCTTAGTAGCACAGCTATTGGGATCGCACTATATTTTGCCGGCTAAGTTCTGTTGCTAGTTGCTAAGTTACCACACAGGAAATTGGCATCCCTCACTACCATTCCGATTATCATGTTCACCTTGCATGCATATCCTACTGGCCATCTTGCACTGAACTGTCATCTTATACCCTGACTTTTGAGTTCATTCATACAAAAAGAGTAACCAAGGTTTTCAAATGCCAGATGGGTTGAAATGTCACAGAAATTTCGGAAAAAGTAAAAGCAGAATATCCCTTCAAAAGTTAAAGCATCTAACCAAAGCATTTACACTTGGCTGCTTTAACCTGTGAGCAGATTGCAGATATCTGCAGTTGCAGACGTTAAGGCAACAGAGCTGATCATGCTGAGGGTACAACAGAATCTCAGAACCTCAAGAAACTAAGAACTATGCAAAAAGAACCAGATTCATCTAGAAGGTAAAAGCCATTTCCCATTTGGGTCTCCGGTGCATCCACATGCTCATTCAGCTCTCAGGCTTTGATGTTGCTGGCTAGGTTATTTCTCTTCTGACCTTTCAATTTCCAAAGTAGAAATTAGCCACACAAGTCTGCTCATCCTTCCTGGAGGCAAGCTGGCTTTGTGAGTCTGGGTGGAATCTCTGCGAAGGTGGTAAGAGGCAGCTTCCACAGTGGTACTGATACACAGGATTTCCGGGCACCAGCCTTGTTTGTGCGACTGTTTTCAAGTTTCTGATCTCCAAAGTTGTTCTCAATCTCATCTCCTAAATTGTCCAGAAAATAGAAGTCTTTGGATTATACCTTCCTCATTTCCCCACTAGTAAACCTACAAACCTGCTTTTATGAGCATGCATTCTTTCTACCTCGTAATAAAAAATGTCAATATTTACGGGGTATTTCTTATATAAAAAGAAACATCCATAGAACTTTGTATATTTAGGCTCAGCTGGTTCTCAAGCAGGTCTGAGGGGTAGGCAACTGCATTAGCACCACTTTATTGATGAAGTCACTGCACTTCAGGGAGCCCAGGCCGCTTGCCTTGTCCCACAGCTTGGACGGTGACAGAGCCAAGATGCCAACTCATGCACTCTGGTCAGTTCATCTACCTTCCTTATTCTACCACACCAAGCAAGAAGATCCACCTGTTGAAATTTATGGCTTCCCAGGGTTCTCGTGTTGACACTCAGTGCAGACTTACTGAGCACTCACTGTGCTAGCTCTGTGGGCGCAACAGTGTGCAAAAGCAGGTATTAAATAAACAGTCCCCCTTGTTCATGAGAGACCCACTCCAAGACGCCTGTGAATGCCTGAACTTACAGGTAGTATTGAGCCTGTAATAGTGTTTTTCCCAATCATACCTGTGGGTCTTTCACCTTTTCACCTACAGGAAGCACTTTCCATGGCATATCCAAACTACCATCATCACCATACTGCATAGCCGTTACTAAGTAAAAGAAGGGTTACATGAAGAGAAAAACTGCGATACCACGGCAGTCAGTGTGAAAACCCTCTGGCTTCTGAGTGCCTGAAGTGCAGGCAGCGTCTGCAGCGTGTTTACGCTGGACAGAGAGATGAGTTTTGTCCTGGGGCGGAAGTAGTGGGATGGTTGGAGATTTCATCATACTACTCGGGTTGGCACACAACTTAAAACTTATGAATTAGGTGTTTTTACAATTTTTTATTTAATAGTTTCAGGTTAGAGTTAACCTTAGATAACTGAAGCCCCCGAAAAAGGAGGAGACTAAACTAGTCCCACTGGCTCATACGCAATGAAGAATAGTGTGAGGGGGGGCTTCACTACCCAGAGTCCATAATACAGTGGGGTCCTGATCTAGACGGGGACCAGAGGAGGCTTCCTAGGTGAAGAGATGTGTACGTGGAACACTGGAGAATGAGTGAGGTTTACTCTAGGAGAGAGGAGCAAGGATCGTTATTACTGGGGGTAGGAGGATCAGACAATGTCCAAGATGAGTCTCAGGCTCATGGTTGTCTCATCTGAGACCTGGTTACCCAGGTTTCTTTGTGAAGAGCATGTTGGCAATTTCTTGATATTTTCCTTGGATTTGAAGTCATTCATTATACAGTGTTTTGTGTATTTTGTATATTTCTATAGTCTATCAAGTGTGTAAATATAAATACATAAAGTGCATAAAAATATGTGTACGTGTGTGTGTATCTCCACCCAAAAGAAGAAAACAAGAAAACAAGTCGCAGGGCAAAGGGAAATGGCATGGTGAGTGAGCAGGGCAAGGAGCACAAGCCAAAGCTCGTGGTTTTAGTACCAACCTCAGCTTTAACTCCCTGAGTGACCTTGGACCTCGGTCTCTTTGTCTATATCTACAATGCAGAGGGTAGAACCCGCCTTGGTTCATCCGCCACAGCCATTGCAATGATTGGAGCTTTGAAAACATTCTCATGCTTTGACTATGAACTTCGAGAAGTCCTATTTAAGTGCAGATCCCAGGTAAGTTTATTTCAGTTCCTTCTGCATTATGGGATTTCTTGCTGCGAAAAAAAAAAATGTGTGTGCTTTGTGAACCAGGATTTCAGAGCCCCAGATTTCCTTCACAAGTTCAGCACATGTCCCTCAGGGCATACGGTGCACACTCCCCTTTTAACAGCTTCTCGTTTCACCTCATGCTCAGTGTTTCTGCTGCAGAACGAATGCCACCCCATGTCTGGTGCTGGCGGAGTGGCCCTTGTGGGTCTTAGCTCATTTTGTGTCCTTGATGAGTGCAGCTGAAACTGGTTGGGAAAGGGGAAGAATGCTGTTGTGCTTGATAAAAACAAAACATATTGTTTAAGAAAGAGAGGGACAGAACAGAAAGCAGTTGCGTTGTGGAGATGGAAGGTGGTCTAACGGCTACAGGGACAAATTTCAAACTTGGCATTGGAGGCCACTGGCTTCCAGTCCTAAATATGCCATGTCGAACTGTATGTCCTGGACAATGTTTTAACGAGCTTTCTGTAACTATAACAAATACCTGAGATAGTGAGCTTATAAAGAGAAAAGGATTATTTTGGCTGATGGCTGTAGACGTGTGAGCACATACTCAGGAGGCCCTCATTGCTTTCTGGCCTCTACTGGGGTGCCAGGTGGCAATAGTAGGGAGACTCAGCAGAACTAAACTGCTCACCTCATGATCAGGGAGCAAAAGAGAAAATTATTTTTTTCAAAAGAGAAAATTTTGAAGAGGATGGTTCCTACTAGTCCTGTCTAGGGCAGGTGCTCAGTCATCCAAAGGCGCCCACTACGTCCTGCCTCTTAAGGCCTGCTTTCTCCCAGTAGCACTCTCCTGGAACCAAGCCTTTTTTTATAAAGGCCTCTGAGGGACATTTAAGATTAAGCAGTAGCAGACAGACACGAACACACACGTGCAAATGTACATGCTTGTGCTGGTAGATATGGCTGTGTGCATGTGAACACAGGCACTCACTGCCTGACAGTGTTGTGTACCTGGAAATGCATCCTTCAGTGATTCCAGCATTGTACAAACATCTTAGAGAGTAGGCTGAAAGGTAGAGTGCACTGTCTACAGCCACCCAGGCTACAGGTCATGTAACACTGTATGTGTAATGCTACATAGTACATTTCTACAGTGCACTGTAAACGTGCTTTATGTTCAAAATGTACTCTTTTTAAAGTTCAGCAACTGTGAACTATGCTCATGTAGTTTTATAATTTAGGATGATATTTTGTTATTTTAAAAAGTTAGAACCTTTATCTATATTAATTTTATTACAGCTGAGATTGGTGGCACATATCCATATTCCTAGCACTTTGGGAGGCTGAGGCAAGAAGATCTCAAGTTTGAGCCCAGCCTGGGCAACTGAGTAACTTAGCAAGACATTGTCTCAAAATAATAAAAAAAATATTTTAAAGGACTAGAGATGCACTTCAGTGCAAAGGTCTTAGGTTCAATGCCCACTACTGCCAAAAGAAATCTACAGTTCATGTCAACTGTTTTCATTATAACAGCAGAGCTTTAAGTAGTTTTTGGAATTCCTAGGTTTTCTACAGAACAAGATTTGAAACTCTACAGCCAAGAAAATGCCCAGAGTTAAACTGCAAAACTGCCCTGGTACAGACGTCACAGCTAACTATGACACCTGGACTCTGCAACCGGCACCTCTGCAGCCTTTAACTCTGAACACTGGACGCTGCCATCACAGGACTCTGATTGCCCTGCAGCTGCTACCTCTGCCTGAGTCTCCCAAGCTATCAAGTCTCCTGGCACCAGAACTTCCAGATTTGAATTCTTCAGTGGATGCATATTACTGGAGGAGACTGGGTCACATATTATGGTCCCAGCACTAAAGAAATTTGGAAAAAAATGAGCATACAGTATCTTCAGCTTCTGTGGTAGCTGAAGGTCATGCTTCTATACTAGCATGACCTTCCACCATGAATCCTAAAGTGGAGAAGCCTCCAAACATACGTAAAAAGTCCATATGTTTATTTGGACAACAGAAAAGAGAGATAAGTATCTGCTTGAACAGAGTAGTGCTAATAGATGTCAACTGCTAAGGCAGGCGAATGAGCCTGGTTTCACAGTTTAAGAAAGCATTCCAAACAGGAGTAGTCTATATGGTGGGCACCTAGTCTTAGGAATGTTCACAAAGTCTCAGGAATACCCTGAGAGACCAGAGCACAAAAAGCAACATAGCTGAGGCCCCGGGAGCAGATATTTCCATTTAAATCCAGAAACCTGGTAAAAGAACAAAACCATAGCCATTTATATAAACCATGATACATATTTTAATTAAACTATCAAAATATATCTCATTTCTGACCAACAAAAAAATGATCCATCCGCCATCTCTAGAGGGAGATGAATTTTCTCAGATGACTGGTTCAATTTTTAGCGTTTATCAAGCAATCACTTTTGACAGGCAGAGGAAAGTCCCACTTTCGCTGTTTGACATTGGTGATGAGTTCATTTCGTGAGTTATTAAAAGTCTCCTAATCATTGACTAAAGTCTGCTATGCTGCAGGTTAAAACATGCAAAAAGCCTTTTGCTTCTTGAATTGCCACATCCTAGCCCATTTCCAGTGGTTTTTTGTTATTTCTGAGGGTAGAGGGAGGCAGCAGCCTCTGTGCAAGAGGCAGCTCTGCTTCTGATGGGCTCACTGGCTCCAGGCTCCTGGTGGGGCTAGTTGGATGCACGCTCCCAGGGAAGCAAAGCTCCGGAAAGCCCGACCTGAGTGCCTCCAGTGTGTGCTCATGCCAAGACCCTCCCAAAATGGGTCTTTGGAGAACTTAGGTCTCTGAGTGTGGAAAGCTGGTTCAGAGCCAGCACACCTTCTCTAAAGGCCCTGAAACATTAGGATGAGGAGCAAAGAGCTTTTCTTTCTTTTCCTAATCTCTATTTACCTTTTGGGGAAAAAAATTAATATCAATTTTAACATGCCGTGATTGCAGAGTGGCCACCTGTCCCCTCTCACTGCAGATCAACAACCGCGATCTTCCAGAGTCTCTGACAGCAGGTCCCGCTGGCAGAGGAAGCAAGTCAGCCGGCCCTTGGAAGGCAGCCGAGCAGCAGCAGGAGGCCTATTAAATCCACAATTTTAGACTCTGGGGTGGGCATTTTCTCGGGGTGTATTAAGTAACACACCTACTCGAGTTACTGTGTGAACTCCGTGGACAGCTGCGCTTCCAGGGAGAAGCGAAGGCTGCGCGGCTGCCCCCATCCCCCACGCTCACCTTCCGAGCCCAGGGAGCTCAGGTCAGACTCCCCACCTCTGAGGAGGCTCTGGTTCGGGGAACAGTAGGGAGAGCTGACTGAAATCTGACAGGGCCCCAGAGCCTCCCGGAGTCGCCGCAGAACGAGAAACTCCAAATGTTTGGGCTTTCTGACAAAGTCACAAATACAGAAGGAACGTCTTTACCCGAAACACAGAGAGAAACAGAAGAATCCACTCACCACAACGCACACGGCCTCTCTCTTATATCCAGAAGAAATACCTAAAGCAGGATGGGAATGCTGGTTCACACAACAGATTCTGGAGCCCAGAAAGATGTGGGTTTAAACAGTTTAAAGACTTGGCATGACTTTGGATGGGTCTTTCTTCTGTGTCCAAACTTCGTTTTGTCTCTCAGGATAAAAAAAAAAGTATCACCTCATAAGTTTGTGTGAGACATAAGTGAGACAGTAAACATTAAATGTGACATTGCAAAGCACAGGCTTCGTGCATCTGTTTTACCGTCTTCGCAGGTAGTAGTGGTAGCCCATTGTACTTAAGATCTCCCTCTCTTTTCTAAGTAGTGAGTGAGCTTTTCCTTTAAATAGGCTCATGTACCATTTTAAATATTTTATGTAAGAATATGGTTCTATTTAGTGAAATACTTAATAAAACTGCACTCTCTGTCTCTTCCTTTATGCCTTGTGAGCAAGATGCTGCCTTCATAAAACATAAAAGCTCTTGGTGAAATGGATTCTCACAGAATTTAACAACTGGAATTCCATGCAAGAGGGAAAATTCAGTGACCAAAAAGGAAACCCCAAAAGAAAAGTACAGAGAGGAAAATGTGTGGAAACACCATGCACAGGAAGACTCCTGTCTAGACTGAGTAACACAACGTTGACCCAAGGAGAGCATCACAGAAATGCTAATGAGCAGAGTTTACCTCTGCCGTGGTGCACACTCCCAGCACCCCAGGCAAGGGGGCTTCCTGCGGTGACAGAGGGGCATGAAATATGGATTGTCAGGAGTTTGGGGACCCTGAGCAGGGGTGAAATTCATCCTGGGCTTCTTACATTGCCCTCTTCTGTCTCAGATTCTGTTGTATCATGAGGTAAATTTGGCAAGAAAATAGAAGAAAGAGAGAATCCATTTAAACGATGGCAGGAAATCTGTTTCTGGGCAATTGTTTGGCAAGTTTAACAATAACCAAGGAGAGAGATAATGAGACTACCACAGTAATTCTCTGAGTTTCTTCCTCCGTATCCCTTCAGAAAGCCTGTCTGGTCTCTCCTGGTAGGCGGAGAGCTATGGGAGTAGCTTCCCTTTGTTTTGCCTCGGAAGGACAATGTGCTAGGGGAGGTAAGCACAGAACCTAACAAGAGTAGGACATGAAAGTGAAGGGGAGCTGGCCAAAGAAAAAGGGAGCTTTAACAGATGAGGGATTCTGCAAAAAAGGAATTCCGGGCTGATAATGTGGCAGGGAAAGCACTATTAATACGTTTTATGCCAAGTTTTTGTTCAGAACTTTACGGTTCTCATTGCTTTGAACTTTTTAGAATTTCTGTACTACCCCTTTCATCATATTGTCGATCCCTACCTGATTGTATTTGACAAAATAAATCATGAATAAACAGCAGAAAAGCCCTATACTCCAAAAGAGACTTTAAAAAAGCTTTTGCTTCTGACATTTCCTAGTTTTTTAAAAAGAAATTATTTTCTTCATAAAGAACATTAAAAAGTCAGGTCAAATTTATACGTTTTAATTATTTAAATACAAACTGTATTCAGGTGCCTGCTCAGATTTACAAGGGATCTGAAATGTCTCTGCCTATTGATTTGGGATGTTAGAAAAATCTTAGAATTGCCAGGAGTGGTGGTGCACGCCTGTAATCCCAGCACTCAAGAGGCTGAGGCAGGAGGATCATTGTGAGTCTGAGACCAGCCTGGGTTACAAAGTGAGCTCAAGACCAGCCTGAACTGCGTACTGAGATGCTATCTCAAAAAAAAAAGGCAAAAAAAAAATCTTAGAATCATATACACCTAAACACGGGAAAAAACACAGAGGCCAATTTATCCAGAGTCCACATGATGCAGGGGTCTATATCTCTGTGTATAAGTTGCCTTTTCTGTCATAAGAAATACCTGAGATAATCAACTCAGGGAGAAATTCTATTTTTGGTTCATAGTTTTGGGTATTCTAGATCATTCTCAGTCGGCCCTGTTACTTTGGGCCTATGGTAAGGCAGCAGATCATGGTGGAAGGGTATGGCAAAGCAAACCTGCTCACCCAACGGCCAGGAAACAAAAGACAGGAAAAGGCAGTAATAGGATCCCATAATCCTCTTCAAGAGCACCCCTCCCCCTCCACTGGTCTGAAGATCTCCTCCTTGGCAGCATCTCTCAGTGTTCCAGTACCTTCCAGTACCACAACCCCAAGGACCAAGCTTTAACATATAGAAATTTGGGAGACATTCAAACTATAGCATTTGTCAGCCACCTATTAGATGGTAATGGAGTGTCTGCTTGATTTTCTAGTATGGGAAAATTCAATAATTTCCAACACGGAGCATTCCTTTGTTGAGAAGCTATTCTATCAGAAGCCTCTTTATTAAATCAAATCTACCCAGTCATAGTCAACTTTTCTGTTGTTGAAATATAAGTCTTGATGCCCGCAATTTAAAGTAAGGATGATATAATTTGGCTCATGGTTTTGAGGGATTCAGTCCATGGTGATTAGTTCCAAGGAAGAACTATCATAGCCAGAGGCATGGAACAACATGGGGGAACAAAGATACTTAGTTCACAGCACAAGAGAAGCAGAGCAGTGAAATGGCACCAGAGAGGAAGAAGCCAGGGACCAGATACAGTACCCAAGGTCAGGCCTCCATGACACACCCAGACACACCCTTTACTAATCCCCTCAGTGGATCCCATGCTAGTAAGTCAATACAGTGAAGCTCAACCGTTGTCACCTCCCTGCACCCCGATGTTTACTCCATTGGCTCTAGTTCTGTTCTTTATAACCTTTCATTGCAACTCTACAACTAGCAGCTCTTCTATATAACTGCCCTCAAAATATGTGACGCCAGTTCTCATTTTCTCTCATGAGTTTTCCGTTTTCCTGGAAAAGAGATAGTTCCCCTTTCTTTGCCCATTCCTCAACTGATGTAATTTCTAGACGATTCTCCATCCCCACCCCTCTGAGGAGGTTTGTTTCTTCCTTCACTTTTTTTCTCTCTCTTTTAAGAGCAGACTTTCCTAAAGAGCAAACGAAACGTTCTTTTCCAAGATCTGATTGGGCTTCATCATTCCATGCACATTATGGCATGTGATAGTGCACTATAAAATGTTTTATTGCTCTGCATTTGAATAGAAGATGACTACATTTGTTAAGGAAACTCTTTCCAAACAAATCGTCATAAAACCTTTACAGCATCCCACTTCATCACATAACTTTTTAATGCTGCTCCTTTTGTTTGGTTTTGGTTCTGGTTTTCAGCCCTTCTTCACTTTTTTCCCCTTGAAGTATTGGAGTTATTCTGGAAAGTCCCATAGAGAGTTTCAAATTGGAAACCTGGTCCTAAAAAGTCTTTTCCTGGAGACACTCTCCCGGGTTTGGACTGAATCGGACTGTGTGGAAATAATGATGCCATCCATGTGGCAGAGACCAGTGTGGTGCATATGTACAGTGTAAAGTCAGTTTATATATGGTTTGAAATTGTACCCCAGGGTTTGGAAAATGAAGGAGTTCATGTGATGGATATCATGACCACACATGAGGTGTTGTGGAAATACATATGTATCTTAAAATATACATAGCTCTAAGAATATACATATCTGTATATATGTATAATGGAAAGCTTTAAACTACCAAAGCCTTTAGGCAAATATTTTATAGTTATCTAATAGTGGGTATTTATAGCCTAACCTTTTAACTTCAAGGGTTGAGATTTGTCACTGCTGATGTCAAGCAAATACCAGCCGTGATTTGTGTAGTAACTTCACACCATTGGTATCAAATAATTAAGATGATCCTACTTTAAATGTTTGTTCAAAGGCACAGAGGACATGTTAACATTTTTAAAGCACCACAAGTAACTTTGAGATGTCTTTCTTCAGGATTCTGATTTTGAACATTTATTGTTGGACTTAAAAAAAGAAAAACAAGATGTCTGGCTATGAAAAGACTAGGATGTGTTAAAAGATTTGAAGTGTCTTTTCCTTTTTCATCCTACAAACTCTCTCCCTAAAACGCTACATTTGTGGGCATGCTGGGAATAGGAAGATAAGCAGTTTAGCTTTCTTTAGGAAAAATACGCTAACTACTTTAAGGTATCAAATCAAGAACAGTTGGAAAAGCAAGTTTGATTAAAGACAGCTAACATCATTTCAGGAAAGGGAGTCGTGCCTAACTGATTTGTTGGAATTCTTTGAGGAAATCACTACCCCATGAGCTGGTTAGGGGGAAGGAAGAGATCATAAACTGAGTCTTTCAGGAACTCTGTACAGAATTCTTCACTGTTGGTTAAGATGTTTAAAGTCTGAAGTCATGGGAGGGTGGGACAATTGACATATTGGGCTAAAAACTGGCAAACAGGACGAAAGAAAGAGTAACCATGGACAGAAATGAGTCAGCCTTGAAAACAAGCGCATAAGAAGTATCAGAAGGGAGCTGCATTTGGCACTGGAACAAGGTCTTTCAGAGGACACCAAAGTTGTCTCTTTGAGAAGGTGTCTTTTTAGGGAAGAGTGTGGGGAAGTGCAGGGTGGGCCTCAAGAGAGAACTCAGCCACAGCAAGCAGATTCTTGTGGCCTCTGTCCCTCTGCCTGGAAGGGCGCTGCATTATTGTGCCTTGGTTCTCAGTCCAAGTGGAATAGCACATTTCTTCTTTTTTGAGTGGCCCCCAAGTAATTGGGGGACAATTGCTCAGCAATTTTATTTGATTTAAGCCTTAGCGCAGCACAGACCTAGAACAGTCTGGATATGTTCTAAGATGAAACAGCCTTTTCTCTTTTCTGAAGTTGTCTTAAAAGATGAGAAGGGAATTCAAACAGCACCATGCTATACCCCACCATCAGGAACTTAGCACTCTGCTGCCTAGAGAAAGATAGTTCTGATGGGCATGATGTGGCACTTTCCACCCCTCACCTCCACTCTGCCCCCTAAGTTGACAGATCTGCTCTGCAGTGTCTCTGCAGGGTCCAGGGAAGGAAAGCAAAGTTCGATGAAAATTAATTAATCATTTATAGACATGGTCCACCTTCTGTGAGACGGGAGAAACTCTTGGTGAGCAACTCTTTTCATCCCCTTGAGTGATTTGTTTTGCAGATTTACTGGAAGTAAGTCCCGCCTACTTGTACCCCCTATAATCCTACCCACAGCTTCTGGGTGCAGTATGGGTTTTCTCTGAAAAAGGCAACCAATGAAACCTTTGTCTAGAATTAGATTAATATATTTGGGGAGAAGTAATGTCTGGAAAGTACATTTTGATGAAGAATGCTTTCAGGGAACTTGATTTTCAGAGGCCAGATGGCAGCACCATGGCAGTGGGAATGGGGAGCCTGCAGTGCCCGTAAAGCCCACACCTAGGGAGAGGTGTTTGCTTGCAGAGACATCTGGAGGATTTGCAGGTTGGATGAGGCCCTCAGGGCTCCTCTGTGGGACATCTGGGTTAGAGCAAAGGTTCCCAAGCTTTCCAGGTCAAGGACCATTTTCCAACATTAAAATCATGATTTTCCAGTGTAGTCATTTCATGTTGATAAGTTAAGAAAGCTCTTGAAAACAGGGTCTTGGTGTATTATTATAATGTGCAAAACAGGATTTTGCGATGCCCCCTGGGCTGCAAGTTTGAAACTGAACGTGCAAGAGCCCCTGCCCTTGCCTAGTTGGGGAGGTAACCACATAGAGAGATATCACTAAGGAGTCTACTTCCTGCTATAAGAGCAGTGAGAACCTGGTGCTCTGGAGTCACGTGTGAAAGGCAGCTTGCTCAATTCTGGTGGAGCTCAGGGGCACCTTCCCAAAAGGTGCAGCCACTCAGCACATCTGAGTGCCTGAGGTACAAGTGGCAATTGACCAGACATTGCCATGCTGGGGGTCTTCTGAGGAAGGAAGAAAGTCATGTGTAGGAATTCCGAGGTGAGAAAACAGGTTTCCTTCCTGGGTCCATGCAGCTAGAGTAGAGTAAGGAAAGAGTGATGAGGTTAAGTGCAGAAAGGAACGCAAAGGAAATCATGAGAGATCTATGTGTGCTAGTCACGTGGCACATTTATGTGGTTTTAAGTCAAGGACCGTGTAACTGTATAAACCTCAGGGAACCTGGTAAGAATCCTGAGGCTCCCTCATCTTTGAGAACCAAAGGTCTACAGCAAGTGGAACTGGACAGCCAGATACTCTAGGCTGCTAGGGCTGCCATGGAAAAGTACCACTCAAGAGTAGCTTAAACAAGAGAAATATACTGTTTCACAGCTCTAGGAACCGGAAATCAAAAAGTCAACAGCCCTGGTTCTAATTCAAGATTTTCTTTTTGATTTGCGGATGGTCACCCTATGCTTGCATGATGTTCTGAACCTGATATATACATCTGTCTCCAATTTTTCTCTTTTTATAAGTACACTAGTTGTGTTAGAGTAGGGCCCTTACTAATGATTTCATTTTAGCTTGATTACTTCTGCAAAGACTATCTAACATAAGGTGCCACTCCGAGATCCCGGGGTTAAGACTTCAACACAGGAATTTGGGGAGGAAATAATACAACTCATAAAACCCAGGTCAAGTTGCTCAAAGAGAGTCAGGACTCTCATAGTATTTGGTGACTCACTAGAAGTCCGCAGGTACCTGGAGGGAGGGAGCCGCAGAAACTCGAGAGACCAGGAAGGGAGGAAAGGAAATGTAAAGTCCAGACTTGACTCTGTCCTCCTCTTGCCTCAATTTGGCCTCAGTCCATGATTCTTGACAGGCTGGCTGTACCAAACCACGGGGAGTAACCGCTGCTTTTCACAGATAAGCAAAAGGTTGAAGTCACTTCCCGTCTCTTCCTCTGCACTGTGCAACAACCATCTTCCTCGCAAAGAAGGTCTCCAAATAAACGTCTCTTGCTTGCCGTGGGAGAGCCTCATCCAGAGTTAATTTTGACCTTGGCTCTTGGGAGAGAGTCACCTAATCAGAGAATTTCTCAAGAAAGATGTGGTGGCTACAACCTTGCCTTCCACAACAAATAGACTGCTTTTTAGGGTTGAGACTAACTTAGGCTGTCGGAATTAAACTGTGTCAAAAAACTTTCTTTCTAAATAGCCACTTGTCTATTTAGGGCAGACAAAAACAAATCAAGTGAAATAGATACGCAGGAGGCAGACTCCAGATCTACGTGTGGAGCCACGAAAGAAAGGGGAGGTAGGAAAAGCTCAATCATTTGAGGTGGATTTTGATACATATTTTAAAGACATTTTTAGGCCAAGCAGAATCAAAGTTTCCCTGTGCCCTGTGTGTAAAATCTTATTAATTGTTTTGAGGAATTCTCTGGAAAATGTCAGTTGATTTAAAGCCTCTTATTTTTATTCAATTTCCAGATGTGCTCGGATGTTCTTTGGAAAATAAACCCTTGTGATTAATATCCCCAGCAGTGTTCAATCAGCAGAGATTCTGGGACAATAAGTATTATTTTTCATTATTCTCCATGTCTCTTTAATCTATTCTTGTTTCCTCTTCTGAGAAGAGATGGGACTTCGGCGTATCAGGTAAAGGAGAAGAAAGCCGTGTTTTCAAAAACACAAAGGAGAAACTTTCTGAAAAGCCAGTGTGGGTTTCCTTCCCCTTTCCTGGCAAGCCTGAGTCGCAGAGGTAAGATAAGAAAAGAAGCATTTGAAAATGTCACTTTAGGCTGACAGGGAGTTGTTCATTCTTTTATAATAATTAAGTGAAGAAAAAATTGCTAACTGAAGGCTAATTTTCTCAGTGAAAAGGGTTATGATTGAATTTTAGATCCCTCTTTTCCGGGCCAATACAGGGTGTGGATTTCTGCCTCTTACCTCCTTCATCAGCAAAATCTGAAGCTCATTTCCATCTCTGCCTGGAGCAGTGGATTTGGACAGGTGTGGCCTGATGTCTGTGCTGGAGGCCACTGAGGGAAGAGGTCCCACAGAGGTGCTTGCTAATATTCAAAGGGACGGCAAAATGATGCTTCCCTGGAGTCCTGAGTGATTGCCACACCTTGAGAAGAAAGCAGTGAGGGGTGGCTGCAAGTTGAATAGTCTGGAAGAGTCACACCCCTGGGAACGCTGGCTGAATTGTGATATGATGTTTAAATCTGGGCTGAAGGGCAGGTGGGACATCTTTAGGACTCTGACTGTGAAAGGGTGTTGCCAGCAGGACAGTTTGTTATTTGTACCTAAATGAGCTGAATGTGTATAAAATTTAGGATAATGCCTAGCATGTGGTAATCAGAGGGCCCCATTTTAACAGAAAATTGCCGGGAAATGAGCAGTTACTTTGTAAATTGGTTCTCCAGCTTCCTATCTGGCTCTGGATACATACAATTCTATACAAATGGGACTCTGTGAGCTTCACTACAGAGCAAAAAGTCCTATCAAAAGAAAGTCACTTCACTCTTATGTCATGAGCCATTGTAAAGGAGGCTACATTACTTAACAGAGAAACAAGAATCAGTTGCTGTTTTCGGCAGCTGAGTTAGACAGAAATATTATAGGCAGTCAGACAGGGCCGGCCCTCGAAGGAGCCAGCATGGAAGACAAGACACCTGGAGAACGGAGATGTACTTGCTGTGGGCCTCAAGACAAAAAACTAAACAAATGCACCCACATACCTCCCTAGGTGTAAATGTCAGGGATTGATATTCTAAATAGGTAGCCACCACCTTGAAAAAGCCAGGAAGAGTCACTAGCCCAACAGAAAAGCTCCTGTTCTGTATACATGCCCCCTTGCTATGACTCGCTTCCCCATTCGATCCCAGTTTAGTCAATTTTACCTGAACAATTAACTTGTAATCTTACTGGCTGACCACAGTCTTGTCCCACCTCAGGCCCACCTTGTAATTTCCCATTTTCCCCTTATCTTGGACCCACCCCACCTTGTGGTTTTGCCCTAAAAAGTCCCTTGGAAGGGCAGAGTCCTTGTCAACCCATGAGGCCCCCTTCTGTCCCTCTCTTGGACAGAAGCTTTCTTTCCCCCAATAAATATATTCTGCTCTTAACCTCCATCGTTTCTAAAATTCATTCTTCTGTTTTAGAGAACACGAACTGGTCCTGGATATCATTCAGGTTGGGAGCTGCTGTTTTCCTGTATCACTCACACACTATATCAAGGGCTTACTGCACACCGAGTGCTATGCTAGGTTCTACGTACACCCTTCCATTAAATTCTCTCCATAACTTGGAACTCTACACCTTAGGAAGGTAAAGAGAGCAGTGTGAAGTCTTCCATTTAGTGAGTAGATGCTCAGAGATTCAATTCCACATCCTCCTGACCGAAAACCCATGCCTCTGATACTACATTACACCTTACGCCAATGAGTAGTGTCACATATTTGGCTCTGATCATTGGAAACGAATGCTTATAGAGTTTTTTAATCCAAATTAATTCTTGGTGTCACGCTGGTTATGTTCTACAAAGCCACTACAAACACTGAGTTAGTGAATGTACTAAATCGTTGCTCCTACGATCAAGTTCCAAAAAGCCTCTGATCACATTACTTTTCTACCAATAAATACACGACCTTGTTTTATATGTGTTTCTATTTAAAGACACCTTATTTAATTCATGCTCTTGACTCCTTAGCACTAAACTCACAGCCCACAGCACCATCACTCATAGTTAAATAAAGCTCATTTAACGCGTGTTTTCATCATGAAGCACATCACAGCCTTCTTGTACTTAAGAATACTAGACGATGCTGTGCCTAGGGGCATTTTGAACAGCAAGATCATGAAGGAAATGCATAAAGGTGCAAAATTAAGACAGTAGGCTGTAAAAGGGGCACTTTTCACAGCGTGGGAGTGGAAATGAGAGGGCGGGACATCACCTTGCTTGGTCACAACTGGGAAAGGTGGGCAGGTGCCTCGCATTCTGGGCACATCTACGAAAGGGCACAATAGTGCCAAGATTTTAACATTTTAAGATTTAAAGATTACAAATAATGTTTAGCAAGCAGGTGGATTTGCAATGACAGAGTCCAGGAGTAGTGAGGATTGCCTACCTCCTGACATAGTAAACTGTCCTCTGGCAAAGAAGCCTACACTTCAGGGGGAAAACGAAACACTGCTCTTTCAGCCATAATGTTTGAATGCAAAACCAAGTAATTGCTAAGTTTATCCATTTACTTTTATTTGATCAGGTTCTCTGGCTCCATAAATGCAAGTTTTGGGTTTACTGCATTGCTCCACATCAAAGAGAGTTTTTGTTAGGCCCATTTTCCTTTGAAGTTTAAAATTTTCTTCTTATTTAAATTCATAGTAAAATTTGTGTCTCTCTAAAAAAGAGTTTGTTAAGCGAATAATTCTACAAATAAAAACACATAATTATATTTTAAATTATTTTATCATCTTTCTAATGTCCCCGGAGAGCTGTTTAGCTCATTCCAACCAAGTGGAACATCGTCAGCCATTTCAGCCCTTTTTCCTGGGTGGAAAGGAGCCCCCGGGCAGCTTCATGGAAACCAAAAGACCCAAGCGTTTCCCACAGCAGAGACAGGAGAAATTAAGTGAGAATTTTAATTCACCATTCACCTAACACACAATTACTTTAAGAAAACTGTAGAAAACAGGATCAGGATGGAATTTTTCTTTCTTTATATCTTTCTTTAAAATAGATGATGATTGACACCTATCTGACTGATAATGGCTAGTCATCTATGGAGAAGAAGATGAGTGCTGAAAGGCCTCTCTTCTGACATAATGAGATATAGCCTTGCTTTTGTCCTGACCTGACAATCTTTGACCTGACATTCAAGGTTTTCCATGATATAAGCAAGCCCAGCTTTCCATACACTCTTGTTTCCCACCACTGCCTTAGTGAGCCAAGTAAATATTTAATATAAATGAAGCACAGGGCATAAGCCATAACCTTTAGTAGGCTAGGGTCTCGTGAAGAAGACAAAACTAATTTATGAAAGTAAAAAGTGTAACAGAGTTATATGATTATATTTATCGATATAACCTAGAACATAGAGTGGGTGTCAGTTTGAGATCAAGAGAGGCAGAGGAAAAGGAAGGGAATGAATTAAAGGAGGAAACTCTGGGGTCAGAATCGTTTTTGAATAATGACGAGAGCTTTCACACTTGAGGAAGGAGAGCAGCAGAGGAGAAGAGAAGACCCGTCTGGGTGGGAAATCCCAACGGTGAGTGTTTTCCAGGAGAAGGTGTGCGGTACGGAGGGGGTCATGAACAAACCATCAGGAATGGCAGAGACAGTCCCTGTTGAAAAGCAAGAACACACACTCCAGAGACATGGGAAGGAAGTGGACTGAGTTGGGCAAATGAAAAATGGAAGCCCTGAAATTTGGTGAAGCACAAAGCAGCCATTGAAGACTTTTAAGGAGGCGTTCCGAGGAACCAGCATGCGCTAAACTGGATGGCAGGAATAGATGCCTCTACTGGTCTTTTAACTGTATATGTCATACGAAGCCTCAAGAAATCTTTATTATATTATAGGCCTACAGGGATGGACAAGATCAAAATTCTCTCTAAACTCCTGGAAACACATATTCTAGTAGTATTTATTGCCATTGTGTTTCTCTGTTTTGATTCATGATCTCAGGTGAAAACGCTTTCGGTGAAAGTGACATTCTTGCCTTTCCGTATTTGTAAATGTCTTTTTGCCGAACTTCGCCATCCATGAAGTCGGTGCTCTCAAATACAGTGCTCTAACTTCTAAGGAACCTGCTCTGACCTCTCCAAGTTAACCTGGAGCCGCTCAGCAGTACTCTCGAGAGAGCCTTTCACTTCTGAAGACTCCTGTCACGTGTGTTTTCTTCGAGTCTGCTCTCCACTTGCTGCCATTAGCCAGCCCTCACGCTGGCTCGGAATCCTCTCGTCTCCGCGTCAGTGCAGCAGGGGATACGGGTGGCTCAGATGAAGCAAAGGAAGGCAACTCTGGCTGTGACTTCTCCTACCTGAAGGTTCCCCCCACCCTTTGGAGCAAGTTTTTGGGAGAGAAAGCATATGTCTAGCGTATAGGAGAAAGGTAAGTTCTATCTATATCTACCTACCTATCTATATATATGTGTGATACTGCTTTTGAAATATTAACTGTTCAGTTTTTCTTGTCATGCCAATTGGAATGTGGTAGCAGAACTGGATATTTGCCCTGAGGTAATTTAAAAACGACAGACCCAGAGCATTTTTTCTTTCCCTTAATGGCTGCAATGTTAGCCACTCCATAAATCACAACAGTTGGTCTTACCTTAATGCTATGCATGTTTCTGTAATATAGACGACTTGATAAATTATCAAGTACTTAGTAAAAACAAGGCAAATTTGACTTCACCATACACATCGCATCTTCTTGGAACATTCTAGCTCTGAAGTTTGTATAAGAAAAAAAAAAAAGCAACCTTTGGATGTCGCCATGAGACTGGCTACTTTCAATTCATTGTCTACAACCCTTCCTGGCAGCTTTGCAAAACAAATCTTGGCAAGCGCCTAGAGAAAGCCTTTCTTCCTAGAAAACTTGGAGTCTTCGGAATTCACTCTGGACGCCAATGACAGTAAAAGTACTCGTCTTGTTTGCTTATTGCCTGCTGCTTTTGTCATTCACTCATTCCTTGTTCATTTTTTTCAATGAAGTATTTATTTACTCAATTTTCTAAGTGTAGTAAACACCCTACTCACAAACGCATCAGTGTTGCTCGGCTGTGAGTTTGTGGCCGTTGAGACAGCAAGCGTCCGCCGAGTCAGCCGGCCTGGCACGCAGCGGGAACCTCGGAACACCCAGGCTGAACCTTGGCTGGCGAGGGACCCTCCCTCCCATGTGGGGGTGGAGGGTGGGGAAGAGAAGGATGTGTGCTTGGGTTGCAGGCGGGAAAAAACCATTCGCAGTATTGCAATGTAGTTTACTTTTAGATTGCTAGTTGGAAAACGGCATGAAAACATCCGACTTGGACACCTTCCTCCTCACACAGATCGGACGCCTCGTATTTCTGCATGGCGACTGTACCACTTGTGTAACTTCAGTGTTTGTTTGAGTGCTTGTGTAATAGCCTCTCTCCTCAAACTGTGAGTTCCGCGAGGCAGCGACCTGGCTGCGCTCAGTGCACACAGTTTGCTCACTTCCTTGCCTGCTCTCCTTCGCGGGCTCCTTGGCTGTTTCCTTCGTTCCTCCATCCCCACCCTCCTCCGCCTGCCGCCCCGCGCCCCCCTGCTCTCCCCACTGCACGGCCCACGTCCTCCCATCCCTCCCACCCAGCCTCGCTACCTCCTCCCACCACGTTTGTCATGAGTTTTAGAAGTTAAGAAACATTATTGTGGGGAAACTGCACATAGGAAAGCAAACTTTGAATAGACTCTCAAAACGCAGATAAATTACTAAGAGACGAGGAAGGAGCAGTCTTGCCAGAGTGAAAGTGTGACCTCCTCAGCAGTCTTTGCCCCCAGCGCCTTAGCTTTCCTGAGCAGGTGCTGCGCGCCCTCAGGGCTTTGGCAAAGGGAGGGAGAAGGCCGCCGGCGGAGTCTTTTCCCTCTGAATGGCCTGGCCTGGAACCAGTTGGCTGGAATCACAAGTGGTGTCTTGGCTCACCCCAGCGGCGCTTCAGCTTTCATAAATGACCAGTTTCTGGAGTCCCGAGGTTCCAGCACATGGGGGATTTCCCAGGGTTAGATCCTGACCAGAGCAGAGTTCCCGAGCCAAAGCTGTTGTGTCTGCTTCTTAAGGGCCTTTAAAGAAGGGAAGGAAAGAAGGAAGGGAGGGAGGGAGGGAGAGAGGAAAAAGGCAACTTTTGGAAAATATCCATTGTTCTTCACGTAGAACTCACCTACGCTGTGAAAAGTTGATAGGCACTGAGAAATTATTGTGACGTTGGCAGTCTCTCTGTTCTCCACTGAAGCGGTGTGAGTGGGAAGACCAGACTCTGGAAGAA
Organism: Dinomys branickii; assembly: GCA_004027595.1. Lineage (NCBI taxonomy): Eukaryota > Metazoa > Chordata > Mammalia > Rodentia > Dinomyidae > Dinomys > Dinomys branickii. Next base: position 123,947 of record PVLD010001654.1, read on the forward strand.
TGTCTCCGCCAAATCCCTACATTACTCCCAGCCACAGAAGGAAAAGGGAGGGCTGCAAGGGAACTTGGAGTCATAGACGCCAAACCCTTATTGTTCGGATGAAGGTAACGAGGGTCTCCCGTAACTTGCTTGAAGCCACTCAACTCAGGGGTCAGAGCCAAAACTTGTATCTTCTGGCCAGTTCTGGGCCCTTGCTGCTCCACAGATGGCTTTTCTGTTTTAATTAAAATGAATTTCAAACAGACTGTCCACTATGAATGTATTTTCTCAATTCTCATTCTTTTGTGTAAAACTTCACAGTAAATCCAGCTTCTAATGGTAAAGGAAAAATAGTGTCTCTCCTAGGAAAATGCTCAGGAGGAAAGAATATAAATGTCACATCTTCCTGTGAGTAGGAATGCATCATTATTGTGTGGGTAATTATTGAAGAAACAGATTCCAGCTAATTCCACAAGTAGACTGTGCCTTTGAAAAGAATCCAAAATACTTTCCAAACGTTTTCACATACAGTGCATGCGTCTGTCATATGTAACCTGAAAGTGATTTACCCTTGTGAAATGGTTTGTGCAAACCAGCCAACTGTATGAATAATTTTGTTTGTCTACTGTGTTCAAATAATTGATCTTACATACATTAGGTTAATTAAAATAGCTAAGTTCTATCTTCACAGAAAATTCAAAATCTCCCTTTCAATTACGTTGCAGAAGTCAGGAAAAGAGTTCTATGGAAGAGCCTAGAATTTGCTTTAATCTATTAAGATAAAACTGAAGAATGTATTTTGAAAGCATTAATAAAAATTTCATAAAAGATTTTTGGTATTTTTAGTCAGTCTCCAAATCACTAATGGGTTATATTCCAAAAGTCAGTGGGTAAATGAGTTGTCTGGAATTTGGAATACATTTTCCCATAGAAACAATGTCACCCATAGCAGTTAGTTCCCAGCCTCCCCTTTAAGTGTTATTTAACCCACAGTGTAGACCATTATTGTATGGTTTGGAACTGTCATTTTAATTTAAATGTTATTAATTGGTTCAAAAGTAATTAATTTAGAGATTACTTCAATGCTAACATCTTAGAAAACTAGGTTCAATTATAGATATTGAAGACAGCAGATGGAGTAAATGGACACAGCTAGAGACCATACTCACAAGTGAAATAAATCAGACCTGCGTGTGTAAACAGCACATTGTCTCCCAGGCATGAGAACCTGAAAGAGTGACTAAAGTCTAGGAGGTACAAGAGACACTGTGAAACAAAAGGAAACTGCTCAAAAGGAAAAAACCACTGGGATGAGGGAAAACAGAAAAGAAAGAAGGGGGAAATATGTATATACACATATATATGCACACACAGGGTAGCTAACATAGTTGCACTATTGACTTCTATTGCTCTATGAAAGGGACAGTTCATGTTTAATTGTTTGATCAATCTTACAAGTCTACATTTGTTGACCTGAGTAACCAACTTGAAGATATCAATATGTAATACAACAACCATTGTTCATTTCCTATCACCTTGTCTGAAATTCTGTACTGCTTGTATTGTTTCTGTGTGATTTTTCTAAATGTATGTGTGTTTGTGCTTTTATCTTTACAATTAAAAAAAGGCAGCGAAAAAAGTCACACAATTCTAAAATAAGGGACATTCTGCAAACCAAATGGCTTAGACTACTCAGCAATTTGCTGTAATAAATGATAGAAGAAAAATGGGGGGAAAAGACAGTAGATGGAAACTTTCACGTAATTGCTATAGAAGCATATTAAATCTTGGTCATGTCTAATTCCATCTGACCACCATGACTAGTAGAGGAACAGAGGGAGAAACACCCCTGGTTCTGTTTCAGCTTCCACCATCAGAGAAATAGGACAGAAGATGGGAAATAAGTAAAAGAGGACAGAGTCTGCTTCTTGTACGCAGAGATGACCAAAGCTGTGAACACCGAGGAAGAGGTGAGGCGCTGGCAGAAAGCCGGAGCCTCGTGGGTCTGAGGGCACTCGCATTCGTCAAATGGCAGCACCGGACTCAAGGAAGTTCAAAAGCAAAAGGAGAGTATTCGAGGGTAGTCTGCTTGTGAACAAATGTGGTGGTGTTTTGGATAGTCAGTGAACAGGTGTTTGTTCCTCTGGGAAAAGAGTTTCCAGTGTTAAGAAGAACTGGATTCTCAGTTTTAACTCACACAAAACTACTGAAGACCTACAGTGTTCCAAGAGCTGGGGCTGTGGGGAAAACTGCAAAACTGATGAAGCAATCACCTTTTATTTTGTGAAGATAACAGCCAATGTCGATGACTTGTTTTAATGCACTTAATCTTGCAGTTATGATCATTATTAACCCATTTTATAATAGAGGACACTAAGGCACAGAGACAGTAAGCAGTCTGCCCAAAGTCACACGGCTGGTAAGTGTTGGGGCCAGTATCTGAAGCCAGGTAGGCTGAAGGCAGAACATAAGCTCCTAAGTACCATGCTCTACTCTGTCCTAACGCAGCTTTGGCCCACACTCTCCTCTCTCCCCATTAGTCACTCCTACTCCTGACTCCATCTGGGATCTGAGCAAACTCAGAGAAGAGACCGCGCGTGGGGACCGGAAATAGAAGCACCATCCAAGGTCATGGCTTTCAGGCTCATTTTAAATTCTATAGCTACTGTGAGGAAAGCTGTGTTCCCACAGAGAGCATGTCAGCCTGGAAAAAAATTATGACAAAAGGTCTCCAAAAAGCCCTCTGAAACTTGGATCTTATCTTAGTACTGGATCTTATCTTAGTCCATAAGCCAAAGACTGGTTTTCTAAATCATAGAACGAAGCAAAGTATAACTTTATCAAGCGTTGTGTTCACATCACTTCCCTTTGTAGGGCTGGGCAAGCACTTCCATTGTCTCTTTAAACAAATTTAAACACTCTTGAATTTTGACTTGGAGATTGTCATGTGAAATGACTTTGACTCCCTGGACATATTAGCTCATATTTTTTTACTTCAACCTGGCAAAAGTTATTGTCCCTCATAAAACTTTACCCTCTCTCTTCTTTAAGCCATAACATAATCCTTTCCTTCTGATTGTACATACCCCTTCTCAAGTCATATCCATTACTCTGTCAACTTCCCATGGAGGTTAATCTGCTAGTGAGAATTTAAGTGGACTCTCGGGGCAGAAGCATTCTCGTAGAAGATAGAGCCTGGACTCTGAAGTCAGCCAGTCCAAGTTCAAATCCCAGTTCTTCCATTCACTAGCTGTGTCATATTGGAAAGACTATTTAACTTTCCCAAATCATTGTTTCCTTGCTTGGAAAATGAATACAGAAACAACAGTATTGGCATAACATATGTTCTGATTAAATGAAGATTAAATGAGACATTGAACATAAGAAACTTCATTCAGAGTAAAGTTCAACAAACGTCTGTCCCTGTTGCTGTAACTTTCGGAATGCAACATAACCAGATGTATGTACAAGGAGGGATTCAAAGAGATGTTCAACATTTAATCTTTTATGAGTGAAAGGTCCAAAATAATTTATAACCAATCATGGTGACAAGGTAGCCATGTAGAAGTTTTCTACTGAACACTGGAAAATATTTAGACTGTATTGATGAGTTGTTTTCTTTTTTTTAAGAAAATGAACCATAAAATCTGAAGAATGTGATGTTTGGCACAAAAGCATATGCTTAGAAAAACAATCAGAAGAATTCACATAAAAATAGATTAAAATCATCTAAACAGGGAAAAGGTATATAGCCTGTGGATGGGTATTGGGATTATGAATGATTTGTAATAGTGTTTTGTATTTTTCCATCTTTCCTAAAGTTTGTATCTTTTACAATTAGGAAAATTATAGGCTGTTGAAAAATACTGTAAAAAGTTTATCCTTCTCAGATGATCTCCTTCTGGCTCCAATTAATTCAGACATCCAGCTCATCCACTTCCTTTATTGCCTTTCTCACTCTCTACAGATTTATGTTTCTTCTGCACAGCTGCAGTTGGTTTTGAGCATTTGGCAGAGTCTACAGTTGGTGTTAGGATATATTTATGTGAGTTCTTTCTCCCTCATCAGACTGCATTTCCACAAGAATATCTTCCCTCTTCTCCCTGTAACTGTACACAGCAACTTAGAGGTTCTTTGTTGTAAATGCTAAATGACTGTTATTGTCAAGGGAAAAAAAGCTTCCTTAAATTTATTCATTATAAGGATCAACGTTTATTGGGATCTACATCTCAAATTTTAGAAACAGTGGGGCTTGTAGACTGGCTGGGAATTATGTCTTGTGTCTGAAACAATGCTGTGTGTTTATATAGCTATTTCATTTCCTCTTGGGGAACAGAAATACCACATTTTCAAGGCCCCTGAATTGAGAAGGGGTTGCAGGACTGGTTCTGACCAATGAAATGAGAGCAGAAATAGGGTCCACAGGCACTGAAGCATTCTGTGTGTTCCTCCACGAATGCTTGCTGTCTTCTTGATGGATACCAATAGGGTGATCTTGAAGCCACAGTGTAGTACAGCCACAGATAGAAAGGACCTAGGTCCCTGAGTTTCTGCTTTAAGGAGAACTATTTAAGGGAAGTGCCTACCTGAACAATGACTTCTGAAATGCACTGTGTCTGTGATTTAGGGTTATTTGTTTGTGTAGTAATCTGTCCAAACTAATGATGGAAAATTACATAAATTTTAAAGCAATTCAAGAACATATTCTAAGTATGAAACAAATAGGATAATTCTTTTATAAATTGTCTAGTATTTCACTCTTTCCCCAGAATCTTTTATTTGCTTGCTTTACTTGACCCTCTTGGAAACCCAGGGTGTAGTAAGGTATTTTCCTTGTGACACAATCCAAGAAAATCAACTGCAGAGGGCTTGTGTCCTTTGACTGATGCTGGTACCAGGGTTTTATCCTTCCAAATACCATGTTCTTTTCTGTACTGGAGACTGTCTCTAGGCCTGAATATTATGAGTTCAGGACAGTGACTAATGATTAAATTGCTCATAGAAAAGAAGATGGAAACATCGTAAATCATCATAAATTGTCTAAATTGTATTTCTCAGGGATTGGTTCCTCAAGAAGTTCATAGGTAGTCCCAGGCCAAATGAGTTTGGGAGACACTACATTACGCATGTGTGATCAAAAGTCTTCTGTTGACTGTCAAACTCTCTGAGGCTTTAACTTATTGGTAAGCACCTTTGGAGGTGAACTGCAGTACATTCCATACATCTGACAACAGACCTCTGCTGAAACCATCATAACATAGCATGTGGAAACACACCCCAAAGCTCTAGATAATAGCTTTGGTTGTCCACTATACTCTTGCCCACATTAGTTTTCTCTGCTCATGTTCACTCAGAGTGTATTTCTCTGCTAATGATGAACCAACAAAATTCTCAAATCCATTTGACCAAAATCAAGGAGATGGCCAGACAGTGGGGGGGTGGGGAATGCGTTTAGTTCTGAGCTTCTTCCAAATATAAGAAAATCACAGCCATTGCAACAGGAAGACAGAAATTATAGATAAACCACAGAAAAAGAGATGCACATCAACCTACTTTATTCAACTCAACCAGCCTAGTGGTGTTGACTATCACAAGAGAGCTGTTCAAGTAGGGTAGAGTTGCATTTGAGGAAGGATTAGATAATTTTATGAGCCTGACTAGCATTTATAGCTATGTGAGCTAGAACAAAGAAGATGCAAGGAAATGAAGTCTCATGTTCCAGGATGTAAACTGATCACAAGTAGAGGGAGGGCAAAAAGGAATTCCCACCTCATGATCCGGGATGGGATATTACATAATGGCCCAGGTGCAATAAGTTTGACTTTCCCTTTTTATTTTCCTTTTCCTTTTCTTTGGTACATCTGATTCTGGCTAAACAGGAGGTGGGATACTAGGCCTGACAAATAGAGATTTGATCCCACAGGGCAACTCCTACTGAAAGCCAAGATAACATAAATATTTTCAATACTTCAAGTTGGACCCAAACTAAGTATTGCGTTTTGTGGGTGAGTTCTCTGTTCTTTTATTAAGAGAAGATCATTTTATGAGAGCAAAAAATATTTGCATTCCTAGCATCAGAGGAATTTAACATTCCCAACCAATGCATTGCTCAAGCAAATAAAAAGAACTGGAGAGTTTCTACAAGGTAAGGTAAGACTCTTGTTAGTGGAGACTCTTGAGCTAGGGTGAATGCTATTTGGAAGGACTGGCCTTTCCAAAATAGTCTTTTCATTTTTAGCAGAAAAATAAAATGTGTTTCTGAACTGCAGCACTATGAGCCTGGTGATGATTGAAAATCCTGGAAAAGGGGATGGCAGATTTTATGGGGCTGGATGGGTTCTCACCCTCTATCACTCCCTGGGAAATTTTGTGAAAATACCCTACTCTGATGATTTGGTGAAAAACATTTGGACCCCAGGGACTCAAAAAGAACTAAATTTTATTGAGTGAATCCCATCTGGGACCAGAGGAATTAAGAAACAGAACCATGAGAGGCAGGCAATGAGGGGAATAGCAAGACCAGACTCGTGGTAAAAAGTTTGTCTCTCAGCTCATAACCCAGATTAGGGTTTTCACATTAAGATCAGAGTAAGAATCAGTCAGCTTGGGGAGTTGGGCCTTTTGCACTGTGGGAGCTTAGCGGAGCTCTTCCAGACTGCATTACTTGGTTGTGTGGCAGTCCTACCTCCTAGCAACCCTAAGTATAACATACCGCAGAGAGGCTCTTTTCTCTTGTTACCCAGCCCTTCTTTTGAGTTCATGGAAATAGCAGAGACTATTGTCTACACAGCCTCATTTTCTTACCCCTTCTTCTCAAGCATCGCCTTTTGCCACAATAGAAACTTAAAATTCCAAATAGACGCCTAGATTTTCAGCTTTTTCTGGTCCACAGAGTGGACTACATGGTAAAGTGCTGACCACTTCTGGCTTGAGGAATTCTAGGAAATATTTTCGTTTTTGGATAAATGCAGAGACATGTAGGGGGAGGGGGAGAGACCCCTCACACTACTGCCTTTCCTTCCCGTCTTTGATGTAGCTGCGGAGGAATATGGTGCTCGGAACTATGGTAGTCAGTTTGTGAACATAAGGTGACTAGTACGAGGAACAAAGCCACCACGGTGGGGTTGGCAAGAAGACAGTGCGAGTCTGTAACGATCTCACCAAGGCACTGCTACAATCCTGGGTTTATGTAACTCTCGGTTTCTTGCGAAACCACATTTCAAGATAGATTTTTACAATCAGGCCAGAGCCTTTTAACTATTAAATATATCCAGCAAAATGTGGTTATGTGTTCTAGCAGAGCACAGGACCCTAAAACCCATTTGGTTAGGTTGGATCACTGATACTCACAGATGTAGATGGGCTTTTCTGGAAAAGCAGAAAACCAGGACTTTCTTGACCAGAGTCTGAGAAGTCACTGGTGAGTGTTGGCAAAAGCCAAAGACCATGAGCAATTTTACAATTACAGAGGAAGCAGCAGTCTTCAAGGCTCCAATTCAACATGTGAAAGGAAGGATTTTGGTGGTTTTTTGGTCTTGGGAATCAAACTCAGGACCTTGCCCTTGCCAGGTAGGCGCTTGTGCCACTGAGCTACATCCCCAACTCCAGAAAGAAGATTTTTATTCCATGTTTCAAGGCGTTTTTCCTTCCCCCCCCCCCATAATCTTAGCTTTTCTTTATTTCTTTCTTTGGTTCAGAGAGCCACTTTTGCTTTTCTATTCTGTTACTTTTGAATTACTAAAGTCTTCAACATGGCAAAGCAATAAAAAGAAAACTGGATGATTGGCATAGAACAATGCAAAAATGTATGCACGGAATATAAATCTGCTCAGTAAATAAAATCCTAACTAACCTCCAAACGATTCCACTCACCTTCCCTCCAGCCGTTGCCCAAATTTCACATGCTCTAGCAATCATGTGCCGTCTCACACTGGCACATTTTCTGTTCTGCATACCCTTAAACTACAAATCCCAAACGACTGGATGACAAAATGGTCAAACTCACAAGCCCGGGAAAAATTATTCTCTATTATTCTACCATTTAAAAAAATTGTTTATTTCAAAAGTTTCTTTCCTGATTTCCTTTATTGAGGAGTTTGATTTTCTTTATACAGAAGCATGGAATTATTTATGCCATACCGTAACTTAGTTAATTTGAAGATACTCACTTTTTTCTTTTATGTCTGTCAGCTTTTTTGATAAATAGTAATACTACGCTAGGCTCAAAGCACAGAATCAAAGATGTTCAGCCACCAAGGCATTCATATTTTAGTACTGAACATAATATGTAATAGAGGCAGTTTTTGTGAAAGACAAGCATCTGACGTTTATAGCTGAAGCGTGTACAGGGTACTGGAAGGGTCTGTGGGTATGCAAAATGATGTTTCCTATTTGAAGGACTTGGGATAATTTGTGCTTTGTGTGCATTTTGAGGGTTGTTTGTTTAGTTGGCGTTTTAGGGGAGTTTCTTTGATTGATTTTCCTTCATTTGGTCTGGACAAATGTGTCTTTGTTTCACAGATAAAGGACAGTGAAGTTTGCCTGAAGTAGCCCAGCAGATGTGCTTCCAGGAGCACAAAGGTTGTGCTGCTCCTTCATTTCAGGTGATAATTTACCAACAGTCCCCTTCTTTAGTATCACAAAGGTATGGCCAAAACAGTCAGCCCTCAGAGCATTGAGAAATCTTGTCGGCGCCCATCAAACAGAAGGAGCAACCCTTGAGAGTTCAGCACTGAGGTCTCTGCATTGGCTTATCATCTATGCATGGTTAGATAAGTCTAATTATGACTCATCATCCCGTATCTATAAGGATTGTAGGCTAATAGAAGTGGTCACAATTCCAATCTGTTTTTATTTACAACATTATAGGAAGAAATGATTCTTTTCAATGATCATTAAAAGATGTCCAACATCATCCATTGTTAGGGAATTGTACATTAAAACAACAATGAGATACTACTGCCTGTCTCTTAGAATAGTGAGAGTCCAAACCACAGATAACACCAAATACTGCCAAACATGTAGAACAGCAGGTGTTCTCATTCACTGCCTGTAGAGATGCAAAATAGTACAGTTACTCCAGAAGAGATTTCTGGAGTCGCTTGCAAAACTAACACACCTTTATGTACTACCCAATACATTTGTTGCTGTCTTCCCAAATTACTTAGAAACTTACTTCACAGAAAATGTCCACACAGCTTATAGAAACTTCCCTTATAATTTACCAAACTTGGAGACACCCAAGATTTCTCTCAATAGGTAAATAGATAAATCAAGCAATATCCATAAATAGATAAATAAGGCATTCGTTGGGTAGAAATGAAATAAAGTAATATGGAGGACATTTAAAGGCATGTTAAGTGAAACGTGACCTGAAAAAGTGGCGCAGTAGGTAATCATAGCTCTATAAACTCTCCAGAACAGGCAAAAATATACAGGTAGTAAGAAGACCAGTGATCGCCAAAGGCTTGTGGAGAGGGAAGGGGAGGCAGGAAGTGGAGCATAGCTGGTTTTCAGACAGCAAAACCATCCTGTCTGATACCATAAGGGTGGATACTTGTCATCATCTGTCTGTCCAAACCCATGGAATACAGAGCACAAAGTGGACCACAGTGGGTTTTGGCGGATACTAATGCATCAGTACTGCTTTATCAATAACAGTGCACGATGCTGACTTGGAGGGCGGCTGGGTGTGTGTGTGTGTGTGTGTGTGTGTGTGTGTGTGTGTGTGTGGTGGCTAGGTAGGAACTCTGATTTCTACTCAATTTACTGTGAACCTAAAACTATTGTGAAAAAGGGAGCCATAAGTTAAGAATAAAAATTATAAAGTAGAAAGCAGCTGTAATCAGATAAGTCTGTAAATTAATAACAATAACTATTGAATTATGCTTTATGATGAGTTCAGTCATACATAATGAAGGAAAATGACAATGGAAAATGGTGGCTTAGACAAGACAAAAGAATATTCCTCAAGTGAGGCATAGGCTGAGAAGCCTAGAAGTAGGAAGTCCTGGGCTGAAATGGTGTTTCGATGGAGAATTTTTACACCCAGCCTTCTAACTTCGCTGATGTTCCCATCTCAGCATTTGAATTCCACCTCATGATCTAACATGGTTGCCAGAGCCCCGGCCATTATATCCATGTTTCAAGCACGACTGATTAAGGAAAGGAGGAATGCGACATGCCTCCTCCCCTTCGTGGAGACTTAGAGAAAGTCCCATTGTAAACGTCTTCATCTATCTGCTAGGTTATCCCCTTAGGCAAATGACCACATCTACCAGTCAAAGAATTTGATAATTTTTCCAGCAAAAATTTCTCTTAAATAGTTTAAATACAGACAGAAGCTTAGCTAAAAAATCAGACCTCTGCTTCACATAAAAGGGAGGAAGTGATATTGAAATAGGCATCCAGCAGTCCGAGACCTTGAGCAACTGTTGTTATGATTAAAATGTCATGGTAGAGGCGGAGATGCAAAGACTTCAGGTAGCAGAAGAACTAAACCTGTAGGCAGACAAACTTTGTGCATAGTGACAGCGGTCATGTACAGTGGCCTGAGGATTTCAGGAGAGAATATGAGCACGCCCAGTTGGGGCAATCAGGGAAATCCTCCTGGAGCAAGGATGTTTTACATCGACCTAGGAGAAGGAGAAAAAAGTGGAATAGTAAGAAATGGTAGAATAGAGGAAAGACTCGATATAAGACATAGTATGAGAGAAAGTTAACTGCTTGGTAATGAAGACTGTGCTTGTCATTGATCCATTTTATCATGTTCACAGGCACCAAAAGTGCGTGGGCAGAAAGAAATCGAAGTCCACTCATAATTAAGCACTTACTCTAATGACATCAGTGTCTCTCTTCACAGTCTGTCCATCACCCCATTGGGATGGGGTGGGAGGTGAGGAAGAATTCCATTCAACATCGCACATTCCATTCAACAAAAACACATTGAGTATCTCAGGCAGAGAGGGTTTTTTCTTTTGTATTTATGATAAAACACCCAAATATGTATCCAAGTGGGATTACCAGTCTGGGTTGGATCCAAGCGACTTTGGTTACTAGAACTATTTCTCATCATAAATCCCCAAACAAGTTGAGTTTTTCACTTCCTCTCCTAATCTTCCATGGAGCACAGCCGAGTTGCTTGAAGTCATCTACTTCTTGGCAATCGCTACGATTCCAAGATGATGGAGCGATTCTTTTCCATATACATCATTATTATTTCTAGTATAAATATTTATCAAGCACTCACTGGGCAATAGAGAAGAGCTCCTGCTTGGTGGTCTTCCCAGCTGAACAAAACAAACACGAGGAGAGGCTAAGGGAAGAGGTGGGAAAGAACCTCAGCTGGCGGGAAACAATAGGAATGAATTCTCAACCTCCCTCCCCCCCCTTTATTCATGTTAGATGGGGTTTGGGTTCAATTGCTACAGTTCTACAGTACTTAATTCTTTATAGGGCTTACTATGTGCTGTGCACTATTCTAAGTTCTTTACAAATACTTGTAGCAGTTCTGTGAAGTATATACTATTGCTAACCCCATTTACAGATGAGGAAACTGAGGCAGAGAGTCATTTACCAGATGTCAATACATACAATGAATCCAGAGCAACACTGTGCAACAGAATTTTCTCTGACACCTGAGGTGTCCCACAACTGCCCTACTCAGAGACGAACCAGCCGACACAAGTAGTGAATGAGCCCTTAAAATGTGGGCTATGTGAATGAGGAACTGTGTGTTTACTTTTATTCAATTTTAATCAATGTTTAGTAACCATGAGACTATGACAAGTGGCTGTCATAATCAGTGATGTCCTGAAAGTCTATGCTTTGTATAGCTCTTCATGCCATTCTTTCCCTTTCCTTTCCTTTCCTTTCCTTTCCTTTCCTTTCCTTTCCTTTCCTTTCCTTTCCTTTCCTTTCCTTCTTTCCTCCCCTCCCCTCCCCTCCCCTCTTCTTTCCTTTCCATTTCTTGAAGGAGGGCCAAGAGCATAGGGATTCTTTGTCAAATAGAGTTTCTGCCCCATGCATTTGCTGCTTAATTAGCATTCACAATACAAGATGTAAGTTTAAGAGAGAAAATGCGGAAACCACTCAGGTATCATTCTCTGTTTATTTCTTTACTATTTAGGAGGACTACCAGAAAGATCGATCACAAATGAATGTTTTCTCAAAATGAACAGCCAAAAAGATTGTCAAGAGGAAAGACCCAGAGCTGGGTTGGGTCGTGCATGCACACTGTATCTGGTAGCAGGTTAACATTCTTTGGAAAGCAGAAAGCAACACAATGTTTCCTGCCTGCTTGGGAAGGTGAAGAGCCGAGACCTGCCCTGACCACAGGTGTGACTCCCTCATGTCAGGACACCCCCTTCCCATCCTGGGCACTCCTAGTCTGCCCAGCTTTTGTGCCATGCCCTCCTGGAAAGTTGCCCTCTCTGTACACAATTTTATGATACTAATAGTATTGAGTCCTAACAAGTCCTAACTCTCCAACTTTACTCTCAGCTACTGAAGGTCTGATTCCTCTTAGTATTAATTCTCTATAAAGCCTTGCACGGTTCCTTGCTCACATTCCCTTTTTGATTATTTTGTTTGGTCTATTTCACTCTAGGAAAATCCAATGACCACTTCTATTACAGCATCAATTTAAAAAACTTTAATGATGGTCCTCCCTTTTTAGAGATTACCTACTTTGTAATAGGTATTCATTCAACAGAGGACAGCTCTGTGTTGAATGATGGTTATTGCCAGATATTTGTAGTAAATGTCTTTGTCTTCTGTTTAAAACAAAACGGAACTCTCTGAAACTGTCTTATTTTGGCATATCAAGCATTAGGTTATATCTAACTAACCACCATTTTATAATAGCTCTGGTATAGTGGGGAACAAAGCATAATTACCTTAGACAGCAATAATGGGCTACCCAAAAAAGTTAGATTCTAGAGAACTGCATGGAATCCAGAACAAAAAAGAGGGGTGAAATTGGCTGTTAAAAGATACTGAAATTTTCTATGAATCTGGGAAGCTCAAACTTCAAAGGACACTTTTGAGAATTTAAGAAGTATACTTGTGTACATGAAGGATGTTATGACATTAGATCTGGTGGAGGGAGAGGCAGAGAGAGGTTGAGATCAAGACCAAAATCCTTTGAGTAACTTGTCATCTGGAAGGTGTGTGGGGGGGGGCGGATGAGGTCATGAAGTTGACAAATGTAAAATGCCCTAACAGTATAGCTTTGCTTTGAGTAGGACTGGAAAAATTTGTTATCCTAGGAAATAGTCATATAAATGGAAAGATGGATTTTCATGTCTTTTATGGCTTGTTGTAAATGATTAATTAAATGGTCTGAGTGTTTCATTAAAAGTATGCATTCCTTCCAAATTAAAGTGTGTGGAGACTCGTTATAAATGAATTCATGGGTGAATGAAATAAGCATTTATTTTTAAAGGAATATTACTGGAAAATTTCATTCTTGACATTGATTAAATAGACCAAATTTATTTTAATGGCAATATGAAAAAATTTCAAGGTTAATCAATTTTTACATTACTATTTTTACATTAGTTAGTGCATTTATAAGTGACCCAACAAATTTAAGCACTTCACTGCATTAAAGAGTGTTTTGTATCAGAAAGTGAAAAATAAAAGAATGAATAAGCCATGCCCCCACACCACTCATTTTATACCTCCACAATTCATGGAAATTTTATGTGCCTACTATTGTGCAGGGCATGTTGCTGAATGCTAAAGACAATGGGAAAAAAGACATTTCTGCCCTCCAGAAGTTCAAAGCGTCATAGGACAGACATATACAAAAAATAACCTTAATGTAAGACAGGCTCTGGTAAGCAAGTGCTAAAATAATAAAGGTACAAAGTGCTTGGGGGGTACAAGGCATGGCAGGATTAAGTCTGATGGGAAAGGGACCAAGAAAGATTTCTTAGAGGAGGAAGGATTTGAGGTTAGCCTTGAGAGATGGCTGGGAATTCAAAGGGACACTCTGGGGAGAGGAGGAAAGAAAGGGTTTGTGTGGTCTCTGGGTTGTTGGTCTGTGTGGTGGAGAGCTTTTGGTGTTTCTCTGGGCAATTTTGAACTGTCATGTGAAAGAGACATGTCACATGGAAAATACACAGATCAACTAGAAATTGGTCTGAAAATAGAGCTCTGTGACTTCAGAGAGAGAAACCGTATCAGGCCTGGGGGGTGGGCAGCAAAAGTGACAGGTATAATTAGACACTGAGCAGATCAGCATATTTTGATTAATATGCTTGTTCTTCCTATACATTGACTCATGGGCCTAACAGGAATCTCAGGAAGTTATTCAGGTCACCCTTAATTACAATGTTTTTCTATAGTGAGCCCTTAGCCTTGGCCCTATAATAGAAGGTCCTCCAAGGCTAACAACACATCATTTGGGTTCTGCATGAAGAGAAGTACATAAAACACAATAGTGGCATCACAGAGCCGGTTGCATAATAATGGTTTTTTGTAGCTGTGTTAGTAAACTTGTGTCAGCACTGAGGCAAGGGCGATCAGCCTGACAGCTCATGCCTAGGATAAAAGCTGTTATTCACACTAGTTCCCTACCATGTTCAAGAAGTTCATTCCTATCCAGCCACCAATGAGAAGTGGAAGGATATACAGTGTTAGAGGTGGAGGAATATTAGGAATATGTAAACCAACTCCTTCATTCTTGATTTCGCACTGAAACAAAGAATCTCAGGGAAAATGAATTTGCCTGGAGTCACACAGTTAAGGATTGGCTTACCTGAAACAGAACTAGCATGCAAGGGTCAAGGTTGTGTAACGTTCAGATCTGTTTCTCCTGTGGCACACTGCCTTCTTGACTAGCATCTGTGTATGTGTGTGTGTGTGTGTGTGAGTATTTCTGAGTTTGTATTAAAATGTTCAGTAGGATCACATAGAATAATGTATGCTAAGCCAGAGAAGTAAAATATATTGAATCAAAACCTTCCCACTTGGAAAAACAGAATCCTGGGAATTTCTTGAAAAACAAGAGCGCTCAGGCCCCTCCCCACAGGACTTGCAGTGTAAACACTGCGGCTAATTTGTTGAAGTGAGATGCCACTGATGATTCTCCCGGCCTGGAGAGATGACAGGGCTGCTTAGTGGAGCAAAGATTGCTGAAGCAGATTGCTGGGTGAAGGCAGGCTGCGGAGAGTGATCGGGAAAAGACCGGACGCGTTACTGAGACAGATCATCTTTCTTAAAGAGGAGTTAGAAAAAAAACTGAAAAGGAATTATTTCCACAGCATTTGGTTTCCAGAGGGCAATCATTTCTACAGCTCTGCTCCTGTGCTCAGAATATTGGACACAACCTGGAGTGGAGAGAGGGGCGAGGAGAGTCCACTGGTTTACAGCAGCAGCTCTAAGAGCAGCGAGCCAGTCACGTAATCCATGCATGTGCTGCAACAGATGGGACAAGGCTAACTTTCAACAGTTTTGCTGTCTAATTAGCTGTTATTTCAAAATTTTATTCTTATAAACAAAAATGAGGGTCTGATTTGGCACTCAGAAAAAATGTCCACAGCCCAGTCTGCAGAATAAGCTGTCTTACCTACAAACGTTTTGTCCTTTTGATGTAGTGTTTTATGGTAATGCTTTTTCTTTCCACTGATTTGTACAATGCTATTTATAGTAGCATCGTAATTCAATTGCATGGATTATTCTTTAGATTCATTTTAAAATTCGTAATTGCTTCCATCCATCGGCACTTTTCTTCTGTTGCTGCATAGTAATTTTTAGTCTGGCTCGACTCAAGAATGGTGACTCTGATGTTAGAGCAGAAAGCTACCTTGGCAAATCTCTTCTACTTCAGTGTCATTATGCTAAGGCTGCAGGAACATCCGGGGATTATTAGACTTCTGAGGGAGGTGGTCTTGGGGAATCAGGTGGCTCATGTTAGGACTCACTTCCTGCTTCTGCTCCAGAGTTCTTTTACTGCAAGGCCTTTCTTCCTTCATTAGCACAGCACCTTAAATCATGTTTCTCCTAGGAAATAAAACTCAGTTTTTAGTGCACTGTCTCAGTTACTTTTCTCATTGCTGAAACAAAATATCTGACACCCAAAGTTAAGGGGGAAAGATTTCTTTAGCTCATAGTTTGTAGAGGTTTCTGTCCATAATCAGCTGGCTCCAAGGCAACACACGGCAGAGGGCAAGTTCATGGCAAGAGAAAATAGCAAAAGCAAGCAAGGGGAGAGAGAGAGACTCTTTCTGTCTCTTATGTTGTAGGCAGGCTACCGAGCCTAGGGTAGGTGCAGCACTTACACCTTTAATCCCAGCATTACACTATAAATCAATCACACACTCTAGAGTCACCCACCTCTGAGAAAACCCTATCACCACATGAGGATTTGGGAGGACATCTAGACATAAACCATAATACTAACCTTCAAGGAAGTTTTAGAAAAGTCAAGAAATAGCTTCTAACTCTGGTTATAACAGAAGGCATTACTTTTCAATTTTAGCTAGTAAAATCACATGTATTCAGTTCTATTGTGACTATATTAATCAGATTTTTAACATCCTAATTCTGGGGAGCAAACAACTCCCCACTCTTGGTACCTTACAGCAAGAAACATTCTCACCTTTTGTTGGAGGTCTGTGCACTGATGAGGGCTTCTATGTGGGCTACAGACGAATTCAAGTTTATGCCAACTCTCCCATTGCCTCTCATTCTAGGTTACTGGCTGGCTTGGCTTCGATCATCTCAGGCATAGGACAGAAGCCCAAAGAGGACACCACAACTAAGCATGGAGGGTTAAAGCCACTGCTCAAAGCACTGCTCATATCCCATTGGCCATAACAAGTCTCAGGACAATGCCAGGGACCGATGCCTTGCCTACCCTTATGAAAAGATATCGCAAAATTATATAATAAGGAATGCGGAAGCAAAATGCTTCTAGAGGGTAGGGCTGGACACTGAGCCTCATACTCCAGTCTACCACTGTGATGATTTAAAACATAAAGAAAACATTACTTTCCTCTGGTGTCAGAAATTATACTATTGAGTTCTCCAAGACACCTAGAGTCTACAGTTTAATTTTCAAAATGCCTTTTGTTTTCTTGTGATAGCCACTAACAATCAGACAGTATGACAAAGGCGAGATTTTATCCAAAAGTTGATGTTTGATCGGAGGCTTGGAGGACATGGAAGAAGTTTTGCTCTACTGGCCATGTAGCCATACAGTTCCACAAACGATCCTCGGAAAGCATTTCGAGCGTGAACTCAGAGATCCTTGCAGAAGCACTGAGTACAGGGCTCTGGCCCAGCCCCACCTCCATACAGAAAAGGACCCCCAAAACTTCCGATGTCAGTTGTTAGATTTAGCCATGAAATTGCTTTTTAGGACTATCTCAACACTAAAAAATACATGAATGAATTCTTTAAAACATCCTATTAGATTGTAAACTCATCACAGATCTGGCAGAAGATACTGTTCATAACTTTGAAAAGATTATACATTAATGAAATTATTAATGATGGCTGACACTCTTTTTTTTTTTTTTTTTGCTGTACTGGGGATCGAACTCAGGACCCTGCGCTTGCTAGGCAAGCGCTTATTCCACTGAGCTATATCCCCAGCCCCTAGCTGACACTCTTGATGTAAAGTCCCTGGCGTTTCCTCTATAACCCCAGTCTCTTTACTCATCACATTTTCCCCTGGACTATTTCACCTCAGCCCATCACCTTAGATACCTCTGTATTAGTCCATGTTTCATCACCAAAGCAAGACACCTGAAGCAGCTCACTTTATGCAGGTTTGTTTAGCTAATAGTTCTGGAGGGTGAAAGTCCAAGCTGCCTGGCATAGCCTCTGACAAGCGCCCCATTTCAGATGGCAGAGCAGGTGCAGGACACATCACTTTCCAACACAGCAAATTAGGGTGATGACTCAGAGGTCAGGCTCGGCCTTAAAAAGCACAAAAGAAACAAACAAGGAAACAGAAAACAAAAACTTGTGGTCACTGCCTCTCACTCTCAGAGATAAGCATTCTCTTCTGGGAGGCCAGCTCAGTGATCTAGGAACCTCCCACTAGGCCCAACCACTAAAGGTCCACCCCCAACCACCACATTGAGGACCAAGCTTCTACTACATGAACTCACAGCAGGAGGCACTTGGACCACTTCAAAGCTCTGATGCCTGGCTTTTACTCGTCCTGACTTCTCCACTGGACTCCAGATAGCTGCACTTGGATATCCCATAGACAGTCTCCAATTTAACGTCATTAAAATAAAACTTTGAATTCTCCCGGCCCCATTACACCCTTATTGCTTGATTGTCCTCAGCTTGGCAAATTTCTCATCATCATTCGTCCCTTCCAGCACCTGCAGTTCCATATCTTACATCCTCTGAGTTCCCTCCATGCCTATTCTTGCCCTTTATCTCCCACGATAACTGCTGTTATGGCTGCTCCTCTGGATTCTCTGCTCTAAAATCAATCATTCACACTGAAATCATTTATCTTTTAAAAACACAAATCGTATCATATCATTCTTCTCTTATGCCTTAATGAGGATAAAATCCAAACTTCAAACCAAACCAACATGACCTGGCCATTGTGTATGTCCCTGACCTCATGCACCTCTTTCCTTTACAGCTGTCACAATATCACACCATGCTTGTCCACACTTCAGGGATTTTCACTTGCTGTTCACTTGCCCACATGAAGCAGAGCCGGAGCCCAAATCTGATCAACTGATTTCAACTGAAATATTTGCTCTTCAGGAAGTTTTCTTGACTGCCTAGTCATCTCTGTCATGTTACCATTTGTAGTCCATATCACTGTCTCCATTATTTTGTTAATTTATTTGTTGACCTAATTATTGTCTTTGCCCCACTGGAATGTACTCCTCCCAATGCAGAAAACATTCTTTCTGATAGAGTCCAACCACCTAAAACAGTGGCAGACATAGACAAAGTGCTCAAAAAGTATTAAACAAAAATTACTAAACAAGTAAATGGTGGGTAGGATCAGTGCTTGTTCAGAAACTAAGTGCTGCTGGGTAGAAATGGAGAAGAACATCACAACACTGAATATTTGTGGAGATATTGGCGGGGGATGGGAATTTGTGGCTTCTCAAATGAAAGGTGAAAGTGAAAAAGAAATGAGAGGATGGAAAATCAAGTTTCCCCAGATTTCCGTTACTGTTGCAAATACCTGAGAAAAACCTACTTATAAAGAGAAAAGATTTACTTAGACTCATAGTTTTGGAGGATTCAGTTCATGGTCACTTGGCCCTGTTGCTTTGGCATGTATCATACATTGTGGTGAGAGTACAGAGGATGGCAGGGAAGTCAAAGGCAGAAAGAGGAAGGGGTTTGGCCCTGCGAATTCATTCAAGATCAGGTCCTAGATGACCAGATTTCCTCCTAACTTATGTCTTAAAGGTTCCACCAGTAAATGGCAAGTTGGTACTAAACTTTCAATGCATGAACCCTTGGGGAACAGTCCAGGTCCCAAATATAGCAAATTACAACTGGTTTTGGTTCCAGAATTTGGTCTTCTTAACATCTCAGACCCAATTTCATCTGCCTCTAAATTTGCTATGATCTTTCCTGACAACAGAGACCCATGAAAGAGGGTTTAAGAAGAAAAAGACAAGACAAAGGAAGGGAAGGGAAGGGAAGGGAGGGGAGGGGAGGGAGGGGAGGGAAGGGAGCAAGAAAAGGTCAGGAACTCTCCTAGAGAATGGAATTGATAACAAAAAAACACATCTTACTTGAGGAACTTGAAAAGCTCTGAGGATCTGGGCCAGGAACAATCAGTTCCTTCAGGTCGCTGAGGTTGGAATCAAAGAATTTCAACAATTTTCATTTTTTAACCCTTTACTTCAGTTTCATTTCTGAGGTAAGACTGTCTGACACAGCTTGAATCCTGGGCTGCCCCTGGACCCAGGCGTGGATGGAGCCCCCACCCTATAAACCCAGTGGACTGTTATCAGAATAACAGGAAATGGATACTGGACAGGCAAACACAGCAGCTGTCCACTCCGTTCCATGAAAATATCATAGGGTGAGGTGTTTCATTTTAGAAGGTTAGAATCTAGTTTGCAAGGAAATAAAACCAGAGGTCACTTATCACAATGAAGGAAATGCATTATTCCTGGGAAAATAAGGTACCCTTCCTGTTAACCAATGAGAGGTCGAGAAGATTTACTTTGAGACATGCAATCTCTCTCCTGAGGCCCATTTTAAGAACAGTGTCTGCCACCTTCTTCAAATTGTCAGCCAGAACCTGACTTCTACCTCTGCCAGGGTGTCATTTGTCCCTGACTATAGGATGTCCTTTGTTCTCACCAGATGCCACATCTCACAGCACTGTGGGCAACAGATTTTAAGTGGCAAATAAATTCACTGTTACTATGATCCTATGACCCTCAGGCAATTCACAACCAGTTGCTGCAGCGCACATGAACATAACGTGGGGGGCATGGAAGGGGGCTAGAGCAGGGCTGGGGGAGGAGAAAAGTGTAGAAAGAAGAAAGAAGAAGAAAACCTAGGGATAGAGGCTTTAACAACAGGAAAGCGAAGAGGGTTACTCCTGTAGTAAAAATGTGCTCTTTTTGCAAAGCTTGTGCACTTCAGGGCGATTTGCCTAGTTGGAGTTAGGAGATTTGGAACTCCTACCTTGATCGCACAAGTGGAGATTCAGTTTTGTGCTAATACATATGAATTTCTGTGCCAGTTTATTTCAGCAACAAGCCACTGTTGTGTGCTCAGCCTCAGGGGGAAAGAGGTGTCCTGTCCCCGGCCTTCTTGGAACTGCCAGGGAAACTGGCGGGTTTGCGGCAGGTAGAAAGAAGAGACCCTGACAAACTCTCCTAGTTAGAGGGCAAGTGGGGCTTCTTGGGCTCCTGTCAAAGGACAGAGATGCTAGGGCTTTGGAAGTAAATTGGGCTTTAAGGAGACAGAATTTATTACTTGCTAATTGAGATGCAAGCATGCATCTAAGAAATAAAAGTTCTGAGCCAGTAGGAGGAAGAAGAGGAGCTGGAGTCTTCTCCTGCGGGTCACAGGGAACAGGGTGAGTGAGGGAGAGCGGCTCAGAGCGAAGCCCGAGCAGGAGGCTGGGAGCTCAGGGGCTGGGGTGTCAGCAGGGACTCCCGGTGCTAACCAAGGGAGAAAGCACACAGCCAGGCCACGTGGGCAAAACTTTATGATGGAAGTAGATACACAACATCAAGCCTAAGTGTGAATATTGGTTCAGAAAGAGAAATAGCAACGCGTGACAAATTTTGAAGAGTTATCAAATACCCAACCATCACAAAATCCAAACAAAATATAGCGGTGGTGCTAATGGAGAGCCTGGTACATGTCTATCACTCCCTGGAACACTTCTGTGTCATTTTCCTCATTTTTTGACTGCACATTTTTGGTCATTCATTTCTTTATAGGAAAATGACTTTGTAATGGAATTCTCAGTGTAGTGAACAGAAAAATAGTCCATTGTTCTGTCATAAATAAATTTTTTTTTAAAAAATGGCAGTTTCAACTACTCAATTTTTGGCTAACAGTTTCACATCCGTGAGGATGAGGAGAACTTTCCACACACTGACTTCTAGCTTTGTGTATTTCAGACCTTGTTTCTCTTCCATAACAAGCATGTACGTGGGTGACGTAACACAGCTCCTGTTCTAAGGGTAGGCCTCTGGCCCTGCTGTTTTATTTTGTCCACAGAGTACATGGCAGAAGCATTGCTGGATATCATTCTAACCACTGAGAAGTTTAAAAATGGCCTCATTCTTCACAGAAATGCCTGAGAAATACAAAAATATACCTCGTTAAACTCATATTCCCCTTAGCTGGGTGCTAACAATGCCCGCAGCCACTCTCACACCAAGGGATGTGAGTAGAAATGTAGTAGATAGACTCGAAGTAGGAAGTGACAGGGATCCTAATTCATTGCTGCGAACTCTTGTCCTTTCACAAATTTCATGATCCACGTGGCCATGTAAACATGAGGCCCTCAGTCAGGCCCTTGGACTATAACCACAAGGGAAAGTTCTTGAAAACTGTTAGCAATGTATGAAGTAAGCCCAGGTTTTCAAGAAACCTGACAATAATGCCTCGATAGGTGTCTTAGTCCATCTCTGTAGCTATAAGGAAGACTGGACTGGATAGTTTGTGAATACAGCAACAGAAATTTACTGTTTACAGCTCTGAAGATTGCAAAGCCCAAGATCAGTATCTGGTAAGCACTTTGTGGCTATATCCTCAAGTAATAAAAAAGGCAAACAGGTATCATAAAGCCCTTTGTTATTTTACTTTTACTTTTTTTTTTCCTTGAGACAGGGTCTTGCCAGGCAAGGTTGCCCAGCAGGCCTCATACACAATCCTGCTGCTTCAGCCTCCTGAGTGGCTTATAGGTTTCGCTCCGCCCTGCTCTAATCAAGATGTTTTATGGGTGCACTAATCCAGTTCTGAAGGTGAACTCCTCATGAGCTAATCCTCTTTTAAAGGCCCCAACTTTCAATACTATGACATTGGTAATTGGCAATTAAGCTTTACATATGAAGTTTATGGACAGAGACACATGTAGATCATAGGCAAAAACAAAAACAAACAAACAAAAAAACCAAGAAAACTCTTTCAACTGGCTCATTTCTAATGTTAATATCTGGGCAAGAGGCCTGCTTCCTAAAAATGAATGAAATTTTTCACTGGTTCATAAAATTTTAACCAGTGCCAAGATTAGCTACCAGTAGAAAAGCAGCATTGTATTAGTCACCCAGTATGTGTAACAAACAATTCCCAAACTTAGAGGCTTAGAACCACAATTAGCATGTACTTTATAAGCAGCTTCTATTATTATAGCAGTAAAGGAACACTGTGTGCTAGCCCTTATTCTTACAGCTCTACCAATGTGGATTCATTTTAATCCTCACAGTATCTCTGGCGTAGGTGGACTATTATTACCTCTAGTCTGTATTTTTGTGCAATTTAGCTACAAGGTTGCACAGCTCAGTGAACGGCAATTCTGGGATTTGAGCACAAAAAGTCTGGTTCTGGAGTCCACGCTCTTAGCTAAGTTGCCTTCTTTGTCTGTTTTCTCCTTAGCTTGCCACTGCTTGGGTGATGCTTTGTTAGTATAAGGTGAGGTTTGATACTCCTGCTTCTCAGCCTGCACCAGTAAGGATTCTTGAGACTCTCTCCTGGTGAGACACTTATGACTTAGGAAAGGGAAATGCATGCTGTCTGTCTTTCCGGTACTTGCATTACAGTGGGAACAACAGACCTCAGAGAAGATGATGAATACATTTACTGACAATGAGGAAATCAACAAATAGGGATATTGTTTAAGATTATATTAAATATTATGAAGGAAGGAAGCAGGGTGCTCTAATGCACATCCCCAGGAGGACCCACTTAGACATGGTATGGCCAGTGAGGTCCACCTTTGACTTTGAACTGATACCTAAAAGGTGAAACATACTACAATGAGACCAGGCCACAGACTTTCCTGATAAACACGGGAGAAAGAAGCCATTCTTTAACCCACACCCTCGCCACACAGTATTGGGGGGGATGAGAACATGAGAATTGTGGTTGTGGGGTGTGAACACATGAACACATTTGGGAGAGATGAAAAATGGAAGGAAGAGTTAGCAAAACCGAGGACGCTGGGTGCTGAGTGCCGTAGCCAAGCCACAGCATTGAGCACCACCACCACCCCTTACTTCGCCCACTGCCGGAAAATTCTCAGCAGTTGAGTCTGTGGAAGACAGGGGTGGAGGTGTGGGGAGAAGTCAAGAGAAGGGTCTAAAACTGGTACAGAGAGCGCTGGGGCCCTCCACTGTCTCCTCCAGCCCACCCATCCAGGCAGCACTCTCTCTTGCTCTTCCCCTGCCAGAATTCCGGAGCATCAGTCTCCATATCCAGACTGCCAGGTTTGGCGGAAGTGGCGGTGAGAGACACAAAGGTCTAAGCACAAGTCTCTCTGCTGAAAAATACAATTCTTGCATTTCTCTGTCTCTCAGCCCTGTGGGTTTTGGTTTAAATCCTATATGATCGTTTGACTTTTAAAAAATTCTATGTTTTCATTCTTTTAGTAAAAATCATACACGTACATACATATACAAATACATCCATGGTTAGTTTGTTTTGGCTTTGAGAAGAGGACAAACACTTTCCATAGAGGACGCAGCATGTGCCAAGGTACCGACTAGTACATTCAGGGAGCGGCAAAGAGGCCCCTGCAGGAGAGGAACATAGGCATGAGGAGGAGACTGGAAGATGGCCTGAGAGAGAAAGCAGGGCCAGACGCTGTAAGACCTTGTGCACCACCACTAGGCTTTGGGTTTTCTTTGAAATGCAGCCATAAAAGTGTTTTAAGCCAGGAGTAACATGATCTTATTTAGGTTTAAAGTTACTCCGGCTGTATGAAGAATAGACGGTCACATATAGCTGGGCCTTCTCATGAAAAATTATCTATCTCAGTACTTTAGAGCAGAAAGGACCTCCAAGATCATTCAGTCCAACCCTTCCTTTCAATGATAAGCAAACTAAGACACAGAAAATTTATGATTTGCCCAAGGTCATAGAGCTAATAACTGTGTGAGGCTTTTAAACTAGAAGTAGGAGGGTGATAGATTATACTTTTAAGGAAGTCTCTCTACTCTGTATTTCCTTTGGCTAGAAATGACGTCTCCCTTTTTTTGAACTTTTATCTCACCTTATTTCTCTCTCCTCTGGTGCTTACTCATTTATTACCTTGATCATAGTTCTTTGTGTTCAAGGCCTGTCTTATCTCCTTTATGAGACTGTAAAAGCAACCCCGGAGAACAGGAAGGACAGTCTCTGCCTAATGGGTCTGCGAGGGCTTTATACATAGCGGGTGTTCGATTAATGTTTGTTAAATGGACGGGTGGGTGGGTGAACGAGTTCTCCATATGCTATAAATATTTACTGTCCAAATATGGGCATGCACATCTGACTTGCCCTGATTTACCCTATTTTCTCGCTGTTTTCATTAATTTGCTTCTATAGGAAAATTTTAGAAAGGAAGTCATTTTTATCATGGTCCATAAAGTAGTCTAGAAAAATGTAATCTTTTTAAATAAGGCCATTCTTTTTCCCAAGATTATCAACAGAGAGACTTCTCCACACTCCCTCCTCCCCTTCCCCTGCCTTCCATCCCCTCGTCTTTCTGGATTTCTTTATCCATAAAGGAGACACGAAAACATTTGCCACAGTGATTCACAAGTGCAGTTACCGCCACAACAAAAGGACACACAAGTCCTGCCTATAGAGTGAGTCAGGCTTTGGAGGGCGATTATCACATTTTTTTGACGCCTTGCATGTACACTTGGCATTCTGCACATACACAGTGAAGCATATCGTGAGAATCTTTGCTGGAGTTAAAGTTGCACATTGTCTCGGCTCCCCCAGCAAAGGAAGGGGCTTCAAGGCACAGGCTCGCCGCTAAGGCCCTCGGCACTCAGAACACAAACATGACTCATGATGTGTGGGATCTCAATCAACTGCTCCCAAACTTTGGTTTGAGGCTTGGGGAGGCCTGGAACAGCTTCTGGGTAGGACCTGATTCAGATGGGTACAGACTGTTTTGTTTGTAAAGTGACACATGTCAGTGTTGTGAAACAGTGGAAACTGGAAGGAAAAGAGAGGGTAGTGTCAAGGCGAGCAGAGTCACCCTGCTGCCCCAGCTCAGACATCTGGTGTTTTCTGCCCTGGCTTCACCACTGCAGTGAGGCCACTGTCCTCAGACTGCCCCCGCTCCTCACCTCTCAGTTAGCTCTTGCTGTGAAATAAACCATCCCCAAGTTATTGGTCTAAAGCCAAAGCATTTTAGGATTTGCTCATCACTCTGCAATCCGGGTGGGGCCCAGCAGAACAATTCTTCTGTTGGTCTTGGCTGAGTCACTCATGAAAATCTCATTATCTAAAGTCCCTGGTCTGGCTCTCAGATAAGATAGAATGATGTTACTCACTGCACATGACTGCAGCTGGGCTAGCGGAACAGCTGCAGCTGACGGAACCCCTCTGCTCCCGCGACCCGGTGGTTTCTCCACCACAGTAGCCACACGTCACGACATACTCTTCAGGGCTCCCAACAACACAACAGCAAGGTTTTCAGGCTTTTCAAAGGCCTGTGCCTAGAACAGCCATAGTGTCCCTTCTGCTTCATTCTGCTGATTACCGCAAATCACAGGCCCCCTGTGACAGACAGGGTGGAGCACCAGTGGACTGGCTTTGAGATCCACCCGGCAGGTTGAAGGACCACACTTTCTGGTTGCTTCCTGGTGGATCACGGGGTCTTGGGGTCTACTTTCGGTTCCTCACCATCTCTTCTCTGACATTGTTTCTCTGTTCTGCTTCACACCTACAGTAACCTAAGAGTCTTTGCTCTGCCACACCGGTTCACCTTGTCACATGAACTTCTTGCCTCGGACCAGCCAATCACAGACTGAATTCCTCAAACTACAAAATCTTTCCTCCTTTAAGTTGTGGGTGTTGAGTACTATATTTGAATGTGGAGAAATCTGAGTAATAAACTAGCCCAGATCTAAGGAAAGAGAAATAAATTCTTTACCTTCATATAAGGAGTGGCAAAGCATTGTGGCTGGGTTTAATCCAGCTCACCCAGCTCAGCTGTCTGTGTTTTCTACAGATGCTTCTGTATCGCAAGGAAGCCACCACTCCAGGCCGCTGCCCCTGTGGCTTCCCTTTCCTGCCATTACCAGCCAGCTTCTCTCCACTCACCTTTCCCTAGCCATAGTACAGTATCTGACTGCTCATAGGCTCAGCCACACCATGGTTTTGCTGCCATGTGGCCTCTCCTGCACTGACAGGTTAGTAGTGTGCAAAAGGCTGACATAGCGAAATGGAAGGAGACTTTCTTACAAGATTGTTGCCCTCTTTACAAAGACATGCTGGTGAGGTGGGCCTTTGGTATTTGGGAAATTGGGGTTCTGGAGAGGGGTCTTCTGTTTCCAGTGAAACAGAACAGTAGGATGTGCATACATGCAGAAAGAGATTTAGAAAGAGATTTATTAGGAAGAATTGACTCATACACATCTGAACTGCTGATAGTGACTCCAAAGTCTCAGGATGTGCAGGCTGTCTCGAGACACAGGAAAGGCAATCCTGTAGTTCTGGTGCAGTGGGTGGCTAGCAGATATCAAGGAGGGCCGAGTCCTAGTTCAAAGGTAGTCTGGCTAATAATCCCCTTTGGTTCAAAGAGACCCCTATTTTTGTTCTACTCAGGCTGTCACCTTCCTAAATAAGGTTCATTCACATTATGGAGAAGAGTCTGCTTATTCAGAAATTCACTGATTTATGTGTTAATTTCATTCGAGGCCCCATCCTCCAAGTTAACCCATAAAATTGTCCATCACAAGATGATTCCCACCATCCCCAGAACTGATGAGAGCACACTGTGCCTTAAGGGTCCAAGAATCTTGGCTGGTGCTAAACCTCTACTTTCATGATTCCCATAAGGAAAAAGGAAGGGAATCCCAGCAGGATTGTGTTGCGCACCATGTAGGTAGTACCTACACAGTCAGCTCCCAGGAAAACTCTGGGCACTGAGGCTTCAAAGAGCTTCTTGGACAGACAACATTCTGTACCCACTGTCCCAGCTCATTGTCAGGAGAATGAAGCCCACCGGGCATGGTGCCACTAGCAGGAGACTCGGGAAGCTGGTGCCTCATTTTCTCTGGGTGTTGCCCTATACACTTTTTCTCTGCTGATGCTGCTTTTCCAATAATAGATCTCAGTCATCATTATTTCTATATGCTGATACCCATAGCAAAAGCCTTCCTACTGAACCCCTGAATCTGGGAGTTGTCTGGGGACCCTCTTACCCAACACAAGTAGAAAATGGAAGAATTTTGTCATTGGCACAGGTCTGTTCCCAGTTGTTAATAGAATCAGAGTTAAAACATCATATTTCATCTATTTGAAATTTTATACGAAGACCGGACACTTTTTTACAAGTGTAGCACTAGGCTACATATCATGGTGTATGTTACATATCACACTCACAAGGGTATGCTAGGGTCATAAATGAATGATGGAAGATTTCTAGAGGGCATAAGATATTTAAGAAAAAATGAAAATTCCATCATGCAGGCCAGTTATTGAACTGTGAACTGGAGGTGGGCCTTAGAAGGTCTTGACCATCACTTTAGCACTTATTACCTATGATTGTTATTCTTAAAATGACACATAAGAAAATCCTAGAAATCATAATGGTACTTGTAGGCAATATGAAATAATCATATATTCCCATACTAACTAAAGATCATGATACCATTTAGAAAAGAATGTAAGGGAGAAAAATTTAACCAAGAACATAATTTTAAGACATAATCATTTTCTTCTTCAGTAGATGAGTGAAAAACAATTATTATTTGATTTCTAGTAACTGGAGAATCATTGTACTAGACAATGAATGAATGAGAAAAATGAGTGATGAGAAGACAAGTCCGGCTTAAACCTGCATGGATCATGTAATAAAAGTGCACCATGAATGAATGGAAATAAACTCTCGTCTTTCTATTAATGGTAAGGTCATTCACACCCAAATTAAGAGAATCAGTGGTAGTCTTGGCTTTAACCGTGGGCCTTTTGTACAAGATTAGACAAGCTTCTTAATCTTCCTGAGCCTCAATTTCCTAATATGTAAGAAGAGATAGAATAAGATCTAGTTTATATACTTTATATGAGAATCAAATGAGATTACATATGGCATCCGTACATAATTAGAAATCAGTAAGCGTAATTTTTTATTCTTTTGTCCTTTCCATAAGGCCTTAAAACTACTGGCTGTGGAAAAGAGTTACAGATGTAACTTGAGAAGCCTGAGAAACATATTAATGTTTTGGCTTTTGTTTAAACCAGTGAGAGATAATGCACGAAGAAATATTCTAGTGAAGTTTGCGCTTGTGACTGAATTCACAGCAGAAAGTTAAAGAGAAACCACATACCACTAAGTCTTAGTAAAGCACATACCAGGTTGGACCTATGAACTCATTATTTTAAGTCTTGGTGTTTTACATGTTCTTTTTTATTTTCTATGAGTGTTAAGCTCACATCTGCCAGTAAAGAGTTATTTTATCACTTAAAGTATGGAGGTGGATCTTCAGGGATTTGATTGGTACTGTATACCTAATACTAGACTTTTTAAGGGACAATAGAATGAAAACATCACCAACTTAATGACAGACAAGTCACTTACTCTTTTGAGAACTGGCCATAAAAATTTAAACTTCTATCATGCTCATCTCCCTGATCCTGCAGGGCTCCTCTGTCCATAATCCCACTGTGGCACCCAGAACCTACCCTTGGTTCTAGACTTGGATGCTTTCAGTAATTTCTGTCTTCTTCCCAGGAGCAAAAGCCGCGATGGAAGGCAGCATGTGCCTCTGCCTCACCACTGTTCACCTAGAACCTGTGCGATGACTAACAACCACAGATACAAAATAAATATTGTGGAAAGGAAAGGAAGGGAGGTAGGAGGGAAGGATCTAATATGTACTTGGCTATGAAGTTAGCACTTTACAAAGACTTGTTTAATGGCCGGAGTAAGTCACATTTCCTGTTTTTCTCTTAGTCATATACTTTATAGGACAGAAAAAATATATGGCAGGTCACAGAAAAGTATCAAGGCAAATGCACATTAATGAAGACTATATTAACATCATAATAGTTAAACTTCGATTGCACCCTTTCTAATCTCTTTATATACGAGTTCATTTAACTTTCCCAATACGATGAAAAACATCTCCAGCTGAAACATGAAATTGAGGCCGAGTGTGGCCTTACGTACTTGGATAAGTAGATAGTAGTGGAAGTGGGGTTCAGAAAGAAGCCCGTCTGCGGTACTCCGTGCACACCTCCGGAAGAGTTTGGGACCCACGGAGCGAGGGTGGTGGACCTCCAGCAGACCGGTGAAAGGGGCCATGTCTGCTGGAGCCCGCAGAGATGGCCCTCGAGGGCCCATGCCGCTCCTGCATGGCGGGTGATTTCCAGGTACGAATCTGGTTACCACACAGTTCAGAACCAAAGAGGTTTGTGTTAGAAGTGCGTGATCACCAAGAACAGTAAGGCAAGTTTGTCCTTACCCAAAACCAAAACAAACACGAGTTTGGCAAAACAAAGAACCGGGTCGGTGGCAGGCACACATTCTGTGAAAAGGGAACATGGCGCTTGCTGCTGGGATCTTGGAGAGCTTCAGAAAGGTGTCTTGGGCCATAAGACGACAGAAAACACACTAAGAACGCAGAAAGGACCTGCCGAACAAGGCGTAGCTGTATAGCTCTCTCTCCTCCGCTTCCAAACCCGTCTCTGTAGTCATTCTCTCCCCGTCCCCTTTGCTTCCATCTCCCTCCCTCCCCCATTTCTCTTTCCCTCCGCCCCTCCACACGGGGATGCGTAAAGGGACATGAACACACATGCGCGCTTGCGCGCACACAGTACTCCCGAAGTGTTCTTACACGCCTAGCTTGCTGGCTCCTGCTCTTCATACAAACACCTTCGGAAAACGAGGTTAAAATGTGCTGACCCGATAGTGCTTACATTTCTGTCCCCTTTCTCTTCAGAGCAAGAACATGTATTCCATTTCTTTATTAACCCCTTGCACAGCACCTATTACCAGATACCATATGCTCTGCACGTACTTGGCACTCAATAAATGCTTACTGAGTGGCTGACTTTCCCAGCTTCCCCACCCTTTCCTTCCCAACCCCCCAGCATTACTTTAAAGATCTGCTGCGAAGCTGTGGGGTGAGGTTTAAGATCCGTTTTGACAAATAACCCTTCTGGGTGTTTAAAGCCAAAAGATCGAATATTTAAAGCAGAAATATGAGCTGTGACTTCATGGGTGTTCTGTGAAGAGATGCATAAAGCTGTACAAATAGATAGCCTTTCAGACAGGACATAACAGACCCAGCTTTGTGCATTTGCAATTATACAGAGGAGAAGAGTCCGAACTTCACTTTGAACTCTACATTTGCTCTGAAATCAGTTTTAATGCAAGAAAGGAGGTCATTAAATCTTCTATTTAAAAGGAGATCTTACAAATACTTTTGGCTTTAAAAGTTTATGTCATTGATTCATAATATAAGAGGTGACATTAAACCTGTCCCTTGCCCCTTCACCACCACCACCTCCAGACAGGAAAATGCAGGCAAAAACAAGACTGGGTTCTGAGGGAGTGGTGGGAACAGATGGATTGCTATGAAAAGGACTTTTT
This sequence comes from Dinomys branickii, assembly GCA_004027595.1. Lineage (NCBI taxonomy): Eukaryota > Metazoa > Chordata > Mammalia > Rodentia > Dinomyidae > Dinomys > Dinomys branickii. The sequence goes on from PVLD010001654.1 coordinate 155,163, forward strand.
AGTCTTCGAGGCATGAGGTGCTGGTGCTGGGAAGTCTTAGAGGACGATGGCAAGGCTGTACAGTCAGTAAGTGATTGGAGAAACACACAGCATGGGAATCATACATTGGCCCTGATGGGTGACTTCTTAATGATATGGAGCTTAGAACATTCCCCAACATCTCAAGAGAGTCCCAAAAGGAAAGAATCCCAAGAAATGTCAGTGTAACGTAAGCAGGACCATCAAACATGGAATCTATTCCCTCCAGAGAATGTCCAAAGTTCCCCGGTTGCTTAGGTCAAGACAGCAAAAACAAGACGTCCTGAGTCTACTGAGTTCCTGCTCTGCCAATCCACCATCTCGTGAAGCTGCCGCCCTGGTGACAAGGGCATGTTCTGAGCTCCTGGCTCTTATTCCTATCCTATGATCTACCGGTGATTTCGGCAAGTGGATTTGACCTGATAGGGGTTATCTTTATTTCAACTTAAGTACAACTGTTTCACATTGAGTTTACCCAGTGGCTGAAAGGTTACATGGAACCAAGGGTTTGTAAGTCATCTGGACTCAGATATACCTGCCTATCTAGCACTAGAAATTAAATTAGCCTTAACAATATTACTAAGGACTGCATGGCTAAGATTGGAAGTACATACTCTTCTCTATTTATCCTCTGCTTCTGTTTTCTATTGACTTAAAGTTGATCACTAACCCCAGATTTTATGGAAATTATACTAGTATAAGGTGATTGACAAGATAACTTAAATTTGAATAAGCACACACACCATTTATCTATGTATATCTATTTATCTATCTATCTATAGATATATATCTGTGGGAGTTTGAAATCCAGTTTGCTATAATGCTGGTTAAGAAAGATGAACCTTATCATTACACCTCTGTTAGAATGGCTCTTTTATATATGTATATTTATAGCATAGAACATGATATTTGGAGTGTGCATACAGTGTGGAATGGCTAAACTGGGCAAATTAATATGTATTCCCTCACATACTTATTTTTTAATGGGGAGATCACTTCTTTCAAGTACACAATGCTTGTTACCTGCAGTCACTATGTTTAATACCAGATATCTTAAACTTATTCCTCCTGTCCAGCTGAAATTTTATCTTTGCCTCCCCAGTCTCTCCACCCTCAGTTCCTAAGGGCCACCTTTATACACACTCTGTACTTCTACAGGGTCAACTTTTTAAATCCCACGTACCAGTGAGATGATGTGGTGTTTGTGTTTCTGTGTCTGCCTTACTCTGCTCAGCCTGACGTCATACAGGTTCACGTGTGTTGTCGCAGATGACAGGACTTTTTCTACTTTTCAGGCTGAATAGTGCTCCATCATGCATACACACCACATGTTCTGTGTTCGTTCATCTGTTGATGAACACTTACATTGTTCCCATTTGCTGACTGTTGTGAACAATGCTTCAGTGAACATGGCAGTGGCAATGTCTCCAACATGTCATTTTCCTTGGATCTAGTCGCGGAAGTAGGATTGCTGTTTCAGTGTTTTAAAGAAAACCCCTACTGTTTTGCATAATGGCTGCAGCGATTGACATTCCCATCAACACTATGCAAGAGTTTCCTGTCTTTACCTTCTCACCAGCACCTGCTGTCTTCCATCTTTTTTATTACAGCCATTCTAACAGGGGTGCAGTGCTAAGATTTGTCCTTTTTGAAGAGTACTGTAGCAAACTCCCACATGCCTTTTATATCTCCACTACATGGGAAAATCAAATACTGTATTATGGTCCAGATCCGTGAACCAAAGAGTGCAAAAGCAAGAAAACATTTGCGATAGAATGTGATAGTTTGAAACATTTGCCATTTTCTCTTCCTGTATGTGAGAAGGTAGAAGATTGGATCTCCTTGCCTTACGGGGGAGTCTGAGGTAGACTTCCTGGGTTTTATTTCTCAAAGTCTATGCACATTACAAGAAGAGAGGAGAGAGAGAGAGAGAGATTGAGACTTTTAGCCAGATTAGGAGGACATTTTTAGACTCAGAAAGAGGAGGAACGGATTTCAGCCCCTTCTGGCACCATCTGAGCACCAGGTTGTGATGACAGTGAATAGCTATGAGGTGCTGCTGAGTCCAAAGCCTGGTGCTCGACTAAGTGTGCACCATTCTTGGAATGGCACAGGCAGAAGACTGCACCCGCAGAACAAATTGAAGTGGAGCAATCTACAACCCAAATGTATCATCTCAAACTCGTTACACAAAACCACAGCACAGCCCCCATCAGCCATTAAATTACTTTTTAGAAAGGAAGCTAGAGGTGGCAATTACATGATGTATATAAATAAAAATAGTACACGGAGATACTGGAAACTGAAAACAAAATTTAAAACGTATGGGATCTGAAGAATAGGACTGGAATTCACACCTATAACTCAGCCCTGCAGTGGAACCCTGTTCAACAATAAGGTTTTCTAAAGCTTCAAAGGATAAAAAAACAAAAGAAGATTCAGAGCATATCTTTTTGGCTGTCTCTTGTTCTTATGCCTGATTCTGTGTACAGGTTGAGACTGTGACTGTGTATATCTATATTTATTATACATGTGAGAAGTTTCCAAATAATTTAGATATTCCCGGAAGACACGCAGGCATCACTCAGGTTGCTATCCCTGGGAAGTTCCTATCGTATTTGCAAAAATCCAGTCATATTCTGACTTTTCACTTTACTGATAGAATTGCTCACATCAGGATCTCTACGTACAAAACTCCTCAAAACATTCTCATGCATACACATTTCCAGGGATGTTGCTATTGCATAGCACAGGCATTATTTGCAAAGCTAGCATGACTCCTTTGTTTAGAGCAACATGCTATGTGTGTGATCTGAGCTTATAAACAAAGCTTGTTATATTTTCTTCCTGGAGAAACTATGTCAAGCCTTAAATAGGGCTATAGAACAGAGGTTTGAAAAAATTCAGCCCTGCAAAAAAGAAAGTTATACTCAGTAGGCTTGGAGGTAAATGGTAATATTTTAGAAATTTTCCTTTGTCTTCCTTACCTATTTTGCTACCTCAAGCTCTTCTTACCTGCCCCAAAGTAGCCTTATTCTATTTTTAAAATATCATAATCCTGAAAAATGTTAAGGGGAATTCAACTAAAAAAAATAATAATTAAAGCCATTCATGGTCCATTTGCTCAGACTAAGCTGTATTTCTGGAAGCTTCTTTTCTCTTGGAGTCCAATGTGTAAATTAAGTTGCACCAAAGCAAGTCAAATTATTCCCTGGCCATTTGTAGTATGCAATGTTTTATGTGACTTTTTACCCTCTTCTTCAATAAAACAATACGTACTTGTATAGCAGCCAGACGAAGGGGTGAGTCACACGCATCCTGGAGATGCCAAGTACTGTTCCTCCTCAAGGAAACACACTCACCATGTGTAATGAGAACCCTTTGGATTTCCCGAAGTGATTCAACGTCAAGTTGAATTCCGCATTGACCTGAATATTCACTGATGTTGGCAATCACAAAATTGAATGTGTGAGAGTACGCTTTGTCTCTGGGCAACTCCCATTCATTTATTATAAGTTGGGAGATGCGTGTTTGTTAGATGGAAACGGGACACTGTTGCTCAAGCAATCTGATGAAAGAATTTGGCTTCTTTGAGTATACACTGATCAAGGATTTGTGGGGTGGTTAGTTATGGTTTTGTGATACAGACCTCTTATTGATCCCTTCTCTTAAATTATGCAGGCTGGGGTGTGTACCTCAGAGCCAGCCTTCAAGGAGGCTGCAGGCCTGGAAACTTGTCAGACCACTTGTGAATCATCCGTTAACCCAGCTGGGAAGTCATTTTTTTCACCAACCAGCAACACAAGATGCAGAAAACCTTTATTTCCTAAGAATTTATGTGGGCTCGCCTTGCTACCAGCAACTTGTTAGGCATGCAGAATCTTGGGGTCCCACCCCAAAGCCTCTGAATCAGAATCTGCATTTTAACAAGATATCTGATTCTCATATACATAGAAGGATTTACAGATCTGAACTTTGATCAGCTCAAATTGAAAGTCTCTCTTAAAACTCAAAATCCGACTTCATACCTAATTTATTCTCTTATTTTTCCCTTAGAAAAAATAAGAAATGCGAGTACTCTGTGTGACAATGAACACAGGGCTTTGCACTGGCAGCATTCCTCTTCTGTAATAATTTTAATAGCACACATGTGAGAACGCCCACGCATGCTGTAGGGCATTGATTCTCAAAGTATTGTCCCTGGATCAGCAGCGAGGCTGCTGGGACCTGTTAAAAGTGCAGACTCAGAGCTCCAGCCAGACTATTGGAACCAGAAAGTCCGGGAGAGCAGCGCAGTTCTGTGGTCTTACAAGCCTCGTAGGTGATTCTGATGAAGGCTTAAGTTAGAGCGCTGCTGCTGAGGAACTATTCAAAATCATTAAGGTCATTAGCTGGGACTTGAGCTCCTCTGAGGCATACGAAAACATCACAATCAAATGAGAAGTTACTCTGATAACTTTCCAAATTCTTGAAGAAGAAATGGTAAAGCCTATCTCACAAGTGCCTTTTAATGAACTGATTTATATTGTCTATCTAGAGCAAGGTAAATTGGTATTTTTATGACTCCTGGCAACTTATCAAAGTAATTGGTAGGCTATTTAATTTTAAATCACTATCTTTCTTGTAAAGGCTCCGTACATGACCTTTCCTTAAATAGTTGTGGTGAGGGGAATGGAACGGTTTCACTAGCCAACTTGAAAATGTATCTCACTCTCCCAGGGTGAGAAGATGAATTGCACCCCACTTCCCCATCCTATCTATTAGGAAGAAGATGATTCTTCTTCTCAACAGTCTGTTGGGCAGACTATTCTTACGTCCCCTATGAGGAAATGACTCGTCTGTGAGAGTAAGGCAGCCCAGTGGCCCGGAATGATCATGCTTCCTACTATGTGGAAAGATCTTTATTAAAAGTGAGGCTGAAAAAAGAGAGAAAGCACCCTGAAAATACTCACTGAACCCTCAGAACCAGTTCCATGTGAAGTCAAGTTAATGCCGTGACTTTCTGGGTATGTAACCCAATAAATTCCCTTTCGGTTTGTATTTTTTTTAGTTAGGTTTCTGTCTCAGAAGACCAAAGGACCTGACTAATACAATCTCTAAATAATTTACACCTTTGTGTGAACCCCACACGTTCAATAGACACCTTTGAGAGAGGCATAAATAAAAGAGCATGCTAGACTGGTAGTCAAGAAATGAGACATAAGGTTTCAGAGCTATCTGTTGAACAAAGCATAGGCAAGTTATGTAACTCTACGTGCTTCCCTTATGTAAATGTAAGAGAAGAGATGGGCCTACATATAGTCAAGAAAAGAATATTTTAGGACGGGCAAAAGACTCAGAAATCAGTTCCTTTATACCGTTACTTTACATAAATGGAAAAACACAACCCAGAAAAGGCGTAACCTGGTTAGTGGCCTAGAGCTTGCTGGCAGTTGAGTGGCCACAGCCTTTAGCCACCGACTTTGCACACATCTTTTCACAAGGCCACGTGACTGAACTTTGTGAAGGTGCATTCTGATTATCATTGTTATCTTCATGTGCTATGACTACTAAGCTATACAAAGTAGGTTTTGGTTGCTATTACTGATTTTTAATTAAGAGATTTGTTGTCCACATATCAAGAAATCCAGATAAAACGTTGATTCTACAGTTCCTGGGTCCAGACAGCAACAGCATCATTAAAAACACAGGTTCTTCCCATGGTTCTGCCCCGCCCTCCTTAGCATGTGCACTTTGGTACCCAAGTTCCTTTGTATTTGGCCACAGGAGAGTGACAGCAACCCACGTAAGTCTGCAAGGAGCATCTCTTTCTTGTCATTTACTTGTATAGATGGTATGCTGGAGAAGAAGAAGGGCACTAAGGGAAAAACAACCAAGGAATCAAAACTAAGGGACAGACTTTAATAATAATAATGTGTAGATCTTGGATAATTAATTAAAACAAATACACTATTAATAACAAAAGATGTTTTCTACAGGGAAGTCTGGATATGAGGTGTATGGGAGTGAGTTGTACTGACTATGCAATTTTTTGGTAAATATAAAATTATGCTAAAATTATAAGTGTATTTAAAGAACCAAAAAAGTGGTGTGAACCCAAGTTTGTTTCCATTTTCATATTGAAATATCACTTTGTTCAGAAGTTGTTGCAGGTAAATGTACTACTAAACACCTGTACCCATGCAGACAACTTGGCTGAGTTTAAGTGGAGATATTTTCTGTTTTAATAGACACGTATGCTCACTGAATCCTTCCAGTGAAATTGAGCTCTTTTCAAAATGGTCTTGTACACAGTGGCTTATGGAATACTCCTTTTAATATTCTAAGTGATAACCACATGCTGACCTTTCCAAGCTCAAAATCACAGGCATATGAACTACTAATACCCTTCTGTTGCCGTTCAGGACCTTGCAGATTAGTGATGAACTGTGGACAGCCAAGCCATTGGTAGAGCCAGCAAGAATATTAAACATGCTGTAAGCACAATTCTCCGTTCCTCACCACCAGCCACACCCTGTCTCTCAGTCACGTGTTTGTGGCTCTCCACTGAATGCCAGGAGCACACTCCAGAAACTCTTCCCTCTGTGTGCCCAGAATGAACAGCAAGAATGCTTGCAACAGAAAAGGATCACACAACCCTAAGAGTTGTGGTGCTGGTGCAGACAGCGAGACAGGAACTGTTTCGAAAATCTCAGTGTTTAAATGTCTAATTAACGTGCAGACATCGCGATCTTCTCTAGCACTTCCAGTAGGAAATGCCTTAGGAAGAGAGTAGATATGGTAGTGTTCGGGGTTATTTGGAGAACTGTCCACTATTTTCTTTTCTCCTTTTTTCTTCCTTAGGATTTTAAGGACATGTAGATAAAGTCTTGCAACACTTTGAAGATGAAAATGTGAATATTTTTTGTTTGAATGGAGACCATTATGTAAAGGAAGTTATATGAGGTATTTTTGTCAGGCTAATTAACTGTAAGCCCTGAGCGCTTTCTGAATCAAGGGTCACTAGTCTCAAGACCTTTGGTACTTGGTATGGGGTATGTAAAACTGCAGAAATATCAGAGGAAATGAGAGCTGACTAAGCCTTCTTTTAAAGTCTAGAGATACAGCATGTGTTTAATGTGAGAAAGGCCATGCACGGGTGCAAAACTCAGCATAAATACATACATACATACATACATACATACATAAATTCAGTAAGGGGAGTCAATGGATTTTGATGGTGTGTTTATCCTCATAGGACACCATCGTGGAAGCATCAGACTGTCCTTAAGTCAAGGATTCTAACAGAAAATAAAACTACATAGAAATTAAACACTAGACCTGATTCTTTGGTAAAGGTAATCACAAATATAGCCCATCATAGAGAAAATCCTTACATAATGAATCACCATTTCAAGAATTCGTAATTTATATTAGTAGAAAGTACTTGACTGAAAACCATTTTAAATGCTTAATTAATTACCTAATAGTGTGCTAAATGTTCTGTTAAGATTTTATCACACAGTTAGGTGCCAATCCTTGAAATAATGATGAAAATAGAAGATATATCTAAGGTTTCAGAAATCATAAAATCTATACAGCGTCAAAGGAACATCAATTCTAGACAAGAGGTAGAATAACTATAAAGGTTAAAACCCAGGAAATAAATCAACTTACACACCCTGAGAAGAACAAATGATAAGGGAGGGGAGAACTTGACAGGGCACATTTAACCCAGGAAGGTAGTGATTTGAGTGGTAGTGGGGGCTCATGGATGGAATCCAGAGAAGAGCAGAAGACTGGAATGCCTTAAGACTAAATCATGACTGAAATGGGCTTAAGAAGGCCTTTTGTTAGCAGGGTAGCTGTTGAATTGAATGATCATGTTCTGGTGGGTTATGACACTCTCAAAAGGCAATTCGGCATTCCACCTGGTGTATGGTTTACCAGGGATGGACCATGTCATGGGTAGAATCTACCTAAAGCAGATCTTTTAGTCTTTGAACCTGCAGTGGTACTAATAGTGAACATGGTTCATCAAAAAAACCAGGAATTAAATGTAATAGAGCAATTTCAGCCTATTTGAGGGAACATTTTAGTTTTTCTGGTTAATTAGCACAAAATGGACCTTGGTCTTTCATCCATTTTTCAAAATATTATTAAAAGAAATAATCAATACAAATTAAAATAAATAGTCGCTAAAGTATAAGGCAGTAAAGTTAGATTTGCAAAGTTTGCTCCCAAATATGGTATTTATTGAAGCCCCCACACTAACAAAACTGGCAGCTATAGAATAACTAGGAGCAGAAAAAATGATTGGGATGAATCAAACTTTATAAATATTTCCCCAGAGAAGAAAGCATTGATCTCAGTGAAAAAAAAAATTTTTTTGGCATGGTGTCATCTTGTAAGAGAATAAAAAAATAAGAAACAAAATACAATAAAAGTGATACAGAATTTCAAAACAAGATGATAGCAAATTAGCAAGAGCTGTTATATTACATATTGTCTTCATTGTAGCTGTTCAGAGTACCAGATACAAGCATGCAAAATTGATCAATTAAGCATTAACTGTTTTTTTCAATAAACCAGTGGAAATTAGTAGTACAATTATCTGAGCTATCTTGTACATATATATACGTATATTTTCCCCTTACCTTCTTTCTTTCTTTTCTCCTTTCCTCCATCCCAGTTGGTTATAGCGCCATTTGTCATAGCTAAACTTTGAAAACAACCCAAATGCTCATCAGCGGAGGAATGGATAAAAAAGGTGTGGTATTGTTATACAAGGAAGTAGTATTCAGCTATAAAGAAAGATAAGCTCGAGGCTTTATAGGTAAATGGATGCAACTAGAGACCATACTCGTAAGTGAAATAAATCCGACCAGCATGTGTAAACATCGTATTGTCTCCCTGGTGCAAGAAGCTGAAAAAGCAAATAAAATCTGAAAGATACAATAGGTATTGTGAAAGGGAAAGAAACTGGCCAGTGAAAATTTTAAAAAAGAAAACTGGAAATGGCTAAAATAATAAAGAGATTAATTAAGATTTAAGGAAATTGCTTAAAAGGATTTTTTTTACAAAAATGAATTGATGTTACCATTTCTGTTTAAAAAATTATTTTCATAAAGTCAGTCTCAAAACATTGTCAGGTTCAAAGAAGTGAGTACCACAGTATCGAATATATTCTGAGCCCTGCCCAATCTGTTATGTGGAAATCAATGTAAGCAATCTCACTGCTTAGCTTTTGTATATGTGTGTCTCTCTGCATGTAATTTCCTTCTCTGCTTTCTGGTCTAGGGAAACTCAAGATTTATCTTGCAAGATTCAATTTACAAACATCACCTATGGGTTGGTCCCTCCTAATCTTCAGGCAGAGGTAGGTACTTTCACCTTCTGTGTTCTTTTAAAAATTTTTATGAATATTCTGTCACACTGCTATAACTTCTTGGTGAAAAGGCTGTCTCATATACTAGCTGCCAGGTATCTTTAGGGTATGGTTCTTGTTTGGGTTGATGTTTATTAAATCCCCGGCACGTACATCATTACCGAGTAGCTGCATGACTATATAAGGAAGGTCTCTCTACTCATTCATTCCTTCCATTCTCTGTTTGTGAACAAAAACCAGTCACTCCTTGAAACCTTAATGATGTATTGAAGAGACATTTCTTCGCTATTAATTCAGTCCTGAATATTTACTTTGTGGTGTCAGCAACAACTGCTTCCTTTCCATCATCCTCCTGTCCTTCCTTGAAAAGTTAGTACATTTAAAAGGATCACTTGAAACTGAGATGGCCTTCTCCCAGGGTGCTGAGATCTCTTCACCACAGGCATTGGTGGGGGCGAGGGAGATGTGGGAGCCATTTCTGGGAGGTCCTGAGGTTAGGTCAGCCAAGGGCCTTTTCTTTCCATTCATCCTCAATTTGACTCTGGATTCAGCTGAATATAGTTAAGGGATTAATTGCCATGATTTTGTTCCCCAAATTAAGTCATTGTGGTAAGAACTAAGCATAGCAATATGGGCCAACCACAAAGAAATAAATTACTTTGTAAGTTTCAAAAGATTGTCACCAAATTACTGCTCTGTGCAAATGATGTTGGGGAGAAAAAGTTTGTTTGAGAAATATTTTCTTTGTGACTGTAATAAGGTATGTGTACCCCAGCTGAGATATGGGTCACATCCCCTGTGATAGGAAACTGTGGCTAGTTTTTGTGGGTTTGGGGTTTGTATTAAATTTTCAGTACTCTGTGTTTCCTATGACTGATGAGTGGATCATCACCTGACTCATAGGCTCTTTTGTGATGGGTCACCAGAGTGTAGCTTTTAAGATCCAGTGAGATGGCACCCAGCTGCTCCAGTTTTTAATATGGTGAGAAAAACACCGGAAACATGTAATCAGTACTTTGAGATGGACTTTTTTGAGGTCATCCTTCCTAGTCTTTTGAAAAATTATAATTAAACTGATCTAGACTAGTTTGTCCCTCTTATTTTAAAAGACCTACAATGCCCTCTTTTTGGTGTAAGTAGACACACAACAAACATTTGTCTTTTCTAGATTAAAGACAAGCCACTGACCTTGACTTCAGCATTCCTGAAAGTGATTTATTCACCAAATCCTTATTAGACAGGTACCTTGGGCTCCACTGCCTGAGATAGTGGGACTTACTCCACAACTTCAGCAAGGTGAAGCTCATGCTATAGGGATTTTTAGGCAAAATGTAAGGGCAGAGATGAGGAAGGGAAGCCAAGAGCTGAACCTTAAAGTGCCTCTGTGCCAAGCTAAGGAGTCTGGCTTTTGTCCTATCATCAGGAGCCCTGAGCACTTTCCGCAGAGGAGGACCTTGAGAAGTTCTGGGAAGGACACAGTAAGATACAGGCGGGGGATCGAGCAGCAGCTATGGTCACTCTCCAAGGGGAAAACAGGATGCAGCGTGAGTGAAGGCAAGGTCAGGCGAATGAGTACACGACTGAGAGGGTCTGGTGAGTCATTCTGGACTGTGGTTTAAACTCTTGATGAGCAGATTCTTAATGCTGGAGCCAGATCCTTTATTCCTCCCACTTTTTTAAATCAGGAATTTCAGCAAAGCATTGCTAAATCCCTATTTCTTCCTTTCTTCTTGTCTTAGCATTGTGTTGCTCATGCTTGTCTTCCTCCCACTCCTCCTGACTCACAGATTGTTTTTAATTCATCTTATCGGAGAATGACTTAGAACATGTAGCAGAGCGTGTTCTTCTTTTTCCTGACATCTCTTCGATGACTTCTGATTTAGAGTGAAAACCAAATCCTTATGGTGGTCTGTGGGACCCACCATGATCTGGTCCACAAATCCTCCCTCCCTTCGCTTCCTTCTGCTCATAGCTTTAGCCGTCTACTCTCCTGACTGTTCCCCAAACACTGCTAGGTGTATCCGGCTCCTCCACACCATCTGCCTGGAGTGCACCTCCCTCAGACGCTCACCTGGGTTCATTCACTACCACTTTGAAATCTGTTCTTGTTTTTTTTTTTATTTTAAAGAGAATAGCAAAACAAAGACCGATAGCAAAATACCAATGTCACAGACCTAAAACAAAGCAAGAACATTAAAAAATAATACCGGGTTTCAAAACAAAATATAGGAATTAACAGTGGTTGTTATATTACATATTGTTATCTTCAACAAAGTTGCTTAGATTACTAGACATAAGAACGGAAGATGAGCAAACTATTAAAGGGAATAAAAAATAATAATTAAAAAACCAGAGACAGTACTGAGTTTCACTAAACAAGATGGTAGGAATTCGCCAATGGTTGTTATATCACATATTGTTGTCTTCAAATCTGTTACTCAGATCATCAGCCATAAACTCCCGTAACACTTGACAAGCTATTTAAACATTTTTTAAAGTTAGCTCTCCCTGTCCTCCTTGTTCTACTTTCCCATCAATCTTATCACCCTCTTATGTTATTCTTGGTGTTCCCTATCTGCCCAACTAGAATGCAAGCTCCATAGGGAGTGTCTGTTTGTGACACTGCCATGTCCCAGAGGCTGGAATAGTATACTTCCGGGAATGTTTACTGAGTGACTATGTGAACTGTTTGCATAGGGTGAAGGAGAGGATGGCGTCCCCTTTTCAGATCTGATTACCTGAAATGACAGTGTTCTACTCCCTGACTCAGGAAACACGGTGGAGTTTCTTTGAGAACAAACTTTGGGTATTTTAAGTTTTAGGTGCTGTGAGATAGCCAGGTGGAAAGCCCAGTAGGAAGTCAGGTAGACCTAGATTTAGTGGACAAATGGGATACGATGTATTTCCAAACACCTATAGTAAAGTCATGTCTTAATCCACATTAGATGAATTGAATGTTACTGAGTTAAGTTAATATGAATGAGAAAGCTAAGAGTTTTTGCCTCTCAATCTGGCATGCCAGCCAAGCGTGGGAAGAGAGCTATTAACACTTTCCTGAGTCTGCAAGGTTTTGAACTGCTTGACTCAAAGACAAGCACTAAACACCTGGTAGTAGTTCTAATGGTTTGTCAACAAAGCCAGACCTGTTAGTCTTCTAGGGTGATAACTGTTTCTAGTTGTCTGAAGACTTGGTTAAAAACACCTGCATCCTGTATAGAGCAATTAGTCCTTTCAAAGTGTGGTTTTGCTGTTGATCTAAGTGTGGTAACCTTTGTGATTCCTTTAGTTAAGGGGAAAAAGCAACATCAAAAACTTTTTATTTCATTAGGTCCTAATCTTGTCTCTTCCTTTCTATACCTTCATAATCCTTTTAAGCCTGGGAAAGCATTTAGTAGATGATGATCCATAAAAATGCAAACCAAATTGTCTTGTGTGGTGTCACCAGCATTAACACAGTGCCTGGCCTAAAATAGGTGCTCAGTAAATTTTATTCAGCTTTATATTATGTCTACTTTGCCATTTGAGTGAACCTCATCTCTACTTTATCCCCAAACCCCAACTTCCTTTCAATCATGTCCAGGGCCACTAAGTCTGTCTTTGTAGATAAAAATAAATAAGTACTTACAAGAGAGTGAGCACTTAATATCCCCTCAGGCAGCATGAAAACTGACCATTAGAACATTAGATAAAAGAGAAATTTAATACTGATACCATAAGACTGAACACACACCGATGAATACGAACATGAGCCTCTCGGTAAATGGGAGAATTTCCATATTAGCTTATAAATCCTGCCCACCTGGGGACCATTCCATCATAAGCTCCTAGACGTCTCTTATTTTCTTACTGAATATGGTGCATGGAGTAGAGGCTGTCATTCATGTCTTAAAGAGTAAAAGGACACAATGAAATTATGGGCATATATTTCAGCAATTTCAGAGTCTTTGTCATTATTTCTAATGACTACTGATGGTGCACTGATTACAGTATTCTGAGGTAGCAGTGTCAATAAGGTAAGGACACCATAAATTAGCAAAGCTTCCCTTTACCTACTAGATACAGGAAAATAATGAGTTTTTACTGGTCAACACTAAGGGGCAGAAATAAATGCATGTTTAACATGTCCTTTGCTTTCACGGCTTTCTTCATTTATTTACATTCCTTTTGTTTCTAGACTAGGAAGTGGGGACAAGTTTACAAAGGCAACTGACATTAAGAGCTTCTTTAATGTAATACAAGAAGATATTAATAAAGAAGACAAAAAGCACTCTTTATACTTCTATGAAAAAATAAAACAAAAATTCGTAACGCAGTAGAGTGCCACTCTGTGCTAAAGAAAGATAAGCTTGGGGCATCCATAGAAAAAATGAATGCAACTTGAGAACATAGCATTAAGTGAAAGAAGTCAGACACAGAAGCTCAAATAGAGCAATGTTTCACTCACACCAGAAAAAAATATATGCGGAGAGAGAGAGAGAATATAAATAGGAAGTCGGGAGAAGTTCAAATAACTCCCGTTATCTACTCTGTTGCTTCAAAAATATTTTAAGATATATGCTAATTTGTTTCATTTATGCTACTAGTTTCTCTTTGTTCACTGAAAAGAAGGTTTTGTCTTCATGGTTGTTTCTCCTTTGTAGGAGTGAGTCGCTTTTGCCTATGACTTGTACTCTGAGTAGCATTTTGCCTACTCTTTTAAGGTCGTGATACAAAATACATTAATGGTCATTCTCTTTAATTATTTTGTTAAGAACTTTTTAAAAAGGTGTGATAACAAAATGATAAGACTAGGAGGGCACTAACCCATACGGTACAGAATCACTGGAATTTCAGTGAAACTGGGGATTAAAAGTCATCTAAAGCCCAGACCTGGAACAAATTTCTTGCTATTCTGACTTTTCTTACAGGCTCTCTATTCAAGGTCGTTACAGCTTTTTTCTTTCTTTAAATTCACAGAATAGATTTTACAGGTAGCAACTATTAACAGAAAACATACAGATACCTCGATGCCAACTTCTCAACTGAAGGCATATGTCTTATTAAATTGTTGAATTCAGCAATAATCAAGGCTCATAATTAATCGCGATGAAGTCATAGAGCAATAAAAATTAAGAAATTGGTAAAATACTTCTAAATAATTTAATAAAATCAAGTACCTCAAAAACAATAAATGCAAAAAATCAAACAACTTAAAATAGAGTCTAGCTATGATTTTTATTTAGATAAGCAAGCTTATAAGATCTGAAAACAGCTACACAACTCCTCTGCAGTTGGGTGGTTTCTGATCTCTATGTGGTATTTTAATGACCTTCCATTCATTAGCCCATTCATCCCCTTTAGAATTCCACAGATGCCCCGAGCACTTGAACTTTACGTCTCTGGCGCAGAGGTGGCAGCTCCTGAAAGCGTCCCATCTGCTTCCAATAAGAAACTTGATATTTAGGATTTATTTGTGGTAGAAGGAGGTTTTCTAAAGTGAGGTTTCAGAAATGGCCAGAAAAATCCTTGTAGGTGAAACCCGTATTTCTTTATCTGTAGTTTTACATTTATATCTAAAATCTCAACAATAAATGTGCAACAGTCTCTGCCCATAGCCATATTACAAGTTCCGGACTAATTCAGCGTGTGCACTTACACGAGGATCTTTGGAAGAGGGGTGGGGGAGGGGAGTCGCCAAGGGAAGGAAAACATCCGATGAAAGGTTGAAGCAGTGTTAGCTTCACATTCATTTCTACTTACTAAGTAGTATTTCCGGGGAAACGTTATTATGGGTCCCCGTAATGACTGCTGTAGACCCTGTTGACTGCCTGGCTGGTTTATTTTCTCCCACCCTTTTCCCAGAGTTTGGTACGGAGCCACCTCATCTGGGCACAGAACTGGCCCCCAAGTTGTACAGCAGCCACCGTGGGACAAAAAGGAAGAGGCGGAAAGAATCACAGACCCTGGCCTATACCAAAGTCAGTAAATACCGCTCTCCAAACTTGTGCTTCTATTAGTAAAATAACCATCTCCATGTTTAAGCAATTCTTTGCTTAGTTTTCTGTTACTGACAGCAAAACACATTGCCAGCTGGACACACCTAGCCTCAGATTAACATGACACTCAAACTCACATTAGGTCTGACCTCTTTGGGTTTTAGAAAGCAAGCTGAAGTCTCATTGGATGGATTTAACTCAAAATTCAAGCAACACAGAGTGTGTGATAACAGGAAGAAGGAGGAAGCGTCTGCCGCTGCAGCTCTAGGTGTTGTTCATACTTGCGCCTCAGCACAAATCCGTTAGTCCAATATCCCTCCTCGGAAACCTCGAATTCAAAAAACCCAGTCGCTTACCCCACCGCCCCCCAGTGCTGTTCATTTTTTCTGATGGCTCCCACTCAACAACTGTCTACTTCAGTTGCCTACTTCACCTCCTTTTCACTGTTCAGTTCGTGCCCCGTTCACCACCTCCCTTACCTTCTCCCGCCTTTGCACTCAGTTTAGCTTCCACTGTGCACCCCTGCAAACGCCCTTAGCTCATTTCTCTCCCGCTCCCCATACTCTTCTGCTTAAAGCAAAGCAAAGCAGGACAAGACAAAGAAAAAGTCAGCCTCAGTTAAGCCCAACTCTCCCCCGACCCTTTGCATGGACCCACATTAGCATGTTGCTAGATAAATCCCACCGAGGGCCTAGTTTGAAATCATGATCCCCACATTGCAGAGATCTGTTATCACTGCCAGCAACAGGCCTAACTAACTCCCTTAGTAACTTGCTTTCCCACACTCTAAGTGAACATGGAATTCTTCCTCCTTGTTGCCTCAGATTTCTCCCTTGTTTTCACCACCCTGCCTTAGACATCAGTCACTTTCACACCTTGCAGAAAAGAAGGAATCCCTGATCCTTCAACCTACACACCCGTACGTTTTGCTGCCTTTGTTGTGTACCTCCGTCTTCTGTAGTAGCAGAATCTCCACACCCTGGGAGAGAAGTCTCTTCATTTGTGCTCAAATACCATCTCTGCTCACCCCCTCAGGCTCATTTCTGTGCCAGCGACTTCAATTTCTGCGCATTCCCCTTCTTTCCTCAACCGGTACCACCAAGTCCTCCTGGCGCCACTTCCAAAAGTATATCAAATCACCTATTTCTATCCAACTTTCGCCGATGCCTTTCTAGCCCCCTAAGTACTCCTGCCACTCTCCTATGGCACCCTAGACCCCACAGGGCTTCTAGAGACATTCTCTTCGTATCTATAAATCAGATCTTTTAGAATAGGGTTGAAATTATTTTCCATGACCCACCAAGTCCTGTGTGATCTTGGCTTCCTCTTTTGGCAGCCTCTTCCTTAACATTCTCTCCACTCCTCACCAAACTCTTGGAACAAAGCCCCCTTTTAACTCTGAGACTGAGCCGTTTTTATTGTAGACTGCGCTGTCCCTGCCTCCCATATGGCCAGCCTATTCTTACCCTCTAGTTCTGATGCAAGCCTCCTTCTCAGGGAAAGGCTGCCCTGCTCCTGCTGCCTAAACCGACCTTCCCTGTGGATTCTCCAGCTCATTAACATTTTTGTTGTTTGCAAAACACTTCCCACCATCTATAGTTATTTCATTTGGTTACTAATGTATAGTTCGTCTCCTAAACTAGATTACAAGCTTTTTGCCTCAAGTTCACTTCCATACACTCAATGACCAGCACAATAGGAGCTCAACAGATTCTGTTTACAAATGATGGTAACCCTGTGAAGATAGGTTGTGTTTTCATCACCTAGAATTCCAGAACAGTATAGTGAAAGGAAGTTTTTGTCTTGTGATGACTTCCGGTTCTTGAGTTGCACCCTAAGAAAATTGATACTGGCTAACTTCATTAATAAAGAAATTATGAGAAGGGTTTGAGGTTGTTCTCAGAATGAAGGATAAATCTGCTCCCCCAGACTTTAGAAGGACAGAAACTAGCATGGCTCCAGGTATTTAGGGAATAGGAGCTAATGGACTACATATCTGTAAAGGCACCAAGGTCAGAATGAATTAACAGTAATCCTTTCCCTTTGTTGTGTCATTCCACTCAGTAGCCACATTCACATGAGAAAATGTTACAATACAGAGTCTTGGTGTAGATCTCATTCCCATTCCTTGCTTAATCAAAGTTTGGTCCCACCCATGCCACATGCAGTGATGGCGAATGATTTCCTAAACAGCGGTTGCTGTGCTGCTACCCTAAGAGGAGGAGTCGGATCCTGGGCAGGAAAAAAACAGCAAACCAGATGTCCGCAGTACATCATCACACGCAGCTGGGAGGAACTGTGCTTGATGCCAAATCACCAGTCTTAGGACAAGTCCGGTCCCCAGGTTGGTATTCTGTGTTTCTTGAAGTCATTTGGCCTGACTCCATTTCTGGTGGGTTATGCAAATTTTCCCGTGTGAGAATGTTTTTCACAAAGGCCCCAAAGGGAAGTAAGGCTTTCTGTGGTGTGAAAGCTGCCAGCCGGTGAAGTAGCTGTTGCTTACTGTACATTACGTCATGCTTATTCCTGTTTGCCCGGGGTCGGGTTGCTATGGGTATGGAATTCTCTCTCCTTCCACATGAAGTAGCCTCAGTAATGAAGTCTCAACTGTGAAGAGGAAAGTATTTACACTTTTTTACATTTTCTACTTGTCAGTGATGCTTGTCATATTTAAGCTAAAGAAGTTGCAATAAATTTGTGCATAAACTCACCCAATATATATTGAGCTCCTAGCCAGGGATTAAGATTATATTAAATAGAAATCGGACAATTGCCTTCATTCTGATTTCCTTATTTCTGACACCACTGTTCTTCCTTTTCTGTCCCTTCCCATCTCCACTGAAATTAGCAACAACTGACGTAACGCTTGGGTCACCTTGTATCCAGGTCTACTTCTTGGTTTTCTTTTAATGGAGGAAAGGGGGAAGAGGGAAGATAGAAGTAATGGTGAGGATTTTACAAAGTGAAGAAAAAGGTTCAAGAGAACTGAAACAGGGGCTGGGGATATAGCTCAGTGGAATAAGCACCTTCCTGGCAAGCGCAATGTCCTGAGTTCGATCCCTGGTACCGCAAAAAAGAGAACTGAAATAACTTCTCCCGTCACTAAACAAATCGCCAGCCACACTAAGGTCTATACCTGAGTCCAAGAGTCTGAAGCTCTTGGACAACCTACCTTCCTCCATTATGAGTAGAAGACATTAGATGTCTTTTTACTTTTCTTTAGAGAAGATTTATTCATTCAAAGTTAGAAGGTAAGTTTAACTGAAAAGCACTTGTAAAACTTCAGTGTTTTGTGGGGCAGTAATGAAATCCAGTGGATAGATTAATTGAAAACCAAGATTTATGAAGCTGTACTTGGAGACTTGAAAGGACTAAAAACATGTATGGCTAGATGGCATTCTGAGATGCAATATGAAAAATCAAAGGCAAGGCTGTTAAATTTGAAATGACTTTTGTACGACGTGGAATAGAATTGCCTTTACAGTGGTAACTCAGTTCGCAAACATGATTCTCCTGCAGGTTGCAACCAGAATTGTGGAAAGAATTAAGTTTGTGAACCAAAGTACCCCTATACTTAGCACTGACATTTAGCAAAACATAATTCTCAGGAATTCTGATTGATAAGTAACTTTATGTTTATTCTGCTCCCTGTACAGGAGAAAATCATGTGGGAAAAATACATAGGCTACATTAATGTAAACTTTCCCACCAACCCCTGCACACCCCTAGCTCAACCATAATTCCAAACTGTTAAGCATAGAAGTCTAGGTGGAAGCTGTATCAGCCACCTAAGTAATGCTTAGGATCAACCTGGCATTGGCCTCTTCCAGTATCATCAAAAATCATAAAAACTGAGGCCTCAGTAGATTGGCTGCCCCCTCCGCACCAGGCTTACCTGAAGCCTGTATCTGTGTGATAGAATTCTTAGTAAAGCTACCTGTAATCTAATTAAGACAACTTCTATACAGTGGCAGGAAATAGAACGCATCCCTGTAGGATTATAATATCATAATTGTACCAATTCTTGAGGAGACCAAAGTTCAAGAAGACTAAGAAGACTGCCTGATATCACACAACTAAAAAGTAGTACAGTCAAAATTTGAAGCCCAGCAAACTAACCCTCAGCCTATGCTTCTCTTAATAATGCTATCATACCTGTGAAGTTCTAGTGCTTTGGGTTTCGAAGAAGATCTTTGTGAGGTTTTTTTTTTTTAAGTAAAAAATTAAAATAAGATGCTAGTGCTTATAATTTATTGAACCCTAAAATGATCTGCTGATCTTTAATTTTGTTGCATCACATAAGTGGCAAGTGGAATATGGGACCTGGAAATGAGTCTCTGTTTTAATCTCCTCGTTTTAATCTCACTTGGGAGGGAGATTCCAGACCCATGACCCTCAACACTAGGCAGGTAAAGCTGACAGCAATGTACTAGTTACGTATCCAGCCCAGGAAGAGAACACTGGGTGTCATGCAGGAGTCCAGGGGGTTTAAACTTAAGACCAGTGACCCAAGCAGGGACTGTGAGAGGCAGGCTTTGCAGTATCAAATGGGTAAGGTATGGCTCTCACAGAAGGATGTGATTGGCTTGTTTGAATAATTCTGCAATTGAAAGGGGCCTGGTGGGCAGGTACCATACCCAACTCTCTTGATAACAGATGTGGGCAATGGAACCTTATTTTCAGGAGCACAGTGAGGAAGAAGATTTGCAAGCAGGCCGTCCAAGGTCCTCCTGATTTTTGCAAAATGTTGAGAGGCACGGATTATTGGCCTGAATTTTAAGCCTTGTACCATGATATCTCCAGAAAATATAAAGAAGTGAGGAGCATGAGGAAAGTGCATGAACAAAGATACCTAGCTAGAACAGAGTCATGGATATTTGGATTACTAATGCTAGGGAAAAGGAAAACTGTTACATGGACTAGAGGGCTTGTAGATACCTTTTCAGTACCTTAAAAACCATTAAAGATTGTGAACAATAGAACACTATGACCCATTGTATGGTTTAAGAAAAGTCTACTTCATTTTCCTGCATGAAAAGGTCACCTTGAGAGCAGTACACGTTTTATTTTCCCTGAGGTTGCCCAGCATCCCTCTCCCCTCCGTTTGGAAGTGGCATCGGCACTTGCCTTGGGAACTGTGTTCTTCTTCTCTGACAGTGTGACCATAAGGGCTGAGACTTGGGCAGCAGGGATGTCTAGTCAATGGAACTGTTTCTCCCCAGATATAGGTTTTGGCTCACAGCTCTGTAGGGGCCTCAAGTTGAACCAGTAATAATGAATTCTGGGACTTTGGTGGAAGCCACTAGAAAGAACCACTGAATTGTCCTCCCAAATTGTGTCTGGGAATACATGTCCTTGGAGCAGAAAGTTAATGGAAGAAAAGGCAAAACTAAAACCAAAGAACTCAATAACATCAAGTAGGCCCTAAATCAAGTGACATTGAAGACAAACCTACTCTTTGGCTATTCAGTTACTTAAACCGATACATTTCTCTTGTTGCTTAAGCACAATTAAGTACACGTTTTCTTTCCATCACTTAGAACCACAGCTGGTAGTAAAATAAGATTATCATTTGGATTGTTTGAGTGTCCAGTGGAAATGGTGGGTACATGCAGCAAGGAAATATCTGAACTGAGGAATGCAAGGAACATTTCCGTTTAATTTGGTCAGTGCGTAAATTATTTCATTGTTTGAAGAGAGTGTCACCACTGCCAGGGGATTTGTTCAGTGCCACACAGTCCTGTAGTGGGAATGCACTGCTTCCCTTTAAGGAGATAGAACTATCTGACCAATCTCTAAAAAGTACACTGAGTGATGGAAAAGAACTGATGGAAAGAATGGGAAGGTCTCTAGGTGTATTAGTCGGCTTTCTCATTGCAGGGACAAAATGCACGACATTCATGGTCTGGAGGAGAGGTTTACCCTGCCTCACAGTTCCAGAGGGTTCAGTCACGGTGGGCTGACCAGGGCAGAAATGGCGTGGCAGAGGGACACTGTTCATCCCATGGCAGCAAGAGGCAGAGAAAGAAGGAACCACATGATGGCACATGCCTGTAATCCTAGCAATCTGGGAGGCTGAAACAAGAGGATCTCAGGTTTAAGCCTAGCCTGCACAATTTCACAACTTAGCAAGATCATGACTCAAAATTTCAAATAATAATAACAACAACAGATAAGAATACGTCCTTCAGATCATATCCCCAGTGAGCCACATCTTCCGGGGATCGAACTCAGGGCCCTAGTGCTCAGCGGCAAGCACTTAGCCCACTGAGCTGTACCTCCAGCCCTGAGCCACATCTTCTGACCAGGACTTACTTCCTGATGGCACGTTCACCTGTGAACTCAAGGGATTAATAGCACCTCCAGGAGGCAGGCACCTTCTAAAGCCCAATTTTGAACACATGAGAATTTTGAGTGACATTTAGACTTAAACCATAGCACTAAATAACACTGGGCAAAGCTACTGAAGAAAGCTAACTTGAGCAGGTGAAACAGCAGGATCACGGAGGCAGGTAGGCAGGGATTGGAGCAGGAGAACGCTGATCAGAAATGCAGGGACGTGAGACTAGCAGGGTGCATTCCATCAGGTTGTTTCTTTTTTCAGTCATCATGGGTTTTAATTACAAAAATGAAAATTAGACCCTGGTAGAAATGATTATATCATCATAAGGCTGCATTATGCTATACTAATGAAGCATAAAAATTTTATAAGAGTCCCGTTTTACTCATGACCTCATAGCTTTACATTTCAGTGTCTGACCTCAGGATAGCGCCTTCCAGAGTCACATTAAGGAGGTTTAAAAAAAAAACAAACTAGGAAAATTCACCAGTTAGCCAGCTTCTCCAAAAGAATAGTAGCTATCAACCCCGGAGAACCTGAATTCTCACCAGCAATTTAACATCTTGTCTAAATTTTATAAGCACCTCACTAATTCTTTCCCCTTAACATTAAAGAGGTGACATTTTGAGGGTGTCTTCTTCAGCACTGTGCTAATAAAATAACAACTGAGAACATGTTTCATATTAATTATATCAGTGGGCTAAGCAATAGAGAAACTAAAACACTGGAACTTTTAATATATACATATATAATACTTGCATTTATATGTTATACTTTGTACTGTATATACATGAATGAGCAAATAAAGTGCCTATGAAGGTATTAACAGCTTGCCTTGATCTTAAGTTTTCAAGCATTATGCGAAGCTCTTTGGAGACCATAACCACTACAGCTTCTAGGGTTACTGTTACTTGTACTTGGCAAGATTGTCCATGGCAACTTTACAGCGCAAGGCTGAACAAGGAAGAAAAGTAAAGGGAAGCATTTGGCAGAAACAGAAGCAAATCATCTCGGTCTCACGTCTGGGCTTCACTTATCTGACTGAGGAAGGCACAAGAGACAGCCATTGAAGTGAATAAATACAAGGGGTAAAATTTTGGAAGAAATCCAGATTCTCCTCTATTTAAGGGAGTCAGCTCAATTTGGCTAGAAACAAGATTTATGGACATTGGTGGTAAAGACATTAAAGGATCAGATTTGTGATTAAATTTTGGGAGAAAGTTAAAGATTTCAAATAGGACATTACTTGTAAGTACATGGTACATGTATTCATATGTACAAACACTCAGAACATTCAGATAAAGAAGTGATGTTGTTTGGGGTTTTTTTTATATCCATTCAAAAATCAGGAAAAGGCTTAGAAGCTCTTAGAAATGAAAACCCTAATAAATAAAACCTAATTTTCATGAATACCTATTTGACCTGAATTATACAACACATTTTGAGCTTTGTAACTCTTAGAGTGCATATAATTTTTAATTGACTTTTCCTTGGCAATATTAGTGTGTTTGTATTATATTCATGGGACTCCCTCTGGTGTATAACTTAACACATGAAAATTCTTGCTTTACTCTTCACCAAGGTTTCCTTGCAGCCTGATGGATAAGGTGTCTAATTATGGAATACTGCAGAAGGCTTTGGATCAAATCATATGTTTTTACTGAAAATGAGGTCATGTTGGGTTGTGCGATATAACAAAATAATCAGTTAACTATTTTTCCAAGCCAAACATAGTGTAATTAGGTTTAGTAACCTGGTTTCCTCCCTAAGATCTGTAACTCAGACATGGTGGCTTAGAAACAATATGAATAGAAATTGTGTATGTTTTTCTTGGACATTTAAATGAGTAGTATTTTCAAGCGAGGCTGTATTTTAGAGAAAGTTTAACTTTATTTTCATTTTTACTTTACATGAGATTGCCTAGGAGAACACTTGCCATATAACCTAAAACTATATGGTCCAAAAATTGGCTCTCAAATAATTGACATTATTTCAGATGAACAGTGAGTTAGATAGTTATGGATTATAATTTAAACAGCGAGATATTTAATAATCCATTAAAATATTTTGATGGAAATTTCCAGATATTTCATGGAAGTACAATTTCAAATACATTGTCATATTACCCCCCCCATCATTGAAATGCTCTAGTTCCAATACTCTCTCAGTTCCAAATGCTGTGCATCTGGAAAGTTCAGTATTTGGGTTTGATGCTCAGAAAATATGAGACTCACCCTGTCCATTTATTAGAATCTTTTCTAAAACAATACTTTGATTGGTTAAAAGATTTATGCCTCCAAAATGCTGAATTTTTAACTTTTTAAGGTGTAGGCTTCAGCACAATTCCTTCTACTACAAGTGTTAGTTGATTCCACTAAAGAATTAATGCTCTTTTATTTTTTTCCCTGAAATTAAAACAGTAGCTCCTTTCAAGACACTGAAATTACTATGTATTTCACATTGTTGGGTTGATCATGAAAACCCCTTTCACAATTTAGCTTTGGCCAGCTAGATAATTTCTCCATTCAACATTTATGTCTCAAAGGAGTATTGTGTAGCATACCATTACAGAATTTCCATATTCATCTTAGGCTTACTACTGACATGACTTCAAAAATGTGATATTGTCAAAGTTGTGCTGACTACGACATTAAAATGCCTTCTTGGGTATCTAGAACAGCTGTATTGAATAGCCCAACATCTGCGAAATCAAAAGTGTATTTTGAATTCAACTTTCAAACCACAGCATTCAAGTAAGCAAAAACTGACCATGTGTTAAAAACACTTGAAACTCTTCCTCTTGTCACTGTTTATCTACATTTTTAAAACTCTGTTTACATTGTAGTAACAGCTGTGTTTAAAGGGGTACGACAGAGCAGACTAATTTATAATGCAAAACTCGATGCTAAAAAAAAAGTATGCTTGAAAAAACACTTCAAAAGCGGGCAAAAATGATTAAAATAGACACAACCATTTGTTTAAACTATGACTTTCTCAAGAAAAAACTGCCTAATGTAAACTGGCCCATGCATGTTCCAAGCAGCTGTTCTGTGTAACCCCTCTACAAAACCTTTTTCGGGGTGGGGGTGGGGGTAAGGAGACAAGGAGAAACTGACCATAAGGAAAGGTAATTGCCGTTTAAGAAGCAGCAAATGTCTAGGGGTGAAATGCTAAGTATTTTTTAATTGTACCAAGTTGGTTAAATTAGGGGCTGAGGAAATAGAACCAATGACCATCACTATAGTAAGCAGCCTCGCACTGAAAGGTAGAAAGCTCACCTGGATCAACGTTCATGCACTGGGTTTCCATAGGAAACCTGCAAGCCTTTCCAGGAAGGAAAATAATACACACAGGGGGGTTGTCGACCATGTCGTAGCCAGCCTCTTTTTTCCCTCCCTCTAAAAAGCATATAATTATTGTCTCAGCATCTTGACATGAAATGAAGGCCTCTTTCCCCCAATTCCAATCGTTTTCTCTTGGTGTTTGATTCCGTTAGCCACTCCCTCCCTCACAAATCCTTTCTTTCTTTGAATTCCTGCCTGCCGTTCTGTCATCTTATCTCTTGGCCACTTTTAAAGCATTTTTAATTCTGTTTCCTAAATATTCCCTTAAATCGGTTGCCTTTTCTAACAGATGCAGCAACGCGGTCTCATATATCTCAACATGGCAAGGAAGCAGAGTTTCTCATTTCTTTAGTCTGGCCTCTGAAATTATCAGG
This sequence comes from Dinomys branickii, assembly GCA_004027595.1. Taxonomy (NCBI): domain Eukaryota; kingdom Metazoa; phylum Chordata; class Mammalia; order Rodentia; family Dinomyidae; genus Dinomys; species Dinomys branickii. The sequence goes on from PVLD010001654.1 coordinate 180,581, forward strand.
AATTAGTTGAGAGAATCATATCTGAAGGGCCCTATGTGGACCAATGACCAAAGACCAGACAGGAACGAGAACACCGGCTTCCTCAGATGCCAGCATGGAGCGCTGAGCACACCAGGGTTCTCCCTCTCCGCTCATACATGTCAACCCTGCCAGCGGAAGTGTAACATCCAGGAAAGAGACCTACAATAAAACCTCAAGAGATTGAGGTGAAGTTTTCACTTCCCATCCCAACAGGGGAAGGGCCCAAAATAGGAAGTAAGCTTTGTTAAAGAAAATCCGACGGCAGTTTCATTTCGCACTGTGCCTCTCGGGGATAATATTCCCATTCATTCCTAACATGTACCTGGAATGTAACTGGAGCTCCAGAAATATGATCTGCGGTATCTATGAAGACAGCAAAACTTTCATGGAGCATTATCTGGTGAACGGAATTGAATTGACTCTCACTCATCTGCTCATATGTTATAGTGTTTAGATGTCCTCCCAAGGTCTCACGCACTCAGGAGTGGGGCTTTGGGGAGGTGACTGGGTCATGGGCTGTGGTGGTCATCAGTGGATCAGTCACTGGCAAGTTTATACCTAAAGGTGATGTCAGGAAGTGAACTCTGGTGGGAACAGGGGTCACTGGGGGAGTGGCCTGGAAGGGTCTCTCGCCCTGCCTCCTGCCTTGATTATTGCTCTCTGCCCACAGCATGAGCTGTGTCTCCCCTGCCATGCCCCTCTGCCGGGCTGCCCTGCCTTGGAGCCAGCTGAGTATGGACTGAAACCTAAACTGTGGCCCAAAGTAAACTTTCCTCCTTTAAGTTGTACTGTCCAGTATTGTGTCCCAGTGACCACAAAGTAACTAAGACATCGTGTAACAAAGACACTTCAAATGCCATTTCTATGCCAAGTAATAATCTAAGCACCAAAAGATACAATAACAAACCAATGAAGCTCCAACCCCCAAAAGACAGAGAAAGCTGAGGAAAGAAGGGGGAGCGAGAGAGAGGAAGGGAAGGAGGGAGAGAAAGAGGGAAAGAGAAGGAGAAGTAAATCAGAAATGCCAAATATAAAGGGCTAAAACAAAGCAAAATACTAAAGAGTAATCAGAATGGGCTGCACTCTTGACAAGGTTGCTCAGGAAGCCCGCTGAGTGGATGATGTTAGTACAGAGTTCTGCCGAATGTGAGGGAATGCGCCTCAGTGACCTGTGGGAAGAGCACGCCCATCTGGGAGGCAAGGCAAGGCATAAGCCCTCAAGAACTCTTCCAAACCAGTTATTCTATAAATATAGAATTCAATTAGCATATGAGCAAAGAAGTCTATAATCTTCATGCAAATCCTAACCATTCTTAAGATTTCATTAGTGTAACAGCCAAAAGTACTTTGGAAAAGTAAACAAAGATGAGAGGGATGATTTGTTCTGGTTAAGGTTCCCCAAATATAGATGTTAAGGTAGGAAAGAATCATCTGTGTGTTCTCTGTTTATGTCTATGTTTGCACAAATCTATATTTGCATCCTCTATACTTACATTACATCTAGGTGTGCCGCATACTCTGGGTGTGTCCACATCTCCATCTGTCCGTTACTGTGCAGCTAGATGTGCCGTCTACTTGCTTTGCTATGAAAGCATCAAATCTAATTACCTTATTTCTGAAAAATGCAAACCGACCTATGCAAGTCTTGAGAAGAATAGACAGCTACACACATTCAGCATGTGTATCTGTAACCATATTTGATCATGCTTACAGTTGTAGTATGTTTTCATGAAGCTTAGACTTAAGCACTCCCAGGTTGCATCTTTACAAAACAGCCGGAGCAAACATCTTCAGGAAGAAGATGATCCTACCTGTGAGGCACAATCAGGGGGATCATTTTTGTGACTGTCATGCACAGAGAGGTCCTGAAGTGCCCTTGAAAAAATAATTAAGCATGCATGGCATGAAATCTTTATTACTTGGAATGCTGTAAAACTTCCCTATGACTTTGCAATTCCTTTCAGGATTCAGCCTTGGAAAAAATAAGCTACAGTGCATTCACAAACATAAGTTTTTGGGGTTTTTTTGTGGCATCAGAAATTGAACTCAGGACCTTGCTCTTGCCAGGCAGACATTTATGGCACTGATCTGTGTGCCCAGCTAAGCCAGAGTGCAGAAGTAGCTTGACTGCTGTGCCAGCACCAGGGCTTCCACATCACCACAGATGTGTACGATGGGTCTACAACCAGGTTGTATTTCAGGCATGAAACCGATATTTGCAAATGTAGTTTTAGCCTCAATTTTATTTGTATGAATTGGTAGAAATTTAGAAGTTTTCATCAACTAATCATTTTTACTTTAATTGATAAAAAGCAGGAAAAGGAATTATTAAGATTCCCCAAGTGTCCATTTACCTACAAAAGTCTGCTGTTTATCCTTCATTATGGCTCCACCTTTTCATCCTTCCTCGATTGATGGGCATTTGGGTTGTTTCCAAGATTTAGCTATCACAAATTGTGCTGCCATAGACATGAGTGCACATATGTCTCTGTGGTATGATGTCTTTAATTCTTCTGGGAAGATACCCAGCAGGGGAATAGCTAAGTCAAATGGGACCTCCAATCCTAGATTTTTAAGGATTCTCTGCACTGATTTCCATAGTGGTTGCACCAGTCTACATACCCACCAGCAGTGGAGAAGGGTTCCTTTTTCCTCACAGCCCTGCCAGCATTTGTTATCAGGTGATTTTTTGATGGTAGCTATTCTTTCTGGGGTGAGTTAGAGTCTCAGGGTTGTTTGCAACTTGAGACCATACTCATAAGCGAAATAAATCAGATCCATATGTGTAAACATCATATTGTCTCACTAGTGTGAGAAACTGAACAAATAAATAAGATCCAAAATGTAGAACAGATATTGTGAACTGGGAAGACACTGTTCAAAATAATAGAAAAACTGTGATGGGGGAAGGGGAAAGGAAGGAAGGGAAACAAAAATAAAACTATTTGTACACAAAATAGTTAAGATAATTATACAGGTAATTTATCTTAGTTCATTGAAAAGAAAGGTTTTTGCTAACATCATTCGGACAAGATATCATGCCTGTATCTTGTACCCTGAGTACTATGAAGAGAACAATACAGAATGCACTAATCATTGTAACTCTTCTACTAACCTGTTTTGAAACTGTTTTATTGCTACTTCTATGTTTTCTCTTTAAAATAAAGGAGATCCCCCACATATGTGTTTGTCCTATGAACTAAGTTCTTTACAGCATGTAGCATTACCCCAGCAAATGCTCAATCGTGTGGAAGAAGATACTAAAATAACTATTTTAAAATATTTTCCAGCTATGCCCTTTCCCAGATATAGTATTTTTTTCTCTTCTCCCCTCTTCCTTCTCCTCATATCTGACCTCTTCTCCTCCCCTCCCCTCCCATCTTCTCTTTTTCATACTTTGGAATAAACTAAGGGCGCTCACACTGAGCTACCTACACAGGTTCTCACCACCTTGCTAGGTAGCCCAGGTCGGTCCCTATTGCCATCCTCCTGTGTGAGCCTCCCAGAGCACTGGGATTACAGGCATGTACCACTGTACTTGGCAAAGTTTGCTTTTGGAAACAGTATTTATGTTTAGTAAAAAGAAAAAAGAGATTGTTGGTATTTTTAAAAGGGCAAGGGTCACGTAATTTTTTAAAACAAGTTGAACTAGTTCCCTTAGCAAGACTTCCTGGAACCTTTAATATTCTAGTGCACATGGTAACTCTGCAAGGCAATATCCCATGTTACCTTTGCCAAACATGCTTGACCACTGAGCTCTCTTCCGTCACAGCATCCTGCTGGATAAGACCCGTCTGACTGTGCTTTGAAAAACATCTGCTTAGAATTATATTTTATGTTCCACAAGTCTACATGGGAAAATAGTTAGCTTCTCTGTTAATGATTTTAAGACTACTTAAAATATAGTTATGAGAAGTATACAAGAAAATTTACCTAGATTTATTCATTCATTTCTACTACAAATACCAACTATGAGTATTACACATACTGTACACCAGGCACTTTTATAGGTATCAGCCTTGTAGCAATGAACAAACTAGAAAAGTCTTGATTCTCAAGGAAGTTACTTTTTAGAGGGAAAAACATACACAAATATGTGTGTATACACACACACACACACACACACAGCTAATTGTGTTAAATTCAAATATTGTGAGAGTTTTTTTCTACTTCTGAATTTTTCCTAATATGCTTATAGTACATATATAAACTCAATGCAATTATCATCAATAAAAACAGGACTGTTCTTGTGAAATTTAACAAAATTATCCTAAATTTTATGTAGAGGAACAAAAAGTCAAGAAGAGTCATAGTGATCTTTGAGAATAAGAAACTGTCCCTAAACTAATAGGAAGTTACAAACTTATTTGCACAGAACAAACAGGAAAAAATAAAGGGTCCAGAAGTAAACACACACCTACGTGGGAATCTGATGAATGTGGAGATAGTACTACAGAACCATGGCTGCATGGAAATTTAAACCACATAGAGATATCACTTCATACACTAGGTTCTGGAAACATGGTTTAAGTCCAATACTACCAAGTGTTACTAAGGTTATAAAATTATTGAAATTCTTACGTTGGTTGGAGACACACATACCTGATGACTGAGTATTTCCACTTATGGGTATGGACTTTAAAGAAACCCTAGCGCATGTGAGCACGTGTCGTACCACCAGCAACAGCAGTGCTTATCAATGTGGGATACGGACGTGGTTTAGATGCCCACTCACAGATATTTAACAGAGGGGATGTATAAATCTAGGGTTATTCATTCAAAGGAATATTCTATAATAATGAAAATGCACAAACTATGGCTGTACGGATCATCAGAGATACATCTAAAAAATTAATAGTCATGGAAAAATGAAGTTTCCAAGACATACAAAACACAGTGGTATCATCCTCACACTTTGGCACGCTGAGGCAGGAGGATCACAAGTTTGAGCCCCGCCCAGGCAACTGTCTCAAAATTTAAAAGGTCAGGATGAGGGAGAAGTAGCTCATGGCAGAGGCCTTGGGTTCAATCCCTAGTAGCACAAAAGAACAATTAATAACTCACATAGGGATTAAAATATACAAAATAATAATAAATATTATTTAGAAAGACATGCATACCTGGAAAAAAAATTAAAGGAGAAAGGGACGTATGACGCAGAGTACACAGAGGTCTTCCACTGTTTACCATTTGTCTTTCAAATCCAGTGATGGGCTAATGGGTGTTGGTTTTACACTTTTATGTATGGCTGAGTCTTTCACTAAAAATATTACTCTGTGAATAAATGAATGATGTTTGCATCCCTCAAAATAGAATTAAATAAAGCTATATTTTTCTTTAGGTATTCTGTTTAATAGTTTCTCAAAGTATTAAATTTACTTTGTGAAATTATCTAATTGACCAAATAACAAATATTTAGAAACTTAAAAAACAAATTAGAATACTTTTTTAAAAAGAGAGGGTTAAAGAGTTTTCTCTCTCAAACATGAGCAAGTCAAAGGAAATTATAATTTTACCCCAATTATGACATTAAATATTTATACTACATACATATTTCAAACTGTATGCTCCAGGAAATAATAGAGTTGACATCAATTTCTTTTTATAATATCAGTAAAGCCCTTACATAAACCTTTAACATATTTTAATTTTCATAGCCTGGATTCCATCCCATATAGCAATAATGTTATACACGCCAGCTCACTTGTACAACAATGATGATCTATAACTGTAGCTCCACCTAGCAACCTATTATTAAGAAGTTGACTGTAGAGTGGAAATTGTCAAGGATTTAGAATCTCAGAGCGCTGAGTTCAGCGGTAGTCACACCACCCCCTTGGATCCCAGGAATATGATTTGACCTCTTTGACCCTGTTTCCTGGTCTATAACATGAGGGTAACGGTAGTTATAGTCCTTACTGAGTTATGAAGAGGGTTAAACGAGGATAGATGGGGAAAAGCTTTGTAAATCATTTGCTCGTAAACAGTAACTCATCTCTGTGTAAATGTTTCGTGTTTTTAATGCAAAGGATGCTCAGCACATGAAACTTGCCGTGTGGGAATATCGACCCTGGTAAACGAGGCAAGGTCAACACTGGAGACAATAGTAAGGAGAAACACACACACACACACACACACACACACACACACACAAATGCAAGTTGAATTATGTAGCTGAGACTGTCAGGAAGCAGTCAGCGAGGTCAAGGGCTGGAATGACGAATAACTTTCGCTGAGTCTGGAGGCATGGAGTGTAGATCAGTGCAGATGTGGGGAGTGTGTGGCAGGCAGAGGGAAGAAATGCAGTCTATCTGCAGCATAGCAGGGATGGGCTTAATCTATCCAACCTGGCTAGAATCTCTTTACCGTACTTCTAATCATGGTTCTCCTTAAGTAGTGAAGATGTTCTTGCTCTTGTTGGTTAACCTAATTTTAGGTTTATGTGGAAGAAGGCGACAGGAACCAGTGAGGACTGATACTTAGGGTGTGACAACTCTGTTTCACTGGGTACCATCTAGGTGCCAAGATCTGGCCCTTACAGCTGTTCTATTAAATTCCCAATATCTTGCCATAGATCTTGCCCACACCTATTTGGTAACCAGGGTGACATCACTGCAGGACAGCTCATCTTTGATTTGTAAACAGTACCAGAATCTAAATTTGCTGTTTCTAAATCTAATCCACAAATGGGCTAACAAAGGCATCATGATACTCTTCTTGAACAAACTGACTTCCCAGAACCTGAGATAGGTATCTTGACCTAAATTTGTTCTACTTTCTTTGCTTTTCATTTTTAAAACAATTATATCTGGTTCTTTGCTTTAATCTACACAAAATGTTAGATTAGAATAAGGACCTGAATTTATATAGTCAGAGATCCCCATCAGATCCTGCTCAGGGGTTACGTATACCAAGAATCCACAATACAATGCTGTGTTGCTCAAGAATTGTGATACCTCAATAACCGCAAAAGTGTTATGCTGCGATTTCTGTTTATAGTGAAATGTTCTGTCATCACACCCTTTTCATGAAGTGGTGATGTGATATCTGTTTCTAGGGTCATTAGTTTGTGGAGGATAAAACAATATTGAAATTTAAGCCAACTGATGCTCAAATAAAGTCAGTCCTATCATAGATTTAGAAACAAAGGAGCCTCACATTTATACTACTGTTCTCTTTTTGTTACGGGAGGCGAGGCTGCCAGGGCTGGTGTGCATGAGGAAGGGATTGTTTTTTGTGGAGACAAGCCTAGTATTTCAGGGAAATAAGAAAGTAATAACAGATGTAAAGTCAAGGTGAGAAATGGCGCACACTTCTCCCTCCTTCCTGCTTCCCACTTCAAGTGACATTCCATCTGGAATGCTTTAGACCATTCCCTAACATTTTAGTTACTGAAAATAAACCTGGAAAGTTTGATCTGCCTGTCCTCTGGTTGGGACACTAAGAATTAAGCCTTTCTTAGTAAAGTTCCTGTGATTTACTTATATAGTAAAACTAGTCATAATTCAAACACCTCATAATACATTATAGTTAAAATATATCACCCAGCTCAACTTTATACTTAATAAATGATGCTGTCATCCCCACTTCACCTCTACCACCTACCCACCTTGTTTCTCTTCTGCTTCATCCAGTTCTTCAGCGTTGAGCCCAGCATGAGCCTACTTTCCACATCAGCTTGAGAATTACTTAAATGGCCTTAGGATCTGTTTCATTCAAAGTCAATATACTGTCTTCTCATTCAAAGGATGAATAGGAGCTGGGCGTCATGGTGCATGCCTGTAATCCCAGGAGTTGCCAGTCTGAGGCAGAATGATCATCGTTAGTCTGGCCACATAGCGAGACCCTGTCTCAAAAAAAAGAAAGAAAGAAAGAAAGAAAGAAAGAAAGAAAGAAAGAAAGAAAGAAAGAAAGAAAGGAGAAAAGAAAAGGACCAGTGGTAACCTCTGTCCCACACATTACACTTGAAGTCTCATTTGCTGTAAGACATATCTAAGACTTGAGATCTTGGCCCTTGGGTGAGCATACCACCTCCCACCCAACAGAACTCACTTCATCCCCACTTCCCCATACTCCACATTCAGGTGCTAGAACTGGAATATTTCTTTCATCTCTGTTCCGAAATTTCCAGCTGGCTGTCCCAGTTACTTCTTCAGATCTCTTTGAGACTGGAGTTTATACTAAACATCAGCCTAGTGCTCTTGCAGGTCCTCTGGAGAAGTCCAGAAATCTCACCCCTGGGTCTCAACCTGTCTATAATGGGTGTGATTCAGGGGTGGAAATTTCCCGCTTATTTATAAGGGTTCCCAAAAGTCTTGGTTACTCTAAAGGGGCCCAGCCTTTAAAAAGAACCTCATCTCAAACTGTGCTTCCTAAAACTCTCTTTCTACCACCTTACCCACCCCCTGGATGAACAACCCCCAGGCTGTGACACCCTAATATACCCTTCAGGCACCAGTCTCCTCAGATGGCCGTGCTTGCTGGTAGGGCAATGCAATGCAAGCTCTGACTCTGGCCCTCTTTTGCTTTGCAACATGTGTGCCAGCATACTTCCTCCAACATTCACCCATCAGAAAGGAGCAGCCAGGCAATTACGTGGCGGGCACTGTTCTTGCCAGTGATGAGGCCAAGAAGCAAGTCGTAGATGTCAAGAGGGAAATAGTCTTCTCCTGTCTCTATGATGCGCATCTCCAGAGATGCCACATACAAAGTGTCTCGCTTGCTGGATTATAATCTAACCGGGATGGGTATGGAACAGCAACAGAGGCTTGCCGAACTGTCCTTTTTGCCAAGAGTTTCCTCAAGACATGTCTTGGTTATTTTGTAATTGCTGTGGTTATTTTGTAACGTTTTTGTCATTGAAAATAGAGACAGAAGAGAAAGCATGTGTTCAGAGACTACATGAGAACAGCCTACTAAATCCCAGCAGGAGTGTTGGTCTGCATCCTTGGCTCTCAGAAGACGTGGTGGCTCCCTCTAAAGGTCTTTTTGGAAATTTGTGGGTGTATTTTTTTGTTTTCATCATTATTTGGGATCCTCCTGCTGTTTGATAGAGAGAGGTTGCTAGATGTCCCACATGGGCAGAAGAAATACAAGCAATTATATATGTATATTTTATATATATCTTTTTAAATTTTTTATTTTAAAGAGAAAAGAACCGAAACAAAAGAACAAAAACAAAACAACAAAAACTGTGAAGATGATACAGAATTTCAAAACAAGATGATAGGAAATCAACAGTTTGTATCCAGCCATGCAAATGAATCTGGCTATTAACTCTAGGCATCTTTTGGTGGAGTTTTGGGGTCTTCTCTGTAGAGTACCATGTCAACTGTGAATAATGATAAGTTCACACCTTCCTTTGCTGTCTTATTCCTTTTATTTCTCTCTTTTGTGTAATTGCTCTGGCTAATATTTCCAAAACTGTGTTGAAAAGGAGTGGTGACAGTGGACATCCTTGTCTTCTTTCTAATTTTCAGTTTTTGTCCATTTAGTATGATGTTGGCTGTCGATTTGTCATAGATGGTGTTATGGTTGATACGTTGTGTCAACTTGGGCAGTCTATAGGTTTGGCTGAGTGATTCAGCAGGAAGCCAGAGTGCTTACTTTGTATTTATCTGGAGCCTGTGGAAGAGGAGGGCATGGAGACTGTGCGAGAGCTACCCGCCCCCTGGCTGGGGTAGCATGTTTACAATGTAAGTGAAGAGAAGAGGCTGCTTGCAGCCATTCCCCCCTTTTGCTGGTTGTTTCTGCTGTGCTCTGCTGCCATGAACATTCTCCCTCTGCCATGTGCTACTCTGCCTCAGAACCTGGCAAGTAACGACTGAAACCTCCACAAACTGTAAACTAAATAAACCTTTCCTTCCTTCATTGTGGGTGTTGGGTATTTTGTCTCAGCAATGAGTGAAAAGTAACCAAGACATATGGCTTTTATCAGATTGAGATAAAGGCCACCTATTCCAGTTTTCTGTAGGGTTTTTATCATGGATGAGTACTGGTCTTTGTGAAAAGCTTTCTTGCTGCATCTATTGAGATTATCATGTGACTTATGTCTCTGGCTTTGTTGATAGAGTATGTTACATTATTGATTTGATATGTTGAACCAGCCCTGCATTCCTGGGATACATCCCACCTGGTTGTGGTATAATCTTCTTGATGGTTTGTTGAATTCTGTTTGCTAGTATCTTATTGAGGATTTTTGCATCACTAGGGAGATTGGCCTATAGTTCTCTTTTGTGGATGTAACTTTCTCTGGTTTTGGTATCAGGATAACACTTGCCTACAGGAAAGAGTTAGGGAGTATTGCTTCTCTTTCAATTTCATTCAAGAGTTTGAAGAGTATTGGCATTAGATCCTCCCTCAATTTCTTGTAGAATTTAGCAGTGAATCCATCAGGACCCAGGCTTTTCTTTGTGGTAAATTTTTAATTACATTTTCAATCTCATTAACTGATATTGGGTTACTCAGAGTTTTTATATCTTCTTGATTCCACTTTGGTAATTCATATGTATCTAGGGATCTGTCCATTTCTTCTGTGTTTTCCATCCTATGGGAGTAAAGATTTTTGAAGTAGGTATTGATGATCTCCTGAATTTCCACAGGATCTGTAATGACATCATCCTTATAATTCCTCAGTGCATGAATTTGAGTCTTTTCCTTCCTTTTTTAAATAAGGTTGTCTAAGAGCTTATCAATTTTATCTATTTTCTCAAAGAACCAACTCTTCGATTCATTAATTCTTTGTGTTGTTTTCTTGGTTTCCACTGTGTTCATTTCTGCTCTGATCTTTACAATGTCCTCCCTTCTCTTGGCTGTGGGTTTCTCTGGCTCTTCTTTTTCTAGGAACTTGAGCTGTAACATTAGATTTTTTACTTGTGCTCCTTCTGTTTTCCTGATGTGAGAATTCACCACTATAAATTTCTCTGTTAGGACTACTTTCATAGTGTCCCACAGATTCTGGTATGTTGTGTCATATATATCTATTTCATCTTTATATTTCAGGTATATATATTTCATATATGTATGTATTTCATTTATTGATTTCATATATATGAAATTTTTTTATAATTATTAGAACCTGAAGCCAAATACTATTTTATATTTAGACGCAAAGTACTTTGGATTAGTTTTTTTTTTTTAATTTTATTTTAAAGACAAAAGAATGGAGACATATGAACCAGAATAAGCCATAAACAATATCGAAAATAGAAAATTATACAGAATGTTGTAGGGAATTAGCACTGGTTGAATGCCGTATTACATAATGTTATCTTCACATTAGTTATCACACAAACATTAAAGGAAATACCAAACTATAGAGAAGACAGTAGGGAATTAGCACTGGATGCTGCATAATATAAAGTTATCTTCACTTCTGTTAATACAAAAACGATTGAGGAAATACAAATTATAGAGAACATAGAAGGGAATTAGCTCTGGATGCTGTCCTACA